>CM040749.1:6148986-6273986 GCA_022829145.1 Albula goreensis
TTCCTGAGTGACCGTGGAGGGTGGGATGGATCGACTGAGGAAGGCTTTTTCCCTGATGAAGAAATTGGGACCAATTGATTTCTGCTTAACAGACCGCTTCCACTTAACTTTCACTGAAGGATTTTAATAAAATGATTGTGCAATATTGATAGAGAGGTGTTTAATATTCTGCCAAAGACTGCTCTTCTCCTCTTTCCCTCTCTCCCTTCCTCTCTCCTTCTCTCTCTCTCTCCTTCCCTTCTCCACCCCCCCCCTCCTCTGTCTTAAGCCCATAAGGAGATTTTAAAGAGTTTGCAGGAAAAACAGATTAACTCGAGCCCCAGTCCACAACAGGATCATTTGTGACTGCAGGAAGAGTCACCTGGAGGCAGAGTCGTATGTAAAAACATTTCTGATTCATAAGAGCGTGACGCGAATGCAGGCCCCTGAAAGCACTGTGCTGGTTTAGTCTTGCGTGATTTCAGTCTTTGTGACTCAGCTCACGATGGCCTCCGCGATGCAGCTCCATCTTCTCTCTTATTTTCATATATCTGAATGTGGGTGGCGGTGTGTCTGAGGGTGCTGGTTGGACCTTTTTGTTTCGGGGGGTGGGTGGGGGGAGTACTGGGGGGTTGTGCTGCTGACACAATGCAGATCTTCATGGGTGGGTGAGTTTTCCACTGCGTCCATGGGCTGGAGAAACCGAGGCATTGTGGGTAAATGCATCCCCTTGCTTTGCTTTTGCAGCGATTGTCCTCCCCCACATACACTCTCCCTGGGCGACAACCTATGCGACATGCGCACACACACGCACTCGCACACCACACTCAATCCAAATACATTCACACACACACACACACACCACACTCAATCCAAATATGCACACACACACACACCACACTCAATCCAAATACACACACACACTCAATTGAAATATACACACACACACACACACACACACACACAACACACACACACACACACACACACACACACTCACTCCAAATATACACACACACACATACTCTCTCACACACACACACGCTCAATCCAAATATGCACACACACACACACACACACACACACACACACACACACACAACCACACACAGGAAATGGAGTCCAGTGTTGTGAGTACTCGTCTCTACTTTGTCCCATCCCAGAGTAATGTCTTGTCTACTGTAGGAAAGCCAGTGTCTGTGTGTGCAGATTTGGGGGAGGGAGCGTCAGGCCTGTTATGAAACCCTGGCAGAAAATCCCTTTTTTGAACTCCTTTTCTGTCAGGAGTGTATGATAGTCATGGGGTCAGTGAAGTGCTGCCCTTAGTGTCCCAGAGCAGGTGGAAACAGAACAGAACAGAACACGCTGTACTGGAGAGTAGGGCTGCATCACAAAACCACAGCCTCTACACCGGCAATGGGATCACTGTGTTTCCCGTCTATGTTAGCTGAGCAGACTTAATCCTCCTGAAAGCACTCTGTGTGTGTGGACCAGAGCTGGAGATCAGTCGCAGCCAACAGGAAGTTAATGTGGAATTAGCTCCTAATTGAAGTCCCATTAAGCACTTGTGAAACTCTGATTCTGATTTTTGATTTTTTTCCCTCTTTACATATTACATAATTTGCGCAGCTGGGCAAGTTGTAATTGTAATCGAAGGTGCAAAACTCTAGTTCTAGCTCTCTGTCAGATGCTATTTTCTTTATTGTGTCATTTTTAACATAGGTTCCAAGATTGATAAGCAGTGTGCAAGATAAGAAAGAAAGACAAATTGGAAAATATGAATGCAATGTAATTATGTAAAAAATACATAAATACATCACGGTTATTTGACATGAGTGTCAGAGCGGATTGCTAGTTGTGTTGTTGCGTTAGCTAATTGCTAACCGCATTGTAGCGTTAGCCGTATTGTAGCATTAGCGCAGTATTAGCTGTGTTGTAGCATTAGCACTGAGGCCTGTTTGGTGTCCACCAGGTCCCCGCACGTTAGCGCACACCGTGATTCCCGCCAGGGCTCCTGGAGCAGCAAGCTGGCTTCCTGTTGCGGCCCATGCCTGGCTCCATTGTTGTTGTAGCGATAGTGCGGCAGCCCTGTCTCTGTGCCAGAGGGGAAGAGGCTGTGGGCTGTTTGGGGAAGGTGCAGGTTGAGGGCGTGCAGGGGTGGGCTTGGGGGGGCGTGGGCGGTGTCGTGTTTCTGCAGAGGGGCCCCTCCTGCCTGCATCAGCGCCCTGGAGCAGCTGAGGAGGTGGCCGCTGCGCTCAGCCAGCTGCCTCAGCTCCTGCCCTGCCTGGCCTGGGAGCCCAGGGCGGAGGAGGCCTGCCAAGATCAAGGGCCAGTGTGGAGGATCCAATCCACCCAGCAGGGCCAGGAGCAGAGTAAAGAGCAGAGCCGGGCGATATGACACCCCCAGCGCCCGCCCAGAGAAAAAAACAAAACAAAGTGCCTCACTGATAATCTCAACTTTCTCAATATTGATGAGTGCAGAAATTCATTTTTGTTAATACTTTGAATGGGAGTTGCTTATGTTTCATATTGCACAATGAAGACAAGAGTCCAAATCACCCTGAAACTGAGACCTTCGCATGCATGCTTCAGAGCTGTCTGAGTGGCAGGTGACTCTTCCACTGACCGCTCTGTGTCCTTCGGCCACTCCAGGCAGAGTGGGCTTCCTTGTGTCTGTGTCAGGGTCTGTAGCTCCAACATTTCACAATCCTGTCCCTCTCTCAGTCTGCACCCCCACCCCCCCAACCCCTCCTCGCAGGTTTTTGCAAGCTAGTCTGTACCCCTACTGCTCCTGTTCGTGTGGACCCCAGGGCCCCCTTCACCTGCCCTGGCCTTTTGTCTGTGTGACTGACGGATCTGTGAAGAGACGCAGTCTGAAAGCATGCTTTACCGAACCTTTGTGTTGCAGAGCATGTTGAGCGCTTATGTAAGAGAGGATGTAGATGACTGGGGGAGATCTGGCTACTTCACCTTTTTTACACTGTGAAAGTGCAGCATGGGACACAACACTTAACGGCCCTCTGGCCCTTTAATCAGTAACTGGAGGACACTGACCAGGTATTTCCACTGCACTGGATGTATAAAATACATTACGTTTCATGTCAGGGATTTGTTGTACAGCATTTCTGTTTCATTAATAGTTTTTGAAAAAACAGACTGACGGTATGTAGCCGGAATTTAATTTTAAATACAGTTGCTCCCTGATATTTGTGTGATTTGATAGCGATTACTGTGGACAGCTGTAAGCCATGCTGGTGCGATACACTCTGCCCAGTGCTGGAATGAAGGAGCCCAAGCACAATGGACTCATTTTAATGTGCTGATTTAATGGAGGTGCTTCCTGAGAGGGTTATTTCTCACCCATTACTGAAAAAACAGGCCCGCAGTTTAAGGAAACAAAGAATTCATTGATAAAATCAAAACATTCAAATGTTAAAACATGAAAAACCAGAGATGCAGGAACTAACATTGCAGAATGAAGTTCAAAAAAAGTTGTGGACAACTACTGTAGAAAAAAAGTAAAAAAAACCACTGATGTACAGAGAAGGAAATGGGGAAGTTAAGTTGATTTAGAATGTAAAGTCTTAACCTGTGAACAGAAGAATGCTGAGCACAGTCAGTGCTTTCTGTCTGTTTGTTTGTGAATAAAGCGCTCTCTCTAAACAGAACACAGGTTGCATTGTTATTTTGTTTGTCTACTCGCTCCCATCCCCACCAGCACCGACAGCAAGCTGTACAACAATAGACATCTGTACAAGTGCTCAAGACAACAGTACAGTGCGTTACGCTAAGGCAGGAAACATTACGAAATATGTCAGATATACAGTATTGTCTGAGATGCTTTAGTCGAGTGCTTTCTGAAACTTTTTTTTGTCAGTTATTGCCTTGTTCTCTTCCTCGTTTGCCTTTTCTAGCTCTGGCTCACAAAAGCAGTATCCTTTTTTTAACCAGATATATCTGTACCCTGTGGGTTCCCACTTGACTCATCGTGACGTTTTCCCAGCTGATAACTTCCTGTCATTTGAAAATGGTGCTGGAGTTATTGAGCGAATGAGGGGGTGTAACTTTTTAAACCAGCGCTGTGAACCCCGGTCTCTGCTCTGAGCATTTCTGAGCTTAAATAAGGAAGAAGGCCCTAGTGTGGCTGGAGTGGACCTTCAAAGCACAACCGCGAGGGGCCAGCTGTGTGAATCTGCGCCGGTCTGTCTGTGTAAACAGAGCTTGGGGCAGTAAAAGGGCGGTCAGAGTCCTGTTCTGGCTCATCTCTGACGCATATCAGGTGCTGCTTTCGCTTTCTTTTATGTTTTGGTGATTCCTTCGTCTCCAAGGCAACAGACCATCTCAGGTCCATGGTGAGGTAGCAGGTGTTAACCTTACAGGTAAATCTAAGTGAGGTACCTTATATCTGTATTTAATTAGTTTCCCTTTGGGTAGCATCTGTGCTTTGTAGTGAAGAAGTCTATTTCTTTTCGCACAACTGGGCTCAGGGGTTGCAAATTAACGTCGGGTGGAAACTCTGTATGCATGTTTTTCACCTGTGACAATGTCTGCTTGCATTGTCAGTGACAAAAAACAACACAATTTTGTGAATAGCCTATATATTAGGTAGCTTGTATCTCTGTTTTAATTAGGCTAGTCTTTATTTTAATTGGGTAACCTTACTCTTTATTAATGTATGCAAAAGTGTTTTTCTACTTGAGTAATATTAATAGGTCTGTGGGTATAGTTGGATGACACGAGTAACAACGTTCTGTATGTTACTCTCCACTATAAGCCAGCGTAATACAGGATTGTGGGGTGTCTCACTGTGAGAGGCAGAATAGGGGGTACAGCAGAGGGGTACAGACATAGCGCAGTGTCTTGCTTTGAGAAGCATTATTGGGGTGCTGGGGTGGGGTGTACACTGGGCTTGTCTGGCGTTCATTTTAGGGGTGTTGGAGTAGAGTGGTGTCTTGCTGTGAGAGACCCGAGTTTGAGGTACAGTAGAGGGGTACAGGAGCAAAAGGTTACCTCACTGTAAAAGTGAGAATTGAGGGGTATAGTATAGGGGTTTCTCTTAGTGAGAGACAGAGTTGGGGGTACAGCAGAGGGGTGTCTCATATTGAGAGACAGAGTTGGGGGTGCAGCAGAGGGGTGTAGGAGCAGAGGGGTGTCTCATAGTGAGAGACAGAGTTTGGGGTGCAGCAGAGGGGTGTCTCATAGTGAGAAGCAGAGTTGGGGGTGCAGCAGAGGGGTGCGGGAGCAGAGACGCACCTCTGCGTCTCCTGGCCCAGGCCCTGTGACGGTCTGCCGCAGAGTGGCGGCGTTTCTGCAGGGTTTGTTTTGCAGTGCAGTGTGAGCCGGGCGGGTGCCAGCAGAACGTGGCGAGGAGCTTTTGGCCCGCAGAAACACTGCCGTATAAGGCTGTGTGTGTGTGACTGCGGCTCCGCTGCTCTGCTAATAACCTTCAGCCTCTCCTCCTCCTCCTCCCTCCACTACTCCTCCTGCTCCTCTTCCTGCTCCTGCTTGCTGCTGTCTGCTCAAGCCTCAAGCTCCTGCAGGGTTCCTGGATGGTGCCCAACCTGCCTTCAACGTTTGGACAACGTGTTTTAGACTGGTGCTTATGCTGCTTCAGCATTGCTTTTTTGTGTGTGTGTGTGTGTGTGTGTGTGTGTGTGTGTGTGTGTGTGTGTGTGTGTGTGTGTGTGTGTGTGTGTGTGTGTGTGAGAGCTCTGGAGGAAAATGGTACAACATTATGGTGATACATAGGCCATATCGAGCTGGTATTGTGAATCAGTGGAGTGTTATGATTCTGTTGAACATTGTGGAGGAAAAAGGGTTCTGTTTAACAGTTTTTTTTTTTCCATAGACCAAAATCCTGTCAAGATCAAATAAAAAAATATATAATTTGAATTTACAAGGGAAATGTAATGGGGGTTTCTTTTGTAATTTCAAATTGATTCACAATTGAAACAGTTTCACAAAAAAATCAGCAGCAGAATATTACAACATAGGACAACAGGACAACTCAACAATATAACACAAACAATATAGTGATGCTTGACTGTGCCAGTGCATCACCACATACTGCGGCAGCTGAACCTTCTCCTGCTGTGTGTCCTTGCCTGTCCCTGTTTCTGACTGCCTTTTGTGTTTGTTCACTACCTGCGCCTGTCTGTAACTCCCTCCTGCTGCTGTTTACCGCCTCCCGCTGCTGGCGGCCGGCGTTTTCCTCAGCACAGGGTTTCAGAGGGCATCCTGCCTTAGCGACGCGACCAACTTCCTCAACAACAGGAGAAAGAGAGCGCAGAGAGAGAGAGAGAGAGAGAGAGAGAGAGAGCGCAGAGAGAGAGAGGGAGCGCAGAGAGAGCGCAGCGCAGAGAGCAGAGGGAGAGCAGAGAGAGAGAGAGCGCAGAGCAGAGAAAGAGTAGAGCGCAGAGAGAGAGAGCGCAGAGCAGAGAAAGAGTAGAGCGCAGAGAGAGAAGAGCAGAGCGCAGAGAGAGAGAGAGAGCGCAGAAAGAGCAGAGCGGGGATGCGCTGGTCTGAGTGTATTGAGCAGGATGCGCCCTTTGACCATGACAGCGCTTCAGAAGAGTGGGCTGTTCGTCCATTTTTTTTAAACCATGGGGCTCTTCAGAAACATGGACTGTTCCTCAGCTTTTTTACATCATGGAGCTATCCAGAAACATGGACTGTTCCTCACCTTTCAATCATGGAGCTCTTCACAAGAGTTGGCTGTTCTTCAGCTCTGTTGTACTCATGAAGCTCTTTAAAAGAACAGGCCATGGTGTCCATCTCCATTTCATTTGTGGGAGTCTGTTGGAATGGCTGACTGTTCCTCTGCTCTGTTTAAGTCATGGAGCTCTTCAGGAACAAGGTCTATTCTTTGCATCTGTTCAGTAATTTGGCTCTTCAGAAAACCTCTGTCTGGCTGATGAAGCTCTTCAGGAAGAGGGCTGTTCTTCAGGTCTCAGAAGTAATTTAGCTCTTCAGAAGAGTGGGCCTGTAAATTACATTGGTGTGTTCCACTGTTTTTCTTGGCACCAGAAAGTTGTGGTTTCTCTCTCCAGCTGAGTCATGCCAATTACTTATAACACTTATCTCCATTCCACTGTTCCTGGCACCAAGCAGGCAGACACACTGAGCCCATGGCCTAAGATGAACCACTGTGCGACTCCGGACCCATAATCACACCGGGAACATGGACCCCTGCTGCGGCTCCCTGTGCCGGAGCTGTGAGGGATTTTGGACTGTGCTGGAGCTGCCCTGGGTTTGAGCAGAGGGAACCTCATGGAGGATGTGCACTGTGCTTCAGCGCAGTCGGTCTGTGCAGCACAGTGAAACTTCCTCTTTCCTGCGGTCTGTTGACTGTAGCGGCGTTAGTATGCAGCGTGAAGATGACGGCAGGGGGGGCAGTGGTTTCCCCAGCATGGCTTTCACAGCTCGGCTCTTCGTGACAGCCATGGCCCCCGCGGGGGTGGGGTGGGATTGGTTGGTGGAGGGTGGGTGATGTTGTAAACCGGCGGTCACAGGCGTCCTCATCATCATAAACCCACAGACTGACTTCACCGCGTCTCAAGAGAGAACATCACCAGATCTGCAGCTCTGAAAAGCACGTTTTAGCTCTAAACTCATGATAGAGTTGAGCAAGGAGCAGTGACGATGCAATGTTGTAGGTTTTGCAAACAATCGTAGAGGCCCTTTCATCAAGCTACAGCAAACCATTAGGTGACATAATAGGTTCAAGATGGAAATTCAGTGGGTATATCTGTGAATGTGGATGATCCAATTCATTTCTTAAACCTAGAATAAAAGTTCAAGTCTCAGATATCACCTACCATGAAAATGCGCTCTCTGTTACACAAATGCAGTAGAAATGTGCTATCGTATACACACACACACACACACACACACACACACACACAACACATACAGATTAAAAATAAACACTCAGTTTACACACATGTGGTAGAAATTCTCTCTGTATTGTTGACTGTCTCCTGCAGACATTATGCACACAGACCTGTCACAGTCGATGCATTTTTTTATTGATGGGACGGTGAGCTGCACCCACTAATTAGGGAACATAAGAGCAGCCATAAGACCTGCGGCTTTAACTCAGTGGTGAGTGAATGAACCTCAGCTACAGAGGGAGGGGGGGTACTGCGGTCACCCTTTAATCTGCACAGTCAGGCTGACCTCCACACACAGGGAGAGACAGCCAGAGAACCAGCCCCTAGTCTACACTCCCATGATGGGGAAATGGACAGAGAACCACAGCCCTGGGCACTGTCAGGAAACCGCATTGTCACCTCCTGGGAATCAAGTAACAATCTCATCATAAACAACAAGCGCACGGCGAGCCGGCCGCCACCATTTTGGCTCTCATCTTTCGTGTTAGGATCGGGTTGCGGATGATGATGATAATTGTTGACGTGAGATGGTTTTTTCTTTTTTTAGAATGACCCGTGCAGATATTTCCTCTGACCCCTAATAAGTAACCACATCCACAGTAAGGAACCCAAAAAAATCTGTGACCCCGAGGTTCTCTGTTTTTATTAATGGATTCCCAAAGAAGAAATAATCAGACAAAAATGTCCTATTAAAAGCAGTTAAGGAGCACTGATAGTGAAGAGCAGCTGATGAACAGGGCTATATTTAGGCTCCAGTATTTGCTGATAGGAGCCTTGCAATACAAATAATATTATTATCATCATACACAGGCGTGCGTGTGTGCGCGCGCGCATGTGTGTGTTTGTGCGCGCGTGTGTGTGTTTGTGCGTGCGTGCATGCGTGTGTGTGTGTGTGTGTGTGTGTGTGTGTGAGGACATGAACCCATGTATGAGTGTGTGCGTGTGATTGCGTGTGAGCGTGAGTGCGTGCGTGCGTGCGAGGACATGAACCCATGTATGAGTGTGTGCGTGCGATTGCGTGTGAGCGTGCGTGTGAGCGTGCGTGCGAGCGTGCGTGCGTGCGTGCGTGCATGCGTGCGAGGCTGTCTGTGTGTTGTGAGGCTGAGTCAGGCTGTATTTATAGCCTGTGTCGTACGGAGGTGCAGGGGAGGAGGTGGTGCTATCGGAGGTGAGGATAGACTGTGGTTTGGGTCTTTGTTCCTCCCACGGCCTCCGTTTTCCTCCGTCTGCCCTGTTACTCATTCCATCATCAGCCCCTCCGTCATTCCCCCGTCTGCACTTCCATAATCACACCCGCACTTGTATTTCTGTATATGTATTCATATTCATACTCAGAGCTCCCCCCAGGTGTTACAGCTGGGGTGTGTGTGTGTGTGTGTGTGTGTGTGTGTGTGTGTGTGAGAGAGTGTGAGAGAGAGAGTGAGAGAGCGAGTCTGCATCCAGTTCTCTGCAATAGTGTGTTCTGCAGTTTCCCTTCTTGTATGACGAGGGATTTTCTCCTTGTGGTCTTGCTGTGAGTTGTGCGGTCGTGTTGTGGTTTGTGGTCCTGTCCCGTTCCCTGTGATGTGCTTTATGGTGTACACACTGCACACAGGGTTCTCCCAGCAACCATGTCAAACTCCAGGGCTGGCACGCGCTGTGGTAATGAGCTGTGCAGTCACTGTGTCATCTCGCGTAGCTATCTGTGGTCATGTTGAACCGTATGGTCTCTCAGCGGTCATGCACGACTGTGTATTAGGTCAAGCGGATGCAGTCTGGTTTCTGTCTGGGGTCAGTTTATGCAGTTTCTCTGCCAGCTCTGCTCTCCATAGAAATATGGCCTGGTGGTGCTATGCTGCTCTGTGCTGTGTGTGAATGCACTCTGGTGCTGCTACACTTCAGTGGACTCTGAGTCAGCAGTTCAGAACGTCTTTTGTTGCTTAGGCTGAGGCACAGATTTACAAATTTTTTTTTTTTTTTTTTTTGTGTGGAGTCAATTTTACTGTTAGCCAGTTCACAATGTCTCTATATGCATAGCTATTTGTATATGCCAGCAGATTACAACTGAATGCAAATTTTAGGGATATAATTCACGCCTTTTGAACCTGTTGATTGGACAGAGAGCATTTTTACTGCAAGGTAATTATACATTGGTTTCCCGCTTTGCGCACCCTTTACGACTTGCGGTCCAGTGTTTTGGAACGGCTGATTTGCGAGAATATAGCCTGGCATTGATAAAACATTCTGATACAACTATGTTAAAGCAGCGTAACAATGCTGCTCTCTTTTGTAACCTATGCAAATATAGCTTAGCATTGCTATACTTTTGAACTCTGTAAAAAGAGCCAAAAATTGCTACACCATTCTGTACTCCATCTAAATGTAGCCTAGAATTGCAACAGTATTGTGTACTGTATGTGAATGTAGTCTAGCATGGCTCAACTGTACTGTTTTCGATGTGACTATAGACTAGCATTACTCCACTGTTCTGTACTCTGTATAAATATAGCCTACAATTTCAAAAATATTGAAATAGCATAGCATTGCTGCACTGTTCTATTCCCTTATCAGATATAGCCCAGTATTGTTACACTGCCCTTTTCTCTGTGTGACTAGTCTAGTATTGCTGCACTGCCCTGTTGTCGGTGTGACTGTAGCCAAGCATTGCTACATTGCTCTGTTTTCTTTGTGACGATAGCCTACATTGCTCTGTTCTCTGTGTGACTGTAGCCTAGCATTGCTACATTGCTCTGTTCTCTGTGTGACTATAGCCAAGCATTGCTACACTGCCGTGTTCTTTGTGTGACTGTAGCCTAGCATTGCTACATTGCTCTGTTTTCTTTGTGACTATAGCCTACATTGCTCTGTTCTCTGTGTGACTGTAGCCTAGCATTGCTACATTGCTCTGTTCTCTGTGTGACTATAGCCAAGCATTGCAACACTGCCCTGTTCTCTGTGTGACTATAGCCCTATGCTGCTCCATCATCCCGAATGAGTTTACCGTAGTCAGGGCTGTGTGTGTGTGTGTGTGTATGTTTTAGGCAGGGCCTGCAGTAAACAGCTATGACTCAGATGTTATCGGGCTGTTGGGATGTTAATGCAGCAGTGGGCAGGTTTGGGCTGAGGTGTTAGTTGGAGTTTGGAGCAGGAGAGCAGACTGGGTGGGTGTGTGGGTTGACTTACACAGAGGTGCTGCAGCCTTGGTACAGGGAGGCTGTGTGCTAATGCAGTAGCACATAGAGGAATCCAGTGCTCTGTGAAATCTCTCTCTTTCTCTCTCTCTCTCACACACACACACACACACACACACACACACACACACACACACACACACACACACACACACACACAATCACATGTGTACATATACACACACATGCATGCACACTCTCAATCACATGTGCTCAAACACATGCACACACACATACTTACACACTCTTGTACATAACTGCACATGCATACGCACGTGCACGCACGCGCACACACACACACACGCACATGCACACACTCCCTCAGCCCTCTGACCCCCCCCATTCTCAGGCAAACAAACACACAGTGAATCTGACAGTCCTTGGAAATTGAGAAATATGAGATCACTTAAGGGAAGATAGCGCATATTTATTTTTCCTCTCCATTGTGTGTATAAATAGAGCAGGGCTTTCCCTGGTGACCTGGCCAAAGGCCCAGCCTGGCCATGTAAAGAGTCCCCATTACAGCCAGCCAATCAAATTTCCACTACAGCCAGCTAATCACAGCCACCCACCCCCCACCATCTTAGCTGATCTATGTGGCGAGTGTTTCGATGCCAGCCACAAAGCCCAAAAAAGTGCCAGTACTTCCTTAACTACTAATATTTCCTGTTTGCATTGTTTCTTAAACACAAATAGCAAGTGAAGCGCACACAAACACAGATGCTCCCCATTTAGTTTCTGTTTAATGTCTTCATACAGTGTCTTTCTTGTCTGTGATGTTCTGCAAGCAATGTTTGCATTTCCTACACTTGTGATGTTAACTGTTGCTGTTGTAGTTGGCAGTCTCAGATGTCCAGCCCCCATTAGAGCATCTGGATAACATTAACTTTACTGGTTTTGGCCTCCTGCAATCTGATTGGTGCCACCAGATTTCTAACTGTGGATTTCATTGGTTTAGTCGGGTTTATCATTTCATGCACCTACTCAGCTGTGGGGTTGGTCAGAGGTACACATTCTTCAAATTCACAATTATTGGTTGATTGGCAAAGCCCATCCCCTGAAATTAAGGAGTTTTATCTGTATCACATCTTGGTGAGAAATTAGTCCTATAGTTCATATTGATGGAATAGGAAAAGACCTGTGGAAAGGAGCATGTCATTTGTAAGGGAGGCCTGGCTGAGAGGCAACAGATGAGGGATCCCTTTAAATGTATTCACTCTCAAAAAGTGGTGTCATATCGGGCTAGAGCTAGATGATGCCATGCTTTCATAAGAGGAAGTGTTCATGCGCCCCGCAGCGATCGAATGTGGGCGGGCTTGAGAGTTCGGAGCGGCGTGCGGCGCGGTGTGAAACCATGGCAACGCACAAATTCCCTGGTTTGCCTGGAAGACAACTCGCAGGCTGAAACTCTTGAGTCTTCAGGGTGCCTAAATCCTTACTGACACCTCAGCTTACGTGAATGATGGGGAATCTACACCGGTGACAGAACAGCCGTTAACAGAGACTGATCGCTGCCATCTATTTTTATATATGACGCCTCTGATCACATCGAGTGCTAGCAGGTCTATGCTCATCACACCCCGCTGCTTTTTTGGGGCGTCACCGTAATACAGAGGTTACCTCACCGTACCCTGCTGAGGAAGGGACCATCTCGCTGCAGCTCCGTAGAGATGTGTGACCTGTCAGGTGACGGTTTCAGTCAGTGTCTGTCAGTGTCTACCAGTCAGTCTTTATTTCTGTACAGCACCCTTTCCAAACTTGTTTACACAGAAGGGAGCTACTTGGAAGAGACCTAGTTCCAAGTAGAAATCAGTGGAAAAACTGGGAAGTGTAAATGGTTTTAGATCATGAGGTGAAGGGCACTGTATAAGTGGTGTAGTCCATTATTATCAGCCATCTACACACCAGCTGGCTCTTCCGCATGTTCACTTATGTGACTCAAAGCTCAGAGGCTGGGGGTCAGAGGTCAGAGGTCAGAGGTTAGCCTGCTTAGTCTGGAGTCTAGACACGGGATGCTTAGCCCAGCCTGCATGCCACATGTTACACTTTGAAACTGCACTGTCGATCTTCAGCAAAGCTTCAGCACTACCTGATGACACCTGTGTGGGATGTTTATGCATATATTATCTTGGGCCTCCAAAAAAGACATAATTAGTAAAGACAAACTGTGCTTTTCAACAAGTCTGTTGGTCGAAACACATAGCCACAGTGTATCCCCACAGATCCAAACCAGAAGTATTGACACACCAGATTATCCAGCGTTATTTGCATTCCACTGCAGTCTCCACACTGAACTATACCACAGCTCAGATGGCAGTGTTTGCATCAGGACAACAAGGCATTCTTCTTAAAATATCATTTTCAATTTTACTTATCTACAAGTTTGGTTATCTTACCTTTTTTGTAATTTGTGTGATTCAGACAATTCAAGTTTTGCAATACGATTTCCCGCTAAATATTATTATAGACTAAAAAAAAAAAAATGATTACATTAGTAATTTCGCAGTCAGCTAAATGACTCATGCAATGTAAAGAAATACAAGTGAAATAATCCAGTGTAATCATTTAGAGACTATTAAATAAAAAAACACCAAACATTAAAAATGAAAAGACCAAAAGGCATGCTAGACTATGCTCTTCTGAAAAACAGTCTACTTGTCATAGGCTAAATTAAGCCAGTTAATCACTGAAAGTAATGTAATTGTATTTTACCAATTGATTACTATTGAAGGCAATTTACCACCAGATAGATGCATAAGATTCTTCTTAATTTGCAAGACTGGGCAAACTCATTGTTCCAAAATGGAATGCCGGTTTCTGTTGGCATACCTTTTCCTGGATTATGTGAAAATGTGATTTTTGCACACATGATGAATGTGGTTTATAGTGGTGAATATCGGCAGTGTACATGCTGTCCCAGTGTAACGAGCACAGATAATGAGTCAGGCAAGAGGTTGAGCTCATGGTGTATTTTTGGATTCCCAGTGGCTAACACGAAAAAAGCACTTATGTTGACATTCATCTAGGCATGTATTAAAATGTTATTTCAATTAGCTACACCACTGTTTTTGGAGAAACAAACAAAAAAAAAAAAAATATTAATGGCTGTATTGAGAGTATGTATTTTTAAATGGAATCACTTTGGTGAATTTTGGATTCGAATGCCAAACCTGGATGATGCATTGAAGGTTTTTGTATTGCTCAGGTCTGCCCTATTAGACTCAGACAAATATGTTTGTGTGTATGCATTTATTTGCAGTTGCACACATGTAGCTGTACATGCACACTAAAACAGGCATGGGTCCACACACACGCATGCTTACAGCAGGGCAAATCTTAAAACTCCAGATCCTTCTAGAGGAGCAGAGTCCTCTGGTGTTGGTGTTGGACTCTGTGAACCGTCTGGCTGTGACTGTTCGACTCCCCCAACCCCCCTTGTCTGAAGACCACTGCAGCATTGGGGTGTGGTGAGTTGGGGTGAGTGTGGGGCAGGGCTGAATTTGGGGGGAGGTGAGGGGTGAGGGTTATTATTAGCTGGGTGTAACACTGGGACAGGGCCAGTGTGAGCGTGTGTGTGTGCTCTGTGCCTGTGTGGGCAGGCCAGAAAGGCCTGTCTCAGACTCGCCCACAATCCCCTCTCTGGCCTTCCTCTTTCACCGCGACCCCTGTGGTTCCCTCCTGGGTCAAAGGTCACAGCGGCCAGAGGGCCAGACTGACGGGGCAGAACGAAAGGGTGTTTCCGTGGGCAACAAAGACCACCTGCCCGCCCCCGGAGGTGGGTTCTGAGCAACCTCTCAGAACTGCTAATTATGACTTTATATGGGTCTGCAAACCTATAAATACATATACCATCCCGTGTGAGCTTATATATATATAGGTGATATAAATATCACTGGATCTGAACAGTATGTTCTCAGAGCTGATACCCATGAATGAGTAACATGTGTTTCAAATCATATTCTAAATGTTACGCTGACTGTCATTGACAAAAAAAGAAACATAATTTCAAACCACACACAGCTTGAGAGAGATGTAATTCAGCAGTGATCAGTCGTGAAATGGTACTTTTTGGCAGAGAGCTGATATGATTAGAAGCTCTTGTATTAGCATTCTGGCTTTCTTTTCGACATTCTGACGAATACGGATTACAGTGTGAATCATTATGAATTATCACCGGGTTTCACATTTTTTTATACATTATTTTTAGCAGTGAAAGTAATATGGATGACTTTATCAGCTTGGTAAACTGATTTAAACCCTCCATGGGGGAGATAAGTGCCTGACTGATGTCTTGCATGCCCGGGCCAGCAGAATGACTTTCACTGATATATTGTGGTACAGTCCCTGTAAGCGCTGATCAGGGGGAGATAGACGGCTCCTCTGATTGCTCCTGTCCCCAGTTTGCCCTTTTGCTTTCACAGATATTTCACTCTGATGTTGTCAACTCAAACAGACCTTTGAGGAGAAAACAAACAGAGCAAAATGCTGTGTGGTTGCTAAGGGAAAAGGCTGTGTAACATGTCATTAGCTGTTGAAGACAGTAATGAGAATGTTGGTATGTAATCATATTGGTAAATAAATGTCACTAAAGACGATTATGAAAACATTTTGGAAGAGGAGGCGCAATGTCGTGACTGTTCCTTTTCGGTGAGGATTAGATTAGCGGCGAAATAGTACTGCTGACAGTAGCGGCTGACAGTACCCCAGAGGAGGGTGTCTTCAACTCAGTGCCTAAGAATCGTGTGCTTGTCTGCTTTCACAGGCTGGGCTAAGGCTGGGCGATATGACAGAGACCTATGTCATGACAATTACCAGTGCTTTTCTCAACGTCAGGAACTATCATGATATGTGTATCAGTGTGTTTTGACGTGATGTTTGTCATGTTGTCTAATGATGATTAGTTACCCAGACTTTATCCGGCACTTTAGCTATGGCACTACAATCAGAATTAAATTCCTTAAACCATAATATTTTATTACCCAGCCTTCATTGAGAATCTCTCTCTCTCTCTCTCTCTCTCTCTCTCTCTCTCTCTCTCTCTCTCTCTCTCTCTATCAGGTGGACTTTGTTTGTCCTCTGTCGTTCTCTCCTTTTCTTGGACTCTCTCCCCCTCTCTCTCGCTCTCTCTCTGGTGAATGGTCAGTGCACCCGTTGATGACTGAGGTGGAGCACAGCTTGGCTTGGTTTTGGTCACTAATGAACTGCTAACTTCTGCTGCTGTTCCGAGGTGTAGACCCAACCCCAGCCTGATGAAGGCGGTGTTTGAGAGAGGTTTTCCTCTGTAATAAAACAGAGCTTGTACTGGTGTAGCTGTAAGACTGCCCGTCAGCTCTTTGACAGACATTTTCACGCCCCGTTTCTGTCCTGCTTACTGCACGTGAATATCGTGTCTTTCTCCTCTGGTATAATCAGGTCCCGGCCATCCTTTCAGGCTGATAGAAAGGCTACGGATAGTGGGAGCCATTTTTTTCTTTGAATGAAACTCACAGTAACTTTGACTTGGCTGTTCGCTTTTCTTCATAAGAGGAGCATTGTTTATTTTAAAGAGCAACCCATCAACTGTAGCATCAATAGTAAAATTTTAAAGCATTTTCTTGTCCATTATCATGCTTATAAATCATATTGTTCATATCTAGTAAGGTATAAAAAGAAAAGAGAACAAAACAAACAATATGCCATGTGGCCTAGTTGTGTAAATATGCTTGGATATCTTAACGTATTTTGCGCTTTAATGTAGTAGCACATTGTACTCTGTTTCACTTGCCTCAGTCGCTGAGCTGTAATTGCTTGTAGTTTGTGCTTTATGTCCTGTGCGTTGGGATATAAATGTCAGAATGAAATTGGTTACAGCATACAGTAGGAGGTGTATGTCACATTGTTTTGGTTTATTTTCCCTCATTGCATCATAAATTAATCAAGGCGAGGATTTTCCAGGCCATTGTTCGGAAATTGCCGGAAGCCCAACTCCTGCAGATGTTCAGACACAATGAGAAGCAGGCTGGTAGCGGAGAGCACGGTCTTCCACAGAAACGGCCACGCTGTGGACAAAAGAGCTCCAGGTTTCGCATAACACCTCCATCACCAGTACAAAAGCCAGCTGGAGCATCTTGTCGAAGCTTGTAAAAGAGCCAACGTCATTTTATGTCTCTCAGCTCGCAAATGTGTGGCGTGTAGCACGAGAGCTACGTGTGTTAGTGTGTCGTGTGTGAGAGGCTCGTGTTTTATGACTCATCCTGATGTTTTTCAGCTGTTTATCGAATCACGCCGTGCTGTTACACAACAAGTCCAAACATTCAGGACAAGTATTTTGTCCATGAAAGTCATGTTTCTTCACCTTAAAACACTGTGAGGTACCTTTTTTTTGCACATGTTATAGATGTGATGTAGTTAGCTTGTTCATAATGTTACAGGGCATTGGTCTCTCTACTGGTTCAGTGAACTCCTCTGTCACCACTCTGAGCTTCCTCTTTATGAGCACTTGTTTCGGTGAAATCACTGAGAACATTTAGCTTGAGAGGGTATGTATACTGTGGAGCATCAGGAACACATTTGAGAAGCCCTGCAGTAGGTCTGTCCTGGTGGGTCCTAGGCCTGTCCTTCTGGGTTAAGTTCAGCTTATTACCCTGTTCTCTGTGCTAATTAAGAGTTGAAGGCCAGGAGAAAAAAAAAGTGCTTATGGCTAATTTGTTAAATCCATGTAGCCACAAGGGTCCATGCTGACTTCGTGTTTGTTATGTTATTTTTGGATGAACGTGACTATCCACTCGGAACTGCTCGGGAAACCCGCACACACCCCTGCAAACATGTCAGTGCTTACCCCAGCCCAGTGGGCTCACCCCATGTCCTGCTCCACCCCCCAGATTTAGAGGCTGATAGAGGGGGCTGGTCGCCTGGTCCTTTTTTTTTTTTTTTTTTTTTTTTTTTTTCTTTTTCTTTTTCTTTTCTACTTATGAAGCAACAAGCTAATTATCTGCTACTCATCAGGCCTTATGGCTGCTGACAAACAAATGTCTCTCATCGTAGCTGGGTGTGGAGGTCCGCAAATACTGATCACATCCACGTGTGTGTTTGGTAGCAGCTGCCACCATCCCCATTTATTTGACTGTTCAAAATTAGCTTTATACTGTTAATGCAGGGAGGCGGGAGGGTTGAAGTTTTGACTTCAGTAGAAGCGTGACCAAGCAGAGATTACTGTCCAGAGATGGGAACAGATACGTAAACACCCTGTCTCACGTTATTTAGTGGTCTGGTCCTCGTAACTGTCCCCGCAGTGGGTTTTATTTTGGAACGTCTGGGTCATTAACGCCGCGACTGGCTCATCCTTTTTCGGCTGTGTATCACGCGCTGTAGTTTCAGAATTGTGTTTCACCATAATCCAAATATGAAAATTGGTCATAAAAGGCTATTTTAAAATATTTTCATTGAAGTTACTGAGAACATGACGGGACGTTGCGTTTCCTTCTAGTTGTGGGAACTGCTGCATCATCGCTGTCTGATGCAGTTTTTTGAGGAAGTCATTTTGGCCGTCGTGGTTCTTTGATAGTGTATGTGCTGAAGGTGGAGTGAGGTGTGATTGAAACAAAAATGGGAGGGACTACCATAAAGTATCAGTGACTCACTGATTTGGACCAATGGTTGTTTGGCTGTGGAGAGAGAAACATTTGTGAAATGATTGGTTCAGACAAGTCAAATGATTGATAGCTGTGTGTATCTTGGCCCATTCTCCACCCACTAGTCCTGTGATTTGCATGTTAATTAACCTGGTTTAAGACAGTAAAATTGGTATTGTGATGTCACAGAATAATTTGTCATGATAGGATCAAAATGAAATATGGTACATGGCAATATGCGTTTTTTTGCCCAACCATCTCTCTCACTCCCTTCCTCCTCGGCTTAGTGTTCCACAGAGTGGATTTCACTTTAGGGGTGGTTGCAGGGCTGCAGGCAGGGTCTGAGTTTGGTGGGCTGGGGTTACAATGGACCCCGCCCTCAGTCCCAAAGCCTGGGAGATACACAGGCCCTGAAGCTGGACTGTCCCGAACCCCCCCTCTCTCCTCTCCTCTCCTCTCCCTTCCCCCCCCCCATAAAACAGGCACTTAGCCCTCCCTGTTCTACCGTCAGACTTATGGACCGATTGGCATGTCCGCATTTCGGGTCGGCTCAGCTTCTCCCAACAACTATTTTTAAACTCAAGCGCAAGGAAGGAATTCCATAAAAACATAACATTTGCTGGAGCCATTTTAAAGTCCAGAGCCTGTTTTCTGTTCGACAACCCTGGAGACGAGACCTGGAGGCCTGGGGGTTGGGCTGGGGTGGGGGCGGGGGGGGGGGTCGTATTTTATCCCCTGTTCCACTCTGTACTGCAGCCAGATCTGTTGCTGCCATTTTATAGCCTTTGGATGCTGTCAGATCATTCTTAGTGATTCATTTTTTCAATGTTCTACATATATAACCCCATTCATTTATAGTTAATTGTATGGCTATTTGTATTTTATGTGTATATTCCTAGTCTTTGTGCCATTCTTACATCACAATTTATGTATCAATCCTTTTACATTATATTATCCATTTATACAGATAGATATTTACAGAAGCAGTCCAGGTGAAGTACCTGGCTTAATGGTACAATGGCAGTGCCCTGTCTGGGAATAGAACTTGCAACCTCTGAGATTTAAGCACAGGTCCCTAACTTAAATTACACTTAACTTCCGCTCTTGTTCAGATGTGGGGGCTGTTATCTTCCACACTGGTCACCCTTACATATTTTGGTGATTCAGGATCCAACTGTGTTTTAGAGGAAGGATTTATGGGTGCTGGAGCAACAGAAAGTTTGCAGGGCCATCACCAGTGTTGTGTTGACACTGACCGCTTACACCCCCAGTGAGACTGACTGTCATTGGCTCCTCTGCCCTGGATGATGCCCCGCCCCTCTGCCGACTCGTTCCCCACCGTCTCACTCTCACCCTGACCCGTTTGACACCGTGTATTCTGAGTCTGTATTCATAAAGGGTCTCATAAGAGAACTACTGATCTCAGGTCAGTTTTGCTTGTAAGGCCATTAAGGACAAGCTTAGGATATGGACAGGCGAAATCTGATCCGAGATCCACACTCCTTCTCTGAGACATTCCAGTCCTGATCTGGAATCAGTTTTGCCTTTAAGCTCATAATCGATGAAGTTAGGATATGAACTCGGAGAAACTGATCCTAGAACAGCATTTGTACCCATGCTTTGTAGATATCAGCCTTTATCTCAGCTTCCTGATCTCCTGATGCCCCCTGTGTGTTTACCTCTGTGTGTTTTTCAGCATCACTTTGTCTGCTTCTTCTGTTGCTTTTGTGTTTGTGTGCGCACGTGTTCTTGGGCATGTTTTCATTCCTCACTCTCTCTCTTTTTCTGTCTGCAGTTTTTTTGTCTTTCCTCTCCTCTGTTTTTAAGCATATCCCGCCGTTCTTTTGGTTTCCCTCTCTGTGTTTACTCTGTGTCTTGTTTTGCCTTTCTTTTGGTCTTTCAGTGTTTTTCCCCCTCTCAGTTTTGTATTTGTCTCTCTCTCTCCTCTCTGCTGGTCTCTGTTGATGTCCATTTGAAGGCTGGCCTCTGTGTCCATGGGTGTGCTCTGCCCCCCCCCGCCCCACTCTCCATGTGCCGTCCCCTCACAGCTTCTTATCGGACACAGGAAGCTAATCGGCGAGGAAGAGGGGGGCTCCCTATCTGCTGTTACCCACAAACATGCAAGGAATGGATGCTCAGACCCAAACTATTTCCTGTTGTTCCGGATGGAGGGGGGACAGGGGTTTTGGTGCATTTTTTTTCAGGTTGTTTTTTGGGAGGGGATAGGGGTCATGTCTTTATTTATTTATTTATTTATTTTCTGGGGTTTTTTTGGGGGGGGGGGCAGGTTCCTTACGTTTTATCCCAGACCTGTTTCCTTGTGCTTCGTGTAGGACCTACATAAGGCAGCATGAAATGGCATTAACTTAACCCTGGGCTTCTCAGGACACTGCGTCTGATTGGCCGAAAACCATGCTGTGTTTTCCCACAATGCATCAGGGGCCAAGTGGCTCTCGCAGGCTGCGTAGCGGCTGAGGATGTCCCCTCAGTTCCACAGGAAATGACTCGTAGACGGGCCGCTGGACCCGCTTCCTGAGACAGCCAAATTATCTTTCAAGTCCTGGACAGCATATGTCATATCCTGTATTGCTGAACTCTGACTGCTAACGCTTCGCTACGCTTCTTTCTCTCTCTTTTTTTTTCTCCCTTTTTTCCCTTAAATAGTATTTTTCGTGGGAGGGAATTCCCACATGTGGGCTTTAAGTGCAGATTGGTCACATGGCGACGGAAAGGGGCGTGGCGTGTCTATGCGCTCATAGTGTGGGGGCGTGATGCCGGGTCTGGGAAGGGATGGGCGGGGTCACTGGGTTCGCAATGGTTAGTCTAACTAGGCTGGGTGAAGGGAATTCTGGGAGAATATCGCCATGGAAATCAAATGAGATGCAGCTGTGGTTCTGATCTCTTAAATTCGTTTGCTGTGAGGAGAAAAAGCTGATCAACACCCCCTAATCATTTAGTGTAAATGCATACACACAACACTCCAGATATAAACCACTGTTTACCCTGTGGAGCTGGAATGGCACTTAGCTGATGTTGTACCACAAAAATGTATTTGAAAAATAATACTGCTCTCTTTGCTGGAGACTCTGAACCAGCAGCTCCATTTAAATTTAAGACAAGCCTGTATAATAAGTAGAATTTCTTAATCATTTATTGCCAGTGGTCTACTTTTTGACACTGGGCTCTAGTGAAAACAGGCTCTAAATTTTAAATTTTGATAAACAACTTTGGCTGTTTTTACTGGCTGCTAGTGGAATTTTCTGATTTCATGGGAGTAAAGTTTATTAGACTCGTGAAAATGACATTATTAATATTTTTAATTTTATTTTACTGTGTTGTTAAGTTTTATTTGTTCATCAGTTTGCCTCCCTCTGTTCCAGGACTCCATGAATGCCTTGGTTCTGGATCTGGACTTCCCGGCACTGAGGAAAAACAAGAACATCGAAACCTTCCTAAACAGATGTAAGTATATGTGCGTGTCCCCTCGTTACTGCTGCGTTTGTGCGAGGCTCGCGCTGATACAGACGCCAGACCTTCGGCTCATCGGGGCCTCAGCCTCCCGTTTAAAGCCCCGTTAATCATCTCTGTTCCAGCTCTGCTGAGTCATCTGTATTTTCATTCCTGGAGTGCCTGATTCACCCTTTCGGCCTGGAATGCAGTCTTGTCAGAGTGCTGGGCGTTTTTGATTAACTCTGTTATGTGGCGAGAGGAGAAAAGAGTTTCACCGATCATGGAGTATGTTAGGAGCCATCTATAGGACAACACTGATAGTGATTGGTGGTACTTTCTAGTTACAGTTCCTGGCTCCCAGTTTGTCTTATCGCGGAAGTACCAGCGCACTCTGTGATTAGTGAACTCTCCTCTCGGTTGTTGTCAGTAAGGAGACATGACTGCCTGTTGTATCCATATTCAGAATTACTGCAGAGGATGTGTCTCTCCTTTATGACATCACACACACGTCCCTTGATGCTTTTGGAATGGTGCTTTGGGCTTTGCACTTAGTAGCAGATGTGGACACGGATTGCATGTGTGAGTGAAAAGTAGCGAGTTATATCATGTGATTGGCAGTTCGTTTAGCTCGTCATTCAACAGGATTTTGGAAGTCAGTTTGTACAAATCACTCAAACCCAACTAAGCTTAGCACGGTGTCAGACCCTGAGGTGATGTTACCTGTCTGGTCTTTGAGGTTAGCTGTTTCTAGGGCTGTAGAGAGCAATGTTGTTACTTGTAAGAGATTTGTTTCCCTGTTGATGGTGATTAATGTGCTTGGACTTAATGTGCATCTTTGTGTGTTACACAGTTACTAATTCTGTGTGCTGATTGGCTGTTCTCTGTGTCACAGTCTGAAACTATGTTTAACTCTGTTTGCTGATAGGTTTTGCTGTGTGTCTTATGCGTGTGGCTCTGTCTAACCCTGTGCTGTAATTGGTTGCAACCCTTGTCTCAGCCTTTTACTCTGTCCAAGGCTTTTTGTTAATTGGCTGTTACCTATCCCAGTGTGTTACTCATTACTACTCCTGTGTCCTGATAGGTTATTACATGTGCCAGTGTGATACTCAGAGCCGAATGCTGTGTGCTGATTGGTGCCAACGTCTGACACGCTTTGTGTTGCCTTTGTATGTCCCATGGTGTGGTAGCCACCACATATGCACTATGCACATATGCATGTGTGTATGTGTGAATGTCTGTGTATGCATGTGATTATGTGTGTGCTTGTACACTTGTCTGAGCACATGTGCTAATGTGTGAACACTCATGTTTTTGTGCTTGTGTGTGTGTGTGTAGTGATAATCTGACAGTGTGTGGCTCTCCCTGCAGATGAGAAGGTGATGGGGCTCATTCGGGACCTGCAGATGAAGTCTGAGGACTTTGACAGGGTGAAGGTGATCGGCAGGGGCGCGTTTGGAGAGGTTCAGCTGGTGAGGAAACTGCACGTTTTAACACCACTCAGGAGGTGGACAATACAGTCATTCTGCGCTGTTCTATTCTGTTATGCTCTATTCTGTTCTACACTCCCACATACTGCATATGAATGCAGATACCACCCAAGTCTGTGCGTGCGTGTGTGTGTTCATGTTCCTGGTGTTTGAGTTTAATTTAAACTGTTTTGCATATGCAGTTCTCTTGTTGGTATGTTATAGTCTGTGTCCATTATGTGAGATTAGGCATACAGGTCTGTTGCAGGTTTGTTGTGTTAAGGTGTGTGTGTGTTTGCGTGTGTGTGTGTGTGTGTGTGTGTGCATGTGTGTGTGTGTGTGTGCGTGTGTGTGTGTGTGTGTGTGTGTGTGTGTGTGTGTGTGTGAGTGTGTGTGTGTGTGTGTGTGTGCGTGTGTGTGCGTGTGTGTGCGTGTGTGCATGCGTGTGTGCATGCGTGTGTGCATGCGTGTGTGTGTGTGTGTGTGTGAGTGTGTGTGTGTGTGTGCAGCGCGTGTTGTGCGTGTTGTGCAGTGTCTCCCCAGGTCAGGGTGTGAGTGTGTGTATGTATCCATGTATGCATGTACCTCTGTGATCTCGCCGCCCCGCGCACTGACAGATGGGAGAGTTATACAGTGCAGTGGGAGGAGGGCGTGTTGGAGCACGCTCAGAGAGAGCCCTGCGGCTCCATGCACAACTGTATCTGTGTCTGTCTGCGCACCCGCCCCTGTCTCTCTTATTTATGCCCGCCTGCGCATGCCATATGTATACAGCACTGTGCGCGTGTGTGCGAGTGGTTGCGTGTGGTTGGTGTGGTTGTTTGTGTGTAGTGTACATGCATAATCCCATGAACAGTGTGTAATTCTTACAGTTTACAGCATTGTTGTGTGTGAATTCTTGAGGGTTTTGTGTATTTTTTTGCGTTTTGTGTGTGTGTGTGTGTGTGTGTGTGTGTGTGTGTGTGTGTGTGTGTGTGTGTGTGTGTGTGTGTGTGTGTGTGTGTGTGTGGATGTGTGCATTTGTTTCATTGTCTGTAATTTGTCTGTTTGCGTATAATTTGTTCGGTTGTGAGGACAGTTCTGATGGTTGTATGTGTGTATGTCTTCTCCCACAGTTGTGTTTGTGTGTGTAAGGTGTAATGCTTCAGACAGCCTCTGACTGGTGTGTGTGTGTGTGTGTGTGCGTGCACGTTCTCTTTGCTGCAGGTGAGGCACAAAGCATCTCAGAAGGTGTACGCCATGAAGCTACTGAGTAAATTCGAGATGATCAAGCGCTCTGACTCCGCCTTCTTCTGGGAGGAGCGTGACATCATGGCCTTTGCTGACAGTCCCTGGGTTGTCCAGGTGAGATCACCTCTGGGGTACCTGGCAGTGACGCTGCAGGTGTGGGTTACCTGTGTGTAAGAGATGGGCTGGTTCCAGGTTTCAGGTTTACCCAGCTTTGTATGTATGCACACCTTACACAAGCTCATCCTTTGCACATGAATCAGTCTCAAACACATTTCATTTTTTAAGAGACATCCTTACTCAATTTTAATGATTTGCTGTATTTAAAAACATGTACGTATTCTTTCTTTGTGCTCACCTGTGAGTCGACAAACTGGTGTGCAGTGAACAGTTACCTGTGTCGATGGGTGTGTTTGGAGGCCGGTATGAAGCTCCCTGGCCCAGCCCACAACAACCCCGCCCCCCAGTCCTACTGGCCTATCAAGCTGTGTGTCACTCCTGTGTAATTCCGTTACCAGGGTGTGTGCTTGTGTAACTGCACACTCTCCGCTGTGTTATCCAAAGGGCCCTACACACCCCCTCCCTACCTCGTGCTCCATTGTATCACTTAGCTGTATAACCGATCCTTTGCTGCGTAGCTTGTGGTTTTTGTGTTGTTTTTTGTGGTGCGTCGCTCTGTTCTCTCCCTTGGGGGAAGAAACAGGATGGCATCACATCCAAACAGAAGAACCAGAGAAAATTTTTAAACTACGCAAGAGATATCGTAGTAACCAAACACAAGGAGATGTAACATAAATCAAACAACGCAACAAGAGAAAACTAATCAAGACAACACAAAATGTAACAAAAACTAAACAAAACATAAACAAATAACATAAATCTCATGCTTCGCCTAGTCGTAAATACTGTCCCATTTTTGTTCAGTTTGTTTTTTTAAGGTGTCATAATATATTCAGTCAGGCTTTATTTGTATAATGTGTTTACAAAGCATGTTTTCACAAAGCAGCTTCACACAGATACCTGATCTGAATCCCGCCCGCAAAAGGCAAGCCTAAGGCAACAAATGGACAATTATGATGTGTGTGTGTTATGTCCTCTGTAGTGTGTTTACTGTAATTACACAATGTTTTTGAATCCTGTGATAATGTTGTGTTGTAGTGTTATTTGGCAGTAATACAATCCTGGTTTGTGTCGTTAATGCGTTGTGTTTTGCTGTCATGTTTGGCTGTAACGCTACCACTAACACCGCTTCTCTGCATGTATTGTACATGCAGCTTACTGTATTTGGCTGTAAAAAGTCTCCCCTCTGCTTTGTATTGTACATGCAGCTTACTGTATTTGGCTGTAAAAAGCCTCCCTTATGCTTTGTATTGTACGTGCAGCGTACTGTATTTGGCTGTAAAAAACCTCCCCTCTGCTTTGTATTGTACGTGCAGCGTACTGTATTTGGCTGTAAAAAGTCTCCCCTCTGCTTTGTATTGTACGTGCAGCGTACTGTATTTGGCTGTAAAAAGTCTCCCTTATGCTTTGTATTGTACGTGCAGCGTACTGTATTTGGCTGTAAAAAGTCTCCCTCGTGCTTGTTTCCTAGCTGTGTTGTGCCTTCCAAGACGACCGCTACCTTTACATGGTGATGGAGTATATGCCTGGGGGAGACCTGGTCAACCTGACCAGCACTTACGACGTGCCGGAGAAGTGGGCCAAGTTCTACACGGCGGAGGTGGTTCTGGCCCTGGACGCCATTCACTCCATGGGCTTCATCCACCGCGACGTCAAGCCCGACAACATGCTGCTGGACCGCCTGGGTCACCTCAAACTGGCCGACTTCGGCACCTGCATGAAGATGGACTCGGTGAGAGACGCTCCCCTCTGGGGAGACACTGCGCCCACCCAAAAACGTGTACCACACAGCAGGGTGTACAGCAGATACAGGATGTAACTTTTTATTACACTGTAACCAAGTAACACAGCTGATCACGCAGTTATTCACTGCATCTGGGTTCTTGGGTCTAAATTGGTCACTGATTTTAAGGAAGCAGAAATGACAGAGGTGTGTGTGTGTGTGTGTGTGTGTGTGTGTGTGTGTGTGTATGAGAGAGAGAGTGTGAGTGTGTGCGTGTGCATGTGTGGGTGGGTGGGTGTGTGTGTGTGTCTGCGTGTGTGTGTGTGTGTGGGGCGGGCGTGTGTGTGTGTCTGCGTGTGTGTGTGAGTGTGTGTGTGAGTGTGTGTGCGAGTGCGTGTGCGAGTGAGAGTGAGAGTGTGTGTGTGTGTGTGTGTGTGTGTGTGTGTGTGTGTGTGTGTGAGAGAGTGTGTGTGTGTGTGTGTGTGTGTGTGTGTGTGTGTGTGTGTGTGTGTGTGTGTGTGTGTGTGTGTGTGTGTGTGAGAGAGTGTGTGTGTGTGTGAGTGTGTGTGAGAAAGACGTCACTGTGTGGGCTGGAGTGTAGTCCTGGTACAAGCACATCCCCCTCTCTCTGCACTGGAGGTTCAGTGTGTCTGTCTGACCCCCTCTAGGGACAGGGGAATCTTCAATAAACATAGACTTCCAGCGAGGGACAACTCTTTGGCAGAGAAAGAGAGGGGTTTCACCCCTCCTGCACGCGCACTCGGCACAGATAAACACACTAATGCTGTGTCAACAGTCTGCCGCGTAATTCACTCGCTGTCTGACCGGCCAGGGTCCGCAGACTCTGCGCTGACCAGCCCCGAGTTCAGAAGGCTGAGTCTGAGTAGCGCTTCCCTTGCGGTGGCTCATGGGAGATGGAGTCCATTACCGGCAAGTTGGGTGTAGTTTAATAGTAGCTCTGGACTTCATTTCCCATCAGTTCTACTGTGAAATTGCGCATGATGTACTGGTTCCACCTAAACGTCCTCCTTGCCTGGAGTGCGTACAAAGTTTATCTCTGTGCTGTTGGAGACTTGTCTAACAGCCCCATCCGGTGGACATAGTGGGTATCGATTTTAAATTTGTATAAAAATCTGCAGTTCATAAATGCATAAAAAAACCGTTTTTTTCAGGGATGAAGTCAAAAACCAAACAGGAAAAGATTTCCATATACAGCATTACAGATTTGCTTAACATTGAGCCGTTTGTTTACACTGAAGGCATGTGGCAGCATGTTTTTTAAATCAAACGCTATATGACTCACACTTTGGTTTGCATGATCAGTATGAGAACAGGGCTTTAGTGCAGACAAATCCCAGTGAGTGTTTATCCGGAAACTAATTATTTTATGGGTTTTTTTTTTTGGGGTGGTGGGGGCGGGGGGGGGGGGTTTGTTTTTGGATTCATGGTTTTACCGTGCGGTGCACTTCGGAGTATGGCCACTAGGGGGAGGTGTGGGCAATGACTGGGGTGTTTCATGAACACAGCGCAGATGAACCACATTGAGGATACAGACTAAAGAGTGGGTGCAGGTCAGGCAAGCAGACTGCAAAGGGATTAATGGCATTATGGTCACCACACATGGGATATTGTATAGATGGAAGGGTCAGCCCCTTTGAAGGGTTGCAGGTGATGCTGGATAATGGATAATGGATAATTGATGATGGATTGATGGGTTTCTCTCGCCGTTCTGCAGACGGGAATGGTTCGCTGTGACACGGCAGTGGGGACCCCAGACTACATCTCCCCCGAGGTACTGAAGTCCCAGGGGGGCGATGGTTATTACGGCCGCGAGTGTGACTGGTGGTCTGTGGGAGTCTTCATCTTTGAGATGCTGGTCGGTGAGTGAACCCGCCCAGCCCCTCCAGTGGTCGCAGCCATGTGATACATAGCCCAGCTGGCTGGGTCTGCCCACTCTACTGACCTGGCAGAGAGAGCTATCACAATGACACATGCTTATAATATATGATTGGTCATTCCACTTTTGGACAAAACAAACTGGAATTTTAATTTGTTTGTATATGTCTGCTAAAGCTGATGCTATCTTTCTTTTCTCTTGAATTCTCTCTCTTTCTTTCTTCCTCCCTCCCTTTTTCACATCCTCATTCTGTCAACCTTTCTCCCTCCTAATGTCACACCTCTGTCCCTCTCCCTCTCTCTCTCTCTATCTTTTCCTCGCCCTCCTCATTCATCCCTCCATCCCTCCTGCTTCCCTATAGGTGACACGCCGTTCTACGCGGAATCCCTTGTGGGGACTTACAGCAAGATCATGGACCACAAGAACTCGCTCAACTTCCCCGACGAAGTTGAGATCTCCAAGGATGCCAAGAACCTCATCTGTGCCTTCTTAACAGACAGGTGAGTCCCATCATCCCAGGCCTGCCAGACAGACAGACAGACACGCCACCCAGCTCATACTCAGCCCATACCCCACACATGCATGCCATGTGACTGCTGTTATAATGTTTGCGGTCTCTCTGTTCTGCCGCCGGTACACAGCGATGTTTGTCATGGTTTCTGGCCCTGACCACAGCTATGCTGTTGTTTGCCTCCTCATTGTTAGCGCTTGGTGCAGCAGCTCTAGTTCAGACTCCAGCTTCATGGTGGGGACAGCGGTGACAAGAATGAATCATAGCAAGGACGTTGAAGCATTAGTCTTCATAACAAGTGTGTCGGATCTTACCTGGGGCATTTGAGCAAAGCCAGCACTGAAACATCTCATTCAACTAATCAAGGACTTGATTGAAGACCAGTATTTGTTTATTCACTGAATTAAGTGTGTTAGCGCTGGGGTACAGTGAAGGCCGGTGCCCACAGCTTGGATTTTCTCATTTGAGATTGCTCAGCTCTGCTCCTTAGTCAGACTACTGTAATGGACTTTGTGTGGGATTCAGTCAACATTTTTCCTCAACATTCACTAATAATGAAGTAGAAATGTTAGGGTTTTTTTTATTTCTGAAGAACCACAGTTTAGTGGGTTTAGTGGTCCAAATGCTTCTGCCTAACCATGCTCTGAAAGAAGAAGGTTTGTTCTTGCTGGTATTTCTGTGAGAAATATGTGAAAGTTAAGGACAAACACTGATTAAACACAGGCATTCATGTCTCTGGGTGGACTGCGTCACATGACTCAGCAACCTGATTGCTTTGTGAGTTCTGACTGATATCTCATTGGCTGACATGAGTGAGGTCATAAAGGCATCTCCACACTGGTCCTCAGCTCTGCCTTATGACATCATCACTAAAAGCACTCTCTTCTGTGGCCTGTAATGGGCTGCATACAGTGAAGGGGAAAGAGACTGGGCCCATGTGATCCCTCTCTTCTGATCCACATGCAGATTTAATGGCACACTCAGGCTTAATGCTGGGGACTGTCATAAACAATGTTGTGGTGAATGTTTGAAAAATGAGCTGTAAAATAAATGTTATCAATTCATGTCCATTGGCAAATTCACAGTGTGGGTAAACACACACGCACACTCACACACACAAACCATGTCCAGCAGCATAAACACCTTCCCTCCTGCACACATACATATGCGAACGCACGCACATACACACACACACACAGACACACACACACACATCCATAAACACCCACTCTGCGGTTTATCTTCGAACACTCATAAAGCGGTTTTGGGTTGACCATGAATGTCCTTCTAACTAGCCATGGTTGACATTCTGACAAATAACATGTTTTACAAAGAAAAAAGTATATATTTTTAAATTTTGGTTTCACTAAGATAAAATCAAAATCAAACCCAAAACGTAACTTTTCTAGGTTCCTTAATTAAGGTCAGTTTTGTTTTTTCCCCACTGCCACACATAATGGACAGGGGGTGGAGTAGATTTTCTAATGATGTTGCCTGAAAAGCTTAAAAGGGAAAAGGCAGCCTGCTAGCAGAGTGGGTAGAAGCCAAATCTGTCTGGCTGGAATCCCATAGAATGCCTTTTTAAGCTGATCCTGGGTCAGTATCCACATTCAGCTGTGAACAGTTGGGGTTTGGTTTAAGGAACGGAAGAGTAACCTGGGAACAGCATATCTTTTCAGGGTTGTTTAAGGCTACTTTTTTGTTGCTGTATTAATGGTCTGAAAACACTGGTGGTATAGCCTACTGTGCATTCTTCATGGGTCCTTGAATGTAGGTGAGTGGAGCCTCTGCAGGACTTGATAGGTCTGTAAATTTTGGGTCGAGGCAAGTGCTGGAGCCCTGGGTTCACTTTGTGAGGACGGGGGCTGTATTTGGCATAGGCAGGGACAACTAAGGCATGGGGCTTGATTCAGTCAAACACACTGCACTGTTCTAGCCTGCAGCACTTTCAGTTTATCACTGCTGAGTGGGTTAGCTGCTGCTTATCACTAAAGAACTCTGTAAATATGAAGTTGCAGACTCCTCATAATTGGGAAATCCTTTGATTTTCTAAGGAGTTTAAGAGAACTGCTTTGTTATGTATGCTTCTAACACACAGAAACCTACACTCTGTCTCTCTCTCTCTCTGTCTCTCTCACACACACGCACACACACTCACATCATCTCTCATTCAAAAACACACGCATTCATAATTATGCTCACATTATCTCTCATACACACAGACAAACACACACACACACACTCACATTACCTCTCATTCATATACACACACACACACTATCTCTCATTCATATACACACATACACACACACACACACACACTATCTCTCATTCATATACACACACACTCACATTACCTCTCATTCATATACACATACGCACACACTATCTCTCATTCATATACACACACACTCACATTACCTCTCATTCATATACACACACACACTATCTCTCATTCATATACACACACACTCACATTACCTCTCATTCATATACACACACACTATCTCTCATTCATATACACACACACACACTCACATTACCTCTCATTCATATACACACACGCACACACACACACACACACACATTACCTCTCATTCATATACACACACACACACACACACACACATTACCTCTCATTCACACACACACACACACACACACACACACACTCACACACATTATCTCTCTCCAGGGTGGTTGTGCAGTCAGTGTGTGAGCGCTCCCCCAGGCTCTGTGCTCTTTGCTCTGAGTCACGGTTCCAGAGCTCACTTCCTGCTGCTGCATTCCAGTTGGTCCCTGTTCACAGCTCAGCGTGTGATAGGTCAGCGGGCACTGCAGGGGGCCGGGGGCCTGCTAACAGTGTATTTATGTACAGAGATCAGCTGGGCCGGGGGTTGTGTTTTCATGGCAGAGTCAGAACATGAGGGGCAGTGATCCTCAAGCAGTGGGACAGTACCTCTGCTGCTCTGCTTCTGTGTGCAGGACAGCTCAGAGAAAGTCCTACAGGCTTGGATAGAGAGAGAGAGAGAGAGTGTGTGTGTGTGTGTGTGTGTGTGTGTGTGTGTGTGTGTGTGTGTGTGTGTGTGTGTGTGTGTGTGTGTGTGTGTGTGTGTGTGTGTGTGAGAGAGAGAGAGAGAGAGAGAGAGAGAGAGAGAGAGAGAGAGAGAGAGAGAGAGAGAGAGAGAGAGAGAGAGAGAGAGAGGGAAAGTGAGTGTGCATGCTCTTGCTGCATGTGTGTGTGTTTGTTAGCTTGTTTGTGTACAGACATGCAGGTTTTTGTACATGTGCATGCAAGCTTATGAGCATGTGTGACTGAGAATAAGAGAGTGTGTGTGCATGCGTGCATGTCTTTGTGACAAAGAGAGAGTGCAAGATGGGATAAAGTAGAAAAATATGTCTGTGAGTGGTGCTTTCAGTGTGACTGAGTGACTGGCAGCCAGGACAAAACCCCACTGTTTACCAACACACAGATCTATGACCAGTTTTCATCCGTCAATATCCTTGATCCAGGTTTTATCCATTAAGAGCAGATAGGCCTGGCAGTCTTCTGCTGTTATGGTAGGAAGTTCTTTTTTTTGATGCTAAGCATAGGGGCTGATCTAGGATCAGTTTTTCCTATTACATTGTAATAGATGATTTGAGGTCATGGAGGTTGGAAACATTGGCACTCCTCCTCATCGATGTGTGATACATATAATATCTGTGTTTATATACTCTGCTTTCTAACCTCACCTCAGCTAACAAGGATCCAAACTCAAAAATATACCTCCTCTTTTAGAAAGCCCTAGCCTAATTGATGAAAACCCTCTGCTGAAGCTCACCACGCTAAGACAGGATGTGCCAGCTCAGTGCTAGTACAGGGCCTCACACGCTGGCCACACCCAGTCTGTGACATCAGGCTGCCCACAGGAGCCACGCCCCTCTCAGGTGCCACGATTGGCCGATCCCCCGCAGGCTGGGCCCCAGTTCGGTCACTGCGCTTAGGCGTTGACAGCGAGGGCAGATAGGGGGCGCCGCACTGCCAGGACTATCTCTCTGTGATGGCCCAGATCTGCACCTTTGGGGGAATGGCCTCATGAAAGAGCACCCTGTGGCACAGAGACGAGGAAGAGGGAAGGGATAGAGACAGACCGGAGCTAACTCAACGCAAGTTACAGACCAATAGGACTGTGATTGGGGGAATGGAGTGAAGAAGAAATAAGATGAGAGAGAGAGAGAGAGAGAGAAGGAGAATATGATACAAAGACCAAGAGAGATGGAGAGAAGGGCCAAAGAGGGAAGGACAGAGAAATTGAGAAAGAGGCTGAGAGAGAGGGAGAGAGAGAGGAGGAGGAGGAGGAGAGGAGGGGGACAGGAGGGGAGTGGTGGTGGCAGAATTTGGGCCCACGTGGGAATCACTTCCTGTTTACATTTAACTGCAGAGCCCTGGGGATTAATGTGAAACAGATTCCCCTTTCTCCTACTGCAGAGCCTGCCTCACACACAGGCACATGTGCTTACACACACACACACACACACACACACACACTCACACACACACACATTCAGGAACAAACATGTGTTTGCGCGCATGCACACATGGTCATACACAGCCGCACTCATACACACACAGACATTCAGGCACACAAGCTTGAACACATGCGCACACACACAAATATATACACATGCGCACATATACATGTATGCATACATATATGCAAGCATGCATGCACACACACACACACACACACACACACACACACTCAGACTTGCATGTATGAATGTAAGTTTACTCCCTAGTGGGCACAGAGCTGTTGGACAGATCCATCAGCCTCTCCTCATAGCTGGACACTTTTCACTGTTGTCATTTCAGGTACAGCTTTAACCCTTTAGTTAATTCCACCTCAGTCTACAGCTGCACTGACTGTGATATTCAATGTGTGCTGTATCTGTGCTCTCTGTGGTGAATTCTGTGAGCTGTTTTGACAGAATATGCACTTTGTCTGTAGTTTATGGCCATGGCTATAGCTGCTCTGGGTCACTGTGTCTGTAGCTCTGCTCTCGGTCACTGTGTCTGTAGCATATGTCTGTAGCTCAGCTCTGGGTCACTGTGTCTGTAGCTCTGCTCTCGGTCACTGTGTCTGTAGCTCAGCTCTGGGTCACTGTGTCTGTAGCATATGTCTGTAGCTCAGCTCTGGGTCACTGTGTCTGTAGCATATGTCAGCTCAGCTCGGTCACTGTGTCTGTAGCATATGTCTGTAGCTCAGCTCTGGATCACTGTGTCTGTAGCATATGTCTGTAGCTCAGCTCTGGGTCACTGTGTCTGTAGCATATGTCTGTAGCTCAGCTCTGGATCACTGTGTCTGTAGCATATGTCTGTAGCTCAGCTCTGGGTCACTGTGTCTGTAGCATATGTCTGTAGCTCAGCTCTGGGTCACTGTGTCTGTAGCATATGTCTGTAGCTCAGCTCTCGGTCACTGTGTCTGTAGCATATGTCTGTAGCTCAGCTCTGGATCACTGTGTCTGTAGCATATGTCTGTAGCTCAGCTCTGGATCACTGTGTCTGTAGCATATGTCTGTAGCTCAGCTCTGGGTCACTGTGTCTGTAGCATATGTCTGTAGCTCAGCTCTGGGTTTCTGTGGCTGGCTGTTCCCTTCTCCCCACACGTGGCAGCCCAAACGCCTGTGCGCCGCCAGCTGCTGCTCCCTCACTTGAGGGGGCTGGGGGGGGGGCAGTAGCCCCAGCTCTGCTACGGTCTTGTTTTTCTCCAGAAGAGAGGGAGAGTGGGAGAGAGGAAGGGGAGGGAGGGAGAGAGAAGGAGAGAGGGAGAGGGAAGGAGAGTAGGAGTGAGAGGCTCCAGTTCTCAGGGTGTGTCTTTGCGGTGATCAGGGCTCTCTTTCCCTTCAGTGTGCAGAGCAGCGCTGTGCTACGCACGCGCTCAGTCTGCTCCTGCGTTCGGCCTGTTTATGGAGGGCAGGGGGAGGGATTTAAACGCAGTGGTCAGTTGTGTTGTGGCTTTGTGAGGCTGCAGGTTCTGCTCGGGTCTGGTCTGTAAAGGGATTAAATTTAACATTTGAAAGTTATGACCATTTCAGGTGAGTGAGTCAAATAAACTTTCAGGTTTCAAGTTTGAGTCGTTTTTTTTAAATCAGAGAGAATAGTGGTCTGCAGTAAGAAGTTTAGCAAGGGTGTTAATTTGAAGGCTGTTCTGGTCGGTGAGAGTGGTCTGCAAGGTTGTGGTCAAGGCTTACCAGTTGTAGTGCTGATCTGCAGACTGTGGTCAGTGTTGGTCACTGAGACTAGGAGTTCTTAGCTTGTGGCTGAGTGGGAGTGCTAAATTGTAGACAGTGAGAGAAATAGCTTGTATGTTATGTGCTCTGAGAGAGAGAGAGCTAATTTTTTTTGGTTGCAGCCAGTGATGGTCAGAGAAAAGGTTACTGTACTGGTTGGTCATTGTTTGTCAGTGATAGTGCTATAGGCAGCAATGGTCAGTTGGGATTAGTTGGTTGTAGCTTGTGATCACTGAATGTGAATTGACAGACGTTATACAATCTTGGTCAGAGAGTGGTAGCTTTCTGGTAAATTCTACTGCTGTTAGCAGTATTGATCAATAAGAGTTATAGACTATAGAATGTGGTCATTGTTGGTTAGAGACTGCAGTTGTTTGCACTTAACAGCCAGTGAGAGTGTTAATTGGATGGTTGTGGTTAGTGTTATTTAGAGAGAGTGCTGATTGGTAGGTCGTGCTCGGTGCTGTTACAAAAGAGAGTGCTGATTGGTAGGTTGTGTGTTGGTCAGTGAGGAGCAGTGGTCCGGAGTTGGAAGGAGAGACATGCGGGGATAATGCTAGAAGCTTGGCAGTTAACGGTCACCTGTCTCTGACCGGCGTCTAACCCTCGGCCCCCGTTGCTATGTACAGGGAGGTGCGGCTGGGACGCAACGGCGTGGAGGAGATCAAGCGCCACCCCTTCTTCCGGAACGACCAGTGGACCTTCGACACCATCCGTGAGAGTAAGTCCTCGTGCATTAGCGCTACGCTACTACCCTACCTCAGCACTCCTAATGTACCGTCACATCTGCTAATGTCTCTATAACTCAATACAGGGCTGGTCTCTAACACTCAGCAGGGCTCTTACAGTGTGACACTATCTATCTGCCAGGGCAAAATCTCTGGGGTTTTACTGAAACTCTACCCCATTATAATTCTCTGTACCACTGTGTTGCTCCTGAATGGCAACTGCTACTGGCTTTATGCTATGCTAATTCAATGCAGTGTTGTTCTCGAACACTCAGTCAGCTGCGTTAATCTTGATGCCCTCCTGCTCTATACCAGTGGTACTGGAAGAGTAAGTCTGTTGCTTCAGAAAAATGAACTACAGTTCATATGAGTGTTGTTCTGCTGTAGAATAAATTGTTGCTCCACTCCATTCTGTCACTGCTGCAGTGAATTACCATCTGCAATCCAATGCTACTCTTAGCACAATACACCTTTTAATTCCATAGCACTGCTGTATTACAGTATTGCTATGTGCTGCTTTACACTACTGAATATGTTTCATCTGCTAATATTGTTCTTACTTAACATGCTCCTGTTTTCTAACACTCAGCACTATTGCTCTATTGCATAAAGCAATTGTGCTGTTCCTCTCAGCAGGAGTGTAAGACAGAGTTACCTCAGTATCGACTTCCCCCGTCTCCACTAATTATCTGAGGCCAAACCGATCTGCATGGAGCCTGCCTCCTTCACTGCCACTGTCTCACTGCGTCTGTGCTTCCCAGTGTTTAATCAGTCTCTTTACTGGAGCGATTTGACTCACATGTGTCTGATTAAAACGAGGTCGTAACTTCTCATTACATCTCTGGCAGTGTGCTCCAGTCAAGTATGGTTAAGTTCCATGTTCTGCCAGCATTCCGCCAATGATTTTCCAACATTCCGCCAACATTCTGCCAGCGTTGCAAACGTTCCACCAATGTTTTTCCAGTGCTCCACAATTGCATTGCCAGCATTCCTCTAATGTTTTGCCAGCGTTCTGCCAGCGCTTTACCAATACTCCATTACAGCGTTCTGCTAGCATTTGATCTGATGGCTCAATATTTAGATGGCTGTTTGGGGACAGAATTCTGACTGTTCTGGGCCCAAGCTGCTCCGTAAACAAGGCTTCCTGAAATATCCTGGCCACACGTGCAACCCGATCTCCTGGCGGGGAATGCAGGACTGTGGGAAGCGTTTCAGGAACGTTTGTGGAGCGTTTTTCAGCCCCTCTGGGGAGGCAGTGGCTTCAAAGCGGAGCTGAAGGGGGGGAGGGGTAGATTTTTGGAGGGAGGGCAAGCATGTGGTAAGAACAGTGGTAATGACAGGGATCCCCCCAAAGCCTGCAGGGAACGATTGAGGGGTTCACCTCGCCTCATGCCGCGATCACCACGGGAACAGCTGCCTGTCATTAGCCTCTCTCGACCAAAGCATGCTGGGAAATGGCCCTTCCACATCTGTCTCCAAATAACCTCACATCTGGCTGTGGCATTCACTTGCTTTCTCTCTGTCTCCTTCTTCCTTCCTCTTTTTCTCTCTCTCTTTCTCTCCTCCATTCACCTAATCTCCTCCCTCTCTTTGGTGCGGCCCCGTTATTTTTTCTCTGAAACTTGACTGTTGGTTTTTGACGGTGTAGTACTCAGCCTGGTCAACAGGGGGCACTCATCCGTCTGGCCCTACACACCAAACATTTACAGCATTCTGCCTGCTGTGGCTGTTTCACTCTAAAGGAAGAAAAGGAAAATTGTTCGGGAGAGAGGAAGAGGGAGAGAGGGATGTGGTGTTGAGAGTGGGGGTTGGGGGGGTGGGTTCTGTAACAGACTGTTAAAAGCCCATGTGTTTGGGGGTGGGGGGTTGGGGGCATAAAGCAAGTACTGTGCAGGAGAACTGAGGTGTGTGTCTGGGGACAGGAAGGGTGACTTTAGTAGAAGTGCAGTTACTGTACTACTTTATCACTCGCTGCTGCAGCACACACAAACACACATGCACGCACCCCCACATACCCCCACACGCACACACGTACACATGCACACGCGCACACACACACACACACACACACACACTCACACACACACACATACATGCACGCACCCCCACACACACGCACGCATGCACCCCCACACACACACACACTCACTCACACACATGCACACACCCCCACATACTCACACATGCACACGCACACATGTACACACACACACACACACACACACACTCACATGCACAGGAGTACACACCCACACATCTATACACATAACCAGACCATGTTAAAAACAGGCAAATGAATTAAGAGCACACAGACACATGCGGGTGCACGCACACAGTCATCCAACGTGAAAAACAAGCCAGTGAAGCAGGCTTTTACTGCTCCAGACTGAAATGATTCCAGCGGAGGAAATTGAGCTGGAGTCAGAGCGCTCGTGTCCAGTCTGGGAGGGACCGGCTCTGCAGAAACTCGGCCCCTGACCTGCACTTACAGCGCTCAGGCGCTCAGCCCCTGATGGGATCTGAACTGAGCGAGCTCCACGGACGCTGGCTGTTTTTCAGCGCACGTTTCCATGGCATCCTATGTCTGAGGATAGTAACAGTGTGAGTTTCGCCCACGATGAGGTGCGTTTGGACTCTCCCGGTGCCGGTCGCGCTCGCTCTGAGCTTGGCCTGTGATTGGGCGCGTCTCTGGGACATCGTTATGTTGTGCACACACTGAAATGGACAGCAGCAGTGCTGGGGTAAAGTCCCTGGTAATTTAAGTGTCTGCTGTGGAAGGAAAGGTAAAAATGGCAATGTTTATGTTTGTTATTTTTAACACTCTTAATCTCTCCCGTCTCTTTCTTGTCCAAACGTCTCCTCCTATCCCACTCTCCTTGTCCTCCTCCCTCTTTTACTTGCTCCCCCCATCTCTCCCCCTCTCACCTTCTCTCCATTGAACCCTTCATTTCTACCTCCATCTTTTCCTCTCTCCCTCCCTTTCTTCTCTCCTTCTCCTCTTTCTCTCCCTCCGTTCCTCTCTCCATTTCCTCCCTCCCTCTCTTCCTCCTTCATTCTCTCTCCCTTTCCTCTCTCTTCTTCCCTTTCCCCCACCTTCCTCCCTCCCTCCTTCTCTCTGCCCTCTCTCTCCCTCTTTCCTGCTCTCTCTCCCTTTCTTCTCTCCTGCTCTCTCTCTCCCTCTTTCCCCCTCTCTCCCTCACTCCCTCTCTTCTTCCCTCCCTCCCTCTCCCTCTTTCACTCTCTCTCTCTCCCTTTCTTCTCTCCTTCTCCTCTTTCTCTCTCTCCCTCTCTTTCCCCCCTCTCTCCCTCAACCCCTCCTCGCCTTCTCCTCTTTCTCTCTCTCCAACTCTGTCTGCCCTCTCTCCCCCATTCCCACTCTCCCTCCCTCCCCCCCTCCCTCTCTTCATCCTTCTCTCCCTCCCTCCGTCCCTCCCTCTCTTCTTCCTTCTCTCACTCCCTCCCTCCTTTCCTCCACAGCGGCGGCTCCAGTAGTGCCAGAGTTGAGCAGTGACATAGACACCAGTAACTTTGATGAGATAGAGGATGATAAGGGCGATGTGGAGACCTTCCCTCCCCCAAAAGCCTTCGTAGGGAACCAGCTGCCCTTCGTGGGCTTCACCTACTTCAAGGAGGACCAGTAAGTCTTTGTGATAAGTGTGTGCACACGTGTGATGGGCGTACACGTGAGTGCGTGCTTACATACATGTGTATGTGCACGCATGCCTTACACAATGCGTCCATGTGTTCATGCACGCGTGTGAGAGAGAGCATGTGCGTGTCTGCGTCAGCGTGTAGTGTGTTTGTGCGTGGATGTAGCTCGTCCAAAGGTATGTTCATAGTATAGGAGAACTTTATTATATACTTATGGTAAAACACCTGTAACTTGGGCAGTTTGTATTAGAGTGAGCACCCTAGTCTCTCCCCTTAAAGGAAGACAGAAATGACGATTTCTCTTTTTCCCTCTCAGGTTACTAAGTGCCTCAAACACAGTGAAGGAGAATGAGCATCGGACTTCGATCAAAGGGGAGGTGAGTCTGGAACTCACGAGCACACGTGTGCATCTGTGTGTGAGTTTGCATGTGTGCATCTGTGTCTGTGCATGTGAGCGAGACCAAATGTGTATGCACGTACATGTGCATAAGTGTTTCTACACGTGTACGTGAAATAGCATGTGATCGGGAGACTGTGTGTGTGGGCAAAAGAGTGTGGACGGAAATATGAAATTCAGGGCTCAATAACATGCAAATTAATAACACAAATGCAATTAAACCTGAATTTAATTTGGGAAACTCTCAGCAGTACTAAAAAAACAATAAAATAATGAAGAAGTAATGAAGGAGCTTTCCCCTGGTTTGGGAAAACAGGGCTGTAATATGAAGGCCCTGCAGGCTGTGTGTGTGTAATTCTGAAATGATCTAATGAGGCTAACTGGATCTCCCCGTTTCTCCTCTCTTACAGGACACTGTAGCGGTAAGTTTTCCCATCCGCCCTCTCTCCCACCTCTGTCTGCATGTGGCAACTGTGCTGTGTCGGAAATGAAACCGGTACCAGAACCTGAAACGACCAGAACCTAAAACTGAACTTGTACCAGGGGATTAAAAACACACAGAATAGGAGCTCGGTTTTACAAGGGGAGCATATGACCTCCTCTTTGTTTGCAGCCTTAATGAAATGCATGCTGACCATTTTGGGTTAATGTGTTTCCAATGGATTTTTTCCCCAAGATTTTGTGAGCTATTCGTGTTCTATTGAGCTGTTTGGCTAGTAATGTTTGGTAGCTGTATTTTGTTCAATTTAAAAGAAGAGCAGACCTTGAAGCTGAACTCTGCACAGAAGCAGTTGTATAGCCCAATAATCTCTGAAGTGTGGATAGAGACCCGGTCCAACCCTTTTCACTGTCTGGTCCTGCAGTCGGATCAGTTGCAGAAGAAGCTGCAGCAGCTGGAGGAACAGCTGAACATGGAGATGCAAGCCAAAGACGAGATAGAACACAGATACAGGTATGCTGAAGCACACAGATACAGGTGTGCTAGGATTGCACAAACACAGGTACACCAGACAGAAGCTACAGAATAGATATAAGTAACTAAAGACAGGTATAATGTAGATACAGGTACAGCAAAAAAGCACAAGAAAAATTTTTATTAAAAACAGGTATTAAAATTTTTGTTGAACAGGACTGCCAGTAGTCGCCTGGAGAAAGTGTCCAAAGAACTCGATGAAGAGGTAAGACATCAAGACTTGGGCATAAATGTGTGTTCATTTTTTATCATTGTTTTATGTATTTGTGTGAATTTGTGTATGTATGTGCAGTCATTCATGTGTGACTGAGTAAAATAATCACAGAGAGAGAGAGAGACGGTGTCTTAACTGTGTTTTTTGTGTCTTTAGGTGACCGGGCGGAAGAGTCTAGAATCCACGCTGAGGCAGCTGGAGAGGGAGAAGGCTCTGCTGCAGCACAAGAGCGTCGAGAGCCACAGGAAGGCCGAGAGCGAGGCCGACAAGAAGCGCTGTCTGGAGAACGAGGGTGAGGAACCGCGAACATTACATCACGTTCAGGCCTTTAGCGGACGCTCTCATCCTCAGCTTCTCACACAGTTTACATTTCTCCACACAATCCATTCATACAGTTGGATATATACTGAAGCAATGCAGGCTGGGTACTTTGCTCAAGGGTACAACAGTACTGCTCTACCTGGTAATGGAGCTCACCACCTCTTGGAAGCCCAGTTCCCTAACCGTTGTGCTATACAAGCCCAGCTCCCTAGCCATTATGCTACACAACTGTAAACTTTGTCAAAGTTTACATTCAAATGTCATGAACTGGAAAAAAATATGTACTCAGACTTTACACGCTAGCAGTGTTGTGTACTCAGAATTTACACACTAACTAACACTAATACTAAAAACACATGCAAACTGCCTAAAGCATTAGGCAGACTAAGAGTAGCATCTTCATCGAACCTTTGATATGTTACAGTGAACAGCCTACGTGATCAGCTGGAGGAGATGAAGAAGAGGAACCAGAACTCCCACATCTCCAATGAGAAGAACATTCACCTGCAGAAACAGGTGTGTGCACCTGGGCCTCCTCTCAAACACTTTCACACACCTGTGTTCCTCTGGTGGCCTGCCTGTCTCTGTCTCTTTTTTTTCTCTCTCTCTGTTTGTGCCCTTCAGTTTGTTCAGGTGTGTCTTTTATATTATGAATGTTCTAACACACCTGTGTGTGTTTCTGTGTGTGTGCGCGTGCGTGCCTCTGTGCGTGTACGTGTGTGTGCGGCCAGCTGGATGAGGCGAACGCGCTCCTGCGTGCGGAGTCGGACGCGGCGGCCCGGCTGAGGAAGACGCAGACGGAGATGACGAAGCAGGTCCAGCAGCTGGAGGCCAATGGGAGGGAGCTGCAGGACAAGTGCTGCATGCTGGAGAACAGCAAGCTGAAGCTGGAGAAGGACTTCATCAGCCTGCAGTCCGCCCTGGAGTCCGAGAAGAGGGACCGCAGCCAGGGATCTGAGACCATCACAGACCTGCAGGGTATGCTGGGATACTGGGGGTGTGACCTGGAAATAGATTAGCAATGGTAGTGATACTGGTAATAACAACTTGTTCTTGAAGAGTGGGAGTGCTGATCTAGGATCAGTTTCTCCTTTCAGCCCATAATGAGTAATGTCAGCATTTTTACACGGGAAAGCTGATCCTAGACTTACTCTGAGATGCTGTAAAAATACAACCCCCGACCTGGGTCAGCAGTGCATAGTCATGTGTCCATGTGCCCCTCTCTGCAGGGCGTATATCGGGCCTGGAGCTGGACCTGAAGCAGGCCAAAGCCTCCCTCTCCAAGGCCGAGACAGAGAAGAGACAACTGCAGGAGAAGCTGACGGACCTGGAGAAGGTAAAATACACAGGCTTCTGTTTGAGGTACTGTGTGTTGTACATTGTGCTTGGAGAAGCAGGCCTGTTACTTTAAGCTATTAGCTGTATAAATGGCTTGTGTAAGGAAAAAGTAACTGTTATTCACTCTGAATATTAGCATATGCCAAATGTTTACATTTATATATCGATTGTTACTTTATTATGCTGTAAGGTAGCATTCCCATGCTGTACATACAAACTATACAAACCATTGATTTTATAAAAGAGAGTAAAGCATGTTGCAGATATTATTTCCACCAAGTCACATGCTGGTGGAGCCTATGTTTCATTGCATTACAGTCATTAAACATACACTGTTATCCAGAGCATTTGATAATGTTGGATACCCCATATCTTACACATCGCTGAGACCATACTATAATGTCCTCTGACCCTCAGTCCTCGCAGACGTTAACTTCTGTACTTCCTGACCGCATGTAAAGATAACAGCGTCTCCTTTGTTGAAGGGGAAAGTACAGAAGCAGGATGTGTTAAACTTAATACATTTCATGTGATCATATGAAGGTTATTTATAAGTGGCTCTCATTGCAGCTGTGCGTCTCAGCTGCACTGTAATGTGGCTATGGCTGGAGGGCCACATCGGTGAGGCAAAGATTTGCTCGGCCTGGCCTGGGAAAAATAGTGGGCGAGCTGGTTAATCTCGCCGCCCTCTAGTGACCTCTGCAGCCTCATGAAGTGAACTCATGTTGACTTTGCATTCCTCCAATGGCATAGGCAACATATGATTGTTGTCACATCTGCAGTCTAAAGAACAGCAAAGGCTAGTTGCCACATACACTGGAGGGTCATGTGACTGTGCCTACTTTGTTTGTGGGGAAGGTTTGCCATGGGAAGGACTTAAAGTTAAATTGCGAAGCGGTGCAGGAACGTAAATATAGGAGTAGTAAATATAAAATCCTGAGTTCCCTGTCATAATCCATTTAAATGGTGCCTGAGTTCTATATTCCCTGCTGATACCAGACCTCCGTTGACCCCTCCCCCCCCCACTGTGACCCTCTTCCCACCAAAAGGAGAAGAGCAATAAGGAGATTGACATGACTTACAAGCTGAAGGTGCTGCAGCAGGGCCTGGAGCAGGAGGAGGCCGCCCACAAGGCTACGAAGGCCCGCCTCGCCGACAAGAATAAGATCTACGAGTCCATCGAGGGGGCCAAGTCAGAGGCCATGAAGGGTGAGGGGGGCACTGGGGCACAGTGTGGGAGTGGGGAGGGGGGGGTACTGGGGGGCAGGATGGGGTTCTCAGAATTTGGGGCCATGCAGGGGTAGCACGGTAGGGGAGGGCGACGCTGAGGCTGTTGGAGCCATGGTGCGTTTAGAGTCTTTTCCTGTTGCACTTTGTCATGTTGTGGAACGGAGCCGGTAGGGTAGGTGGGTAAGGCGGGTCCGAATATAGAGTTCCGCCTGTGTGCCGCTCTGCCGTGCAGGCTAAGCGCACAGGGCTAGCGTGTCCAACTCATCTCTCACTCCTCCGCTGCATCTCTGTCTTCCATTTTCCTCTCTCTTTTTCTCTCCCCAATCCCACACTGTCCTCTGTCTACGTGTCCTTTCTATCCTGTTTTTCTCCTGTGCTTCTCCCTTTTTTCTCCTCTCTGTCTTCTTGTACTCATCGCTCATTTTTTTTATTCGCCATCCCCCTTTTCCCCTCTTTCTTTTCTAAATACCTCGCTCCTCTCACCCATTGTCTGTCTCCAAACTGCACCTATCTCTCTCTCTCTCTCTCTCTCTCTCTTTCTCTACCATCCCACTTTCACACTCCTGACCCTTCTCTGTCTCTCCCTCCTCAGAGATGGAGCAGAAGCTGCAGGAGGAGCGGGCTCAGAAGCTCCGGGTGGAGAACAAGCTGCTGGAGCTGGAGAAGCAGAGCTCCATGCTGGACTGCGACTACAAGCAGTCCCAGCAGAAACTGGAGGAGCTGCGGAGGCACAAGGAGAAGCTCACAGAGGAGGTACTGCATGGATGTGTGTGTGTGCATGTGTGAGTTCTCATCATTGCAGCACATATGTGCATGCATGTGTGTGTGTGTGTGTTTGTGTGGGGTTGGAAGGGGGGTGGGTTAAAATTGGTTAAAATATCTCAACTTTTTACATGAGATGCATGACACATCATGAAAAGATATGAACTGTTTAGGTGTAAACAGAATTAGGACCAGAGGTAGTGTATGAAGGAGCAGCAAAGGATAGTACCGGCTGGACAGACTAGTGAACAACATGCAGTCTCTCATCTTTATTGTCATTTCCTATGAGTGCATGAGACCTGTCAGACAAGCCGTGCTGCAGGCACCTGGTAAAACATCTCCCCAGTAATGCAAATTCTGCAGAAAATGATAATTACTACTGTCAATCTAATTAAAGCTACATGCAAAGAAGTCAGTTTTTGTAATTGTAAATGTACCCTTTTTGTCTTTCCTTTTCTTTCTTTCTCTCCCTCCTCTCCTGTGTCCCTCTCCTCCCCGTGCAGGTGAAGAACCTGACGCTGAAGATTGAGCAGGAGATGCAGAAGCGCAGCCTGACGCAGAACGACCTGAAGGCCCAGAGCCAGCAGCTCAACGCCCTGCGCATGTCAGAGAAGCAGCTGAAACAGGAGGTCAACCACCTGCTGGAGATCAAACTGAGCCTGGAGAAGCAGAACCAGGAGCTCAGGAAGTGAGTGTGGGGGGAGGGGCCTGGAGAGACTAAAACAAGGAAGTGCATGAGGAGGGAGGGGCCTGGAGAAACTAAAACAAGGAAGTGCATGAGGAGGGAGGGGCCTGGAGAAACTAAAACCAGGAAGTGAGTGAAGGGGGTGGGGCCTGGAGAAACTAAAACCAAGAAGTGAGTGAAGGGGGTGGGGCCTGGAGAAACTAAAACCAGGAAGTGAGTGAAGGGGTGGGGCCTGGAGAAACTAAAACCAGGAAGTGAGTGAAGGGGGTGGGGCCTGGAGAAACTAAAACCAAGAAGTGAGTGAAGGAGGTGCGGCCTGGAGAAACTAAAACAAGGAAGTGCATGAGGGGGGAGGGGCCTGGAGAAACTAAAACCAGGAAGTGAGTGAGTGGGACCAAGTAGAACTGAGATGTGGGCCTGAAGAAGCAGATCTTGAATCCAGCCTGAATTACAGAGTCACGAATGTCATACGATGGCACTTCCTGATTGTGGTATACGAAGTACCATTTCCGTCAAAAGATGGGGGTGGGACATGGGGGTGTAGGGTGGGCCCACTGGATGTGTAGTTGTGGTTGGGTATTTGGAGGGTCTGTCTTTGGTACTGGGAGGAGATAAAAGAGTTTAGGATTGGCCGCTTGGTACTCGGAGGAGGGAGTATGTTGGGAGTGACCTTCCCCTTTAAGGAGGAGGTGGAGTTTTACATGTCTAACAGGTGTGTGTGTGTCTGTGTCCGTGTCCTTGTAGGGAGAGACAGGATGCTGACGGCCAGATGAAGGAACTGCAGGATCAGCTTGAAGCAGAGCAGTATTTCTCGGTGAGATCAGAGCTTTTACCCATAAATCAGTTTTTCCTAATTAACCCGAGTGACACGAGGAGCTCGTGGAGATGTGAACACTAACCGCGCGTGTGTCTGCAGACGCTGTATAAGACGCAGGTCCGGGAGCTGAAGGAGGAGTGTGAGGAGAAGAATAAGCTGTATAAGGACATGCAGCAGAACCTCCAGGAGCTTCAGGAGGAGAGGTGAGGCTCACATCCTTACTCTACACTACTGTACCAACTTTCACACTGCACCGTAGCAGGCTGATTTCTATTGCAACCCATTTTAAACCACACTAAAGTCAGCAGAATTTTGTTGGTAACACATCTGCACGAATAGATGATTCACACTGCACTTGCAAACTTTACCATTGTAGCCGCATATTTCTACAGTCAATTTATACCATGCAAGCATAAACTGGACTTTGTATTATGTTAAACTACAATAGTAAAATATTATAGTAGTAGTATTTCCTGTAGGAGACTGTGTCTATAGTGTACTGTGCGTTCTTTAACAGGAAACTGTGCACAGCCGTATATTAGCTTGTATCTTGTACTGGTTTAAAGTGATACTGACTTTAGCTCTGTCACTGCTGGCTGAGGTTGTCATCTGTATGTGGCTTGTTGTGTGCAGTGTTAATGTGGCTCTGGATCTGGCTCCCCCTGTAGGGACTCACTGGCAGCGCAGCTGGAGATCACCCTGACCAAGGCAGACTCTGAGCAGCTGGCCCGGTCCATAGCAGAGGAGCAGTACTCCGACCTGGAGAAGGAGAAGATCATGAAGGAGCTGGAGATCAAGGAGATGATGGCCAGACACAAGCAGGAGCTTGGCGAGAAGGACGCTACCATTGGCTTGGTGAGTTAATGAGAGGGAGGCTTTTGCGCTGTAATTGGTTAAATGAGTCAGGGGGCGGGGAGAAAGCTTGCCCGCATTGGCTCTGCAGGTTGTTGAAAGTGGAAACATTGCAGTACTATTGGTTAAGTAAGTCAGGGAAAAAGAAAGATGGGTTTGTACAGGGGTAGGAGAAATGGACACTTCCATTGGCTGTGTGAATCAGGTAGGAGGAGAAAAAGATGCTAACATCAGGTTGGTGAGCTGCAGAGGAAGATACCATCAGGGACATCTTAGAGGGGATCACAATTGGCTGCATCAGTTTGAGGGAATAAACCATCTGCTGATGGGTGGGGGGAAAAGGATGGAGGTAGGGAAGAGTATCATATCGTGAGCTGGCAGGTAAATGCTGTCTTAGGCTTGGTGAGTCAGATTAAGGGTATTTAGATGTACTTTAAATTTGATATTGTTCCCAAAGTGTCAGGATTGAAAGAGGATTTGTTGCATTACTTGGATCGTGTCTCCATCCTTGGTCCAAAGTCTGGGGAGATTTTTGGTTTAGTTGAGTGGATTTTCACTTTTCTTTTGCCCCCTACAGCTGGAGGAGGCAAACCGCACGCTTACCAGTGACGTGGCCAACCTGGCCAATGAGAAGGAGGAGCTGAACAACAAACTGAAGGAAACGCAAGAGCGTGAGTGTGCCACTTCTGCAGGAGCGGGATTCTGTTCTGACCACTTCCTCTTTTTTCACTTGCATCCTGACTTAAGGAGTACAGAGAAGGAACATACATACCTGTAACTTTCAATCAGAGAGATAAATGATTGGAAAGATACAGCATGGGAATTTGAAGGTAAAACTACTGCTGTGCTTCCTCAAAAACAAGGAAATCATTATCTTTTCCAAGTGCACTTTAACAGCCCATAGCCACACCTGAATGTTTGAGCACACAGACACAAATACGCCTTGTTGCTTGCAACTTCCTGTGTATGACCCGCCCCTTCGTCTGTCTTTTGCCCCTGCAGAGCTTCAGAAGGTGAAGGAGGAAGAGCAGCAGATGAGTCAGGTGAAGATGACTTTCGAAAAGCAGTTGCAGTCCGAGAGGACACTCAAGACACAGGTGAGAGGATGCCTGTGTGTTTCTGGCTGCCAGTGCCTGTGTGCTCTGAGCTTCAGTTCATAGCATTGAGAATGACTTAAGACATGACAAGCATAGATAAAAATTGTGTTAAAAATATAGAGGAATTAACAAAAGAAGCAATGCTTTTCTCTGTCATACCCCTCAATCTATCTCACTGTTGTTCTGTGTTTGTGAGTCTGTTGATCACTTGTTCTCTCTGGTCCACTTCAGTCAGTGTTGCTGGCTTTCATTGTCCTGTCAGTCTCTCGCTCCATCCCTGGTGGAACCAAAAGGTGCTGAAGTGTGACGGTGGCTAATGTTATCGATGAGACACATTAATTAGACGTATCATTAACGCTGAGAAAGTAATGCCAGTCCACATTGCACAATTAAAACCATAATGGATACAATGCTTAATGTGGTCAGTGGATGGGGATTTTTATGCCATGTGTGCAGATTATTTGTCTCACTTACAGCCAGCTTTTATTCATTTTGTGAGCTCAGAGGCTTGGCTGGGGCCAGGAATACAGATCCACTGTAAAAGCCAGGGATTGTCCAAATCCAGCCCTTAGCCTTAAATAAGGCGTTTCATGGCTTATGGCCCACAGCCAGTGATATCTGCACGTCCCACCACTCTGAATCACGGGGTCATTCTGGGACGAGACGGGACAAATGTAATGACATCGGGAGCTGATCTGAGCCGTTTGTGTTTGAGCAGACAGAATAGGGATTTGAGTTGAATTATGTTGTCATTATCTATATGGCATTACATTATATATGACGTATGTATTTTGCACACCATCCATTTATCCACTTGGGATTTGAACCTGCAACCTCTTAGTTACACAAACAATTCCCTAAAGCATAATAATACATATGATGTGTTTCCCAGACTGCGGGTGTCATTGCAGGGGTTTATACGGGTTGTGAGAGTTGCATAACGTAGGATAACTGTATGTTGCCATTCCAAGCAGTAGGCTGGCGTTCATAATTGTAACAAGTTTGTCACAGCCGAGACACCAGATTAGTTTGTTGTTACTCATTAATCGGAAGCGTTTATCATTGCCTGAATCAAAAACTCTTCAAATGCTTCAACGGCTCTTATGTCAATGTGTTTGTGCATGCGTTACAGGCTGTCAACAAGCTGGCGGAGATCATGAACCGCAAGGAGGTCCGTGCCGCAGGCAGTCGCCGCGGCAACGACACGGATGTGCGCAGGAAGGAGAAGGAGAACAGGAAGCTGCAGCTGGAGCTGCGGTCGGAGAAGGAGAAGCTCAACAGCACCATCATCAAGTACCAGAAAGAGATCAACGAGATGCAGGCGGTCAGTTCCACTGTCTCCCTGACGTTTAAACAGCCATTCGCAGGAAAACTCCAGCCTTGTGCTGTCACACACACACAACGCCATGCTAAACTTATCTACAGCCTGACAATAACACAACCGAAACCTCAACACAATTACAGCCTCATGCTAGCACAGTCAGCCACAATCCTGAAACAACACAACCATAACCAGCCTGTCAGAAACACAACCACGAGCTTCATAGGAACTCAATCCTAAAACCCCATACTACCTCAACCACAATACCAGAATAGTGTAACCACACATTAAAATATCTCACACTAATGAAACCACAGCCTCAGTCACACCCCCTTACAGAATCACAGTCACACAACAGCAGAAATGTTTATAACAATTTATATGTCACCTTGAAAAACTGAAGACGTGTTTGACACTGCCTCTAACAACCACAGATGCATACTGAGTTTTGCTCCATTGTGCACTATTTAGGCTTTGAATAAGTATCCCCCTTCGTTTAAGGTGCCACCCCTGCACTCACTCCCTGCATGTCTGTCTGTCTGTCTGTGGTCTCCAGCAAATCGCGGACGAGAGCCAGGTGCGCATTGAGCTTCAGATGGCCCTGGACAGCAAGGACAGCGACATCGAGCAGCTGCGCGGCCTTCTGAACTCCCTCAACGTCCACTCGCTCGACTCGGCCAGCATCAGCAGCGGCCCTGACATCGACCCCGACGACGCCTACCCTGGTAACGCCCCCCTCCCCGCCCCATTTCTGTTCGGTGATATGCCCTATTAATTTCCCGATCTCTGTGTATTTAGCCCCGGTAATGCCCCTCTAGCTGTGTCTTCTGACCCTCTGTGAGTATTTTGCCCCAATGATGTCTCTCTCTATATATATATATTGTACCCTGTTAATGCACCGGATTTCTGTTCAGTGTATTTTGCCTGTTCTGCCCCAATAATGTCTCCTTGTAGATATATATTTATATTTATATATATATATATATATATATAAAATATAAATAAATATAAATATCCTACCCTGGTAATACTTTAGATTCTGTATTTCCTACCCCAGTAATTACCCCTCTCTGTGTATTCTACCCCAGTTATGCCCCTCTCTTATTGTATATTCTGCCCGATAATGCCCCTTTCTCTGTATAATGAATTACCAAAACAGGTTTTACATTCTGTATCAGGTATCACAGTTGTAAAACATATCTGATAGAGTGGCACAGGCTTTCATGGCTCATATTCAACACCTGAAAGCTCCTAAATGGGGCTGTGAGTCATATGCATACTACAGAGGTCACAGTGTAGGGGATACGTGGAGCCAGGTTTGTCTTTTGAGCTGTATTTTTCGTTGTCCCGCACCCTGAGCACAAAACTCTTCACTATCATATTTCTCTCGAGTCATGAATCTTCTCCCTCTGCACATCTCTACTGCTGCACGCCACTTTTCCCTCCTCTATTTTTCTTTTTCTTCCTCCCTCCATCCATCCCTCGCTCCCTCGCTCCCTCCGTCCTTTGGGGCCCGCAGTGAGCATGACTCACACCCGCACTTCGGAGACCATGTCCCTCACGTACAAGCGCACCTCCAAATCGGTCCGCATAGACACACGGCCCTGCCGCCCCCGGTCCCCCTGCAGCTCTGACTCAGAGGAGGATGAGCCGTACGCAGAGCTGGAAGGGCCTCCTCTTCCTCCACTCACCAATGATGATGATGATGATGATGATGATGATGATGACGATGAACTGTCAGAGCCTGAATGTGCAGGTGACCCCTGCATGGAGTTCCACAGGAGCATACCCAGTTTCTCTACCCCCCCTCCCCCGCTGCCCTTTGACCTCTGACCCTCTGACACTGTCCAACTTCTGTCACTAACCCTCGGTTCTGCTCTGTTCTAGCTGGCTATCTAAACTTTCTGATCTTCTCTGACAAAATGTCTCTGTGTCCTTTCTACCAATACAGTCTCCCTTTCCAGGTGCCTTCACTAGCTAATTTTAGGGTCTGGTTGGCTCTGTCTCAAGCAGGACTCTCTAACTCCAATCCTGGTGGGCGCAGTGTCTTTGGTGTTTATTGTGGCTTCAAGAGCCAGTTTAGGCCATGGTGTGTGAACGACAGCTGATCAGTGACATCATTTTGCTCTCAAGTCCTGGAGCGCACGAAAAACCATTGGCCAGACCAGACACTGGCCCTTCAGGACTGAAGTTTGAGATCCCTGGTTCTCTGTTACAGTGGAGTCCTGTCCATTGATCTTCTCTCATGAAGTCTATGAATGACTATTGTCTGTTTGTTTTTGAGGGGAGGGGAGACTCTATTTAATATAACCACAAGAGTAACACCTCAATGCTGTATGCAGGTCAGCGGTGTGAAGCACCAAGCTGGCTGTCTGTGTGGACTCACTGCATTTTGTTCAGGGGGTATGTGTGTGTGTGTGTGTGTGTGTGTGTGTGTACGTACATACGTGTGCACATGTGGTGCGTATGCGCATGTATATGGGAGTGTGCGCTCATATATTTGTGTGTGAGACCAATCAAAGTGGCTCTCAAAACATCCCATCATCTGCCAGTATTCAGCCGTTAGTTAGTCCTCAGTGAGCGCCGCCCTGCTGTTCACTTGTGGTAACACAACTCCTGTTCCCACCACAGAAACAAGGCTTGAAGGCTGGCTCTCAATTCCCGTGAGGAACAACAACAAGAGATTCGGCTGGGAGAAAAAGGTACAGGAAGCCCCTCAGACTCTGACCTTTCGCATGTAATCGGTCCATCCACAGCAGGTTGAGATGGGAGAAGAAGGTAGAGGAAGTGCTCACAGATTACCTCTGCATGTAATCAGACTGGAGCTGGTTCAGACAGGACAGGAAGGAGTCGGGAACCTCACAGATTAAGAACTCGCACATGTAATCAGTGTGGTTCAAGGCACAGTCCGACTCTCTTCCATTTATCTTCCCACAGCACCGTTACAGAGCAGGCAGGAGTACCTCCTTCAGAACACATCGAGTACCTCGGATGGGGCTTAGTGCAGCCCTTATCATAGTCCCCAGAGGGTGACATCACTGCCTGAGTGGATTCAGTGCCGTCTGAGGGCCTGCACTCGCGTTGGCATTGGTCTGATTGTTTCCTGTCTCCCCGTGCAGTACGTGATCGTGAGCAGTAAGAAGATCCTGTTCTACAACAGCGAGCAGGACAAGGAGCAGTCCAACCCCTACATGGTGCTGGACATCGAGTGAGTTCCTCCAGCCGGGCCGTTTTTTATGAATGACCTTTTACGCTCGATGGACACGCGCACATCTGTGTCCTGCCCTTAACTTCTTCACACTCTGTGTCTCTCCCCTGCAGTAAGCTATTTCACGTGCGGCCGGTCACCCAGACGGACGTGTACCGTGCTGACGCCAAGGAGATCCCCCGGATATTCCAGGTAACTCCACCCCATACGTCGCAGAGCTCAGAGTCCCCACTTACTCCTCTCCACTATCGGCCTGGTAAAAGAAGTACATCTCAGAGTCAAAATCCCACTTTTTGTTGACTCGCCCAGTATTTTTTCATCGCATAATCCCCACAAATTTAGTACCGAGGTGGTTGAGGTAAGGTGATTATTTAAAGCAACGATTCAAGCTGAACCCAGAAGAGGTGTTGAGTAGGTTAGGCTTCTGCAGTATGTGCTCTGACAATCTGAGCAGTGTCTCAAGCTGGCACATCCAGTGACGATGTATGATTACATCCTGTGGGGGGCAGTATTGAGTCAGGGGGTCATTATACCCTGGGAGAGGGCGAGGATGAGGGATCATGCTTGAGGAGAATGGAGAGTGTCCGTATTGGGGGCGGTTTTGTACATATGGACCGTCTGGGTGTTGAGACTAGGCCCAGCCTGACAGCCAGCCAGTCCTGGCGCCAGCAGACCCAGAGAGATAGCCTGGAGTCAGTCAGAGGCAGACGGACCCTGCGCTCCGGCTCCTTCTCCCCATCCTCCAGCCTCCAGCCTGGCTGGCTTCCCCCCACGCTGATCTCATCCATAGAGCTCCACAGCCTTATATGGGCTGTTTCCACGGCCATACATTATTTTGGGTATGATGTAAGACTAATGTCTCTAAACACAGTGATTCTTCTCCTCTAGAGGATGATTCAGTGCACTTCTTCAGGCTCATGTACAAATTTTGACAATATTGTATTTTTTAATATAAAAAAGAAAAATTTTAAATATTTTATTGCATTTGCAAAGGATCAGAGAAGTAGACACTTTGTAGAGGTCTGTTAAATCAGGCGACATTTTAATCTCACAGACCGCACTATGGACCGAATCCATTGCAGCATTTCTACAAGTACAATCATCTTTTGGTGTTAACTGGAATGTGGGTTATGTGGAGTATTACATCTGATTTGCTGTGCAAATAGTGAGCCAGCATTCAACCACATATGTGTTTGCTGTGTAAATAGGCCTTAACAATCAGAGCAGCCTGACTGCCTGAGCTGAGCTGCGTGTGGTTACGGCTCCACAGGGAGTGAGATGTTTGCCTGTGAGGTTGAGCGTTCGTTGACGCCCCTGTTCGTCGACAGATCCTGTACGCCAACGAGGGGGAGAGCAAGAAGGAGCCTGAGTTCCCGGTGGAGCCCCTGGCCATCGGGGAGAAGTCGAGCTACACCTGCCACAAGGGCCACGAGTTCATCCCCACCTTCTACCACCTGCCCACCAACTGCGAGGCCTGCACCAAACCCCTCTGGAACATGTTCAAGCCCCCGCCTGCCCTGGAGTGCCGGCGCTGCCACATCAAGTGTCACAAAGACCACATGGACAAGAAGGAGGAGGTCATCGCCCCGTGCAGGGGTGAGCATCCCATCACTGGGTCTTATGAGGGGGCTGGATAGTCTACAGTGAAGTCTACAGTAACAGAATATAGTGCCTGTGTGAGGTAGGACTGACAGGGGACTGAGGTTACCATAGCAACAAAACAGTGTTTAGAATGATGACTAGACATATTAGCAAGCAACATGCTAACACAACCAAGCTGCAGACAATTAAAATGAAACTGAAGAATAAAGGAAAAATATAGATGTGAACAAAAAAAAAAATCTGTAATGTTGCATAGTATAGTCTGCATCTGGGCACAGTTTAGTTTGATTGGAGGGGTGTGGAAAGTCAGCATTGGAGTTTTGGTGTGTGTGGATGGATTGCAATTTGGTTCATTTATTAGAAAATACCCATAATGCTTCACTGATATTTTAGTTAACTGAATTTCAGTTAGATTTCCTGTAATAATTGTGTTGTTGTCCCCCTGCAGTGAACTACGACGTGTCGACGGCGAAGAACCTGCTGCTCTTGGCGGTGTCTCAGGAGGAGCAGCAGAAATGGGTTAGCCGGCTGGTCAGGAAGATCCCCAAAAAGCCCCCGGCCCCGGAGCAGCACTTTGCCCGCTCCTCCCCCCGCGCGTCCATGAAGGTCCAGCCCAGCCAGTCCATGAGACGGCCTAGCCGCCAGCTGCCCCCTAGCAAGCCCAGGTGAGCTGGGAATCATGGAAAATATGGGGGGAAATACAGGGAAAATGAGTGGTGGGTCATACTGGCCAGTAGGGGGCGGTGTAATCTACCATAAACAGTCTTACACATACTGGGTACAAAGAGCCTGGAATCTTTGGATATACTGACATACCACCCAGAAGGGCCACTGATGTTATGTAATGGTATGGTTTAGGTCAGACATGGTCCTTAAAATCTGATCACTCAGGTTTAGTAGTTGCTAAGTGATTTTCACAATTATGTAATCATTGTCTCATTATCATTACTGTTATTGTGCTTAATTGTGTGTGTCTGTCTGTGTGCATTTTTATTTTTGGAAAAATCTGACCTTGGGAATTAGGTCAAAATTAGGAATGGAGCAAAAGCTAAGGGAATGAGTTTGAAAACCACTGTTCTCTGTCTACCTTTCCTTTACCAAAGAACCCAGTTTTCCCAGGTGGTAAACAGGTGTCATGATCTTTCCTCACTCCTTAGCTCCCTCATTCATGAATACAGAGTAAAGGAATGGTAGTTAAGTAGAGTGGTGAAAGCTAGTGCTTCCATTCATTTCAGAGGAGTAGCATTGTCGTTCCCTCTAAGTTTCCTCCTCACCTGTTTAACTCACACCTGCTCACACCCCATCCCTCACACACCTGAGCACAGGTAGCCCTGGCGTTCCGGGGTGTCTGACTCTTTCTCTCTGATGACCTCCACTGTAGCCCTGGTCCAATGCTCAAAATCATCCTGCATTGACCTTTCACCCCTGACCCCTTCAATATCATTTCCTCCATCAACAGTAAGTCGCAGGCAATGTTTGGTTGAAAGATGCAGTGCATACCACCGTTAACACCATGTCTTAGCTTTGTTATGTGGTTCTGTCCATGTTTTGCAAGAAAATATGTGGCATTTCAAACTAACCTGCCTGATCGCTTTGTTCACTCTCACACGCCAGCGTATTGCACAAGCATCTGTCTTTAACCTTTCACAGGCTTGTAACTCAAAGGTTGCAGGTTGAATTCTCAGGAAGAGAGGTACAGCCACTCCTATTACCCTGAGCAAGGTACCCAACCTGGATTAGTTCAGTAAATATCCAGCTGTATATAAATGTATAGTGTTTAAAAATGTAAGTCTCTGGAAAACAGCATCTGTTAAACGTAAGTGTAACTGCTGAGGGTAAAGGAGGTTCAGCAGGACTTAATGAGCTGTTGTAGTGTCAGCTCATGTTATAAAACCCCATCACGGTCTCAGCACCTGTCCACTCCCATTTCATCATGACCTGTCATTCTTACCAGCTCTCATTCTCCCCTCATCTTTGTGCCCTAAATATTCCAGCTCAAGGCCTGTTTTTTTTCCAGTTTTAACTAGGAAAGGAAAAGGCAAACTTGAGCACACTTAAGTGGTATGCATGGGTGCAGGGTAGATATACTGCAAGTGTAGAGAAAGAGTGTACCAGCTCAAAAGGTGTTATTGAAACACTGGGCCAGGTAACCTGGAGAACAACCGGGTGTGCTGTGTTTCACCTTAAAATCAGTGACCAGTTCTAACAAAAAAACAAACAGGACAGGCTAATTAATAATGGAACTGGCTAAATTCATTGATTAAAGAAAAAGGGAACACCGGCCCACCCTGTGGTTGAAGGTCATCCATAAACCAGACCAGTTCAGCTGACATAGACCAGCCATGTTCATTAGCTGTGTGCTGTTTGAGGGTTTGCTTTCATGACCTACTGGCTGCACGTTCAGGTCTGCCTGTTCAGCACCCCCATGCTGCTTTGTGGGGGATGGGGGGGTCACAGGCCCTGTGTCCTCCCTCTCTCAGCCTCCATGCCTCCTTCCCTCCTCCCCCCCCCCACACCCCCGTTTCAGACTGCTCGACTTCGAGCTGCAGGACTGGTCCTGGGCTTTTGACGAAGTAGACGATGAGGATGTGTTTGATTTCTGAAGAGTAGGTGGGGGGGGAAGAGAGCGGGAGAGAGTGGGGAGCGATGAGGGGTAACCGCAGTGCCTGCTGGGAAATGCCCGTGTGCAGTGGGCTGCCGTGCTGACGTGTTTTTGAAGGATGCTTGCATGAACAATTTGTTTGTTTCTCTTGGGGGAGAGCTGGATCACTGCCAAGCTGAGAGAACAAACAATCGGTCCTCCATTTTCTGTCAGACACCATCACTATACTGTCACTCAATTCATTATGATACAACCTTTATGATATAGATCAGTGGCATCATAAAACAGAACCTTGTCACCAACAACACTATTTTTCAGGAAATAAGAAAAATGGTGTCATTATTAAATCACATTACAAGAGGCGAGTTTTGTTTTTTTGTTTTTTTTGTAAAGTGGTGTTTTGAATGAATAATATTAGTCATGGAGCCATGAATGAAACATTGATAGTGCACAAAGGATGGTGCAAGCCTTATGCTAATGCGTGAAACACAAAAATGGCTTTATTAACAAACCGAAGAAGAGAAAATGTTTGGGCTGAGTTGTTGAAATGGCTGGTGGATGAAAACTAGGAGAGTTGATGTAATGAACGGACATTGGGGCTCTCTCATGGGTCTGCCAGGTGTAACTCACGCACGATGAGACTGAGGTCAGTTTGCTGCAGCAGCTCTCTCTTCCCGCTCACTGTGACCCAATGCCCCCAGCCTGCCTCCCCTGAGTTGTGTTGGATTTTGTTTATATTTCTTCTTATTCAACAAACTTCTTCCGTACTTCAGCACAGTGTTTTTGATCTGGGGCGATATCATTTAGTCACTGTACACGGCACAGTGCGGAAGTCATGGCTGTGCTTTGCTGAGCCTTCGTATGCACTGCGCAAAGGTTTCATGCATGAGTACAGCCGAGACATCTGAATTTCAGCAGTGCAGCCATTCAGAAAAACAGTGAAGCAGATCAAAAAATGTAAAATCAGTCCAGCACAGAGGTCACTGCAGAGTATCACTTTTTTAATGAAGTCGGGGAAGTTATTTGAGTAATGTGTGCAGTGTCATCTCGGTTGGCTGTGTGTGTGTGTGTGTGTGTGTGTGTGTGTGTGTGTGTGTGTGTGTGTGTGTGTGTGTGTGTGTGTGTGTGTGTGTGTGTGTGTGTGTGTGTGTGTGTGAGAGAGTGTGGTGTGTGTGTGTGTGTGTGTGTGTGTGAGAGAGTGTGTGTGAGTGTGTGTGTGATTACCTTGACACCCACTTGACCCGTCATTCAGCTCTGTGATTGGCTGTTCCAGTTTCAGCCCACCCAAGTCAGATGGCCCCAAGATGAAACGGGAAGACTCCAGCAGCGGACACATCAACAAAACATGATAGATACAAATATGTGTATATATATATATAATATTATGCTTCTTACTCTGATCATTTTAAATAAAAAAGACACTGTGTATAGATGTATTTCTGCTTTATGTTTGATTTAAATGTGACGTTTTGCAATAAAACATGCAGCCCAGAGGCCTGATCTAAAGTGGTGGTCCTGATTGCTACTCCTGCTAGCATGGTGTGTGTGTGTGTGTGTGTGTGTGTGTGTTTGTGTGTGTGTGTGTGTGTGTGTGTGTGTGTGTGTGTGTGTGTGTGTGTGTGTGTGTGTGTGTGTGTGTGTTTGCAAAAACAGAAAACAAGTGTCACTTTGGTGAATCTAACCTCTCTTTCTCTCTCTGTTTCTCTCTCTCCAGTTAACCATCTTTGCTTGGGGATGTGGTGAAACTGCAAGGTGATGGGTGTTTCTTCCTAACACACAAAAAAGACTGAACACACAGATTATATTATATATATTATTTTTTTTACTTGGCATATCCAAATCAGACAGAAACAAAATGCACAAATACTACTTTTCAGAAGTTTCTTTTAAAGAACTCCTTTTTTTTTTGCCCCCACCCCTTCCCCACTATCTGAGTTCATGGCACTTCTCTTCTGCGTTCAGTACCGGTCTGGCCTCAGCTCTGTTTCAGGCTGGGTCAGGTGGGAAATGCTGGGTTCCTGGTCTCCATGACAACGCGCAAGCGCTTGTGAGACCCACGGGCTGCATTTTCTGTGGTCTGCACATCCGTACATGCCTGTGCTGTCTCATGTTAAAGGGACAGTCTGATGCAGCCGGCCCCCTCCCCACTGAAAAAAAAAAAAAAAAAAGACCGGCAGCACTCTGGAGGATGGGGGTACTTCTGCCCCCACAGGCTTGGCCCTCAGACACCCCTCACGAACACGTGGACATTCCCCCATCCAATGCAGATGGGGGTTGGGGGAGAGAAGGGGGTACCAGGAAGTTGCTGTTCATTTCCATGGATAACACTAACCAAGATTACCTGACCCAGAGGACCAGGAGCCATGTGACCAGCAACCCCCACACCCTCCCCCAATCCCCCACTTCTAAGACCCTTCCACTCACCTGCTGGCACATATGGACACCATTTCCGCACACACACACACACACACACACACACACACGTACTGTACTACAAATAAAGAGTGTTTGGCACCAACACTACACTACGCTATCCGCCTGAGCACAGTATTCCTCACTGGGGTGGCCATTGTGACTGGTTCAGGCTCATAATGCAGGTTTAATGCTGTCTGTAAGGCATTCAGGATCTCAGCAGGTCAAATCCACAGCTGCATGTGAACGGTGTAGCAGCTTTCTCATTCTTATTTTAATTTTTCTTTTGTATGTTAAATCCTGATATTTTACTTTGAGGTAGTCGAGTTTGTGACATCCTGTTTGCCAGTCTCTCACGCGAAGGCCTTGATGTATGAACTGCAGAGCTTGCTCGGTCCCTCGAGACGTTGTTTACCGTGCTGTCAGAATGTGAGTGAGTCGCCGCGCTAGTGTCCGTATGCATTGCTATCACACGGCTCTTCTACCTTATTGAATGTATTCTGGGGAAGCCGCGTCCCACGCAGGGGCAGTGTGACAGAGGATACTGTACATTTCATTTCGTTTCTGGAGGATCGACGCAAGATCACCATCGGCAAGACTCTCGACTTTTTGCAAGTGTGTGTGTGTGCGCGTGCATGTGTGTATGAGTGTGTGTGTGCATGTGTGAAACTTACATTGCCTCACAAAGTTCCGTTGCATACTTGCCTTTGATTCCTGTACTCAAAACTCAAAGTGTTATTTTATTATTCTTGAGATGGATCAAACAAGTTGACTTATTTTTTAACTAAAGGCAGATTTAAGAAGAAAATATAAGAAAAAAAGGATTTAAAAAAAAAAAACACTTCACAGCAGATATATCCACTAGCACTAAAGTATGTACGGTTTGCTGTAGGGGCCTTTTAAAGGTTTGTTTTTGTATAGAGTATCTCTTCATGTAGCTCCGATCATTCAGGAGTGTTTGGTGTGCTGTGGAAAACTAGCTGGCACTCTTCAGGCACACAGCGTATACATATATAAATATTTACAGCATATATTTTCCATGCCATCTTAGAAAATGTGTTATTTATATTGGCCTGTCCACTTTATATTTAAAGAAAGTGCTATGTTCAATCTGCATGTTTTATACTGCTGAATTAAGCTCGGAAAACATTGTTAACCTATTTGACAATAAAATTATGTAGCCCTTGGTTTTGGATCATTTCTCCTGCATTGTGCTTTCCTTTAGGTAAAATGGTCTTTATTAAAATAGGAATATGCCAGTTAGTAGCTTTTGTAGGAAAAAAAATGCTCAGATTTGATTCTGGTTAGATCATGGTTGGTTCAGGAAACAAAATTCCTATGTATTGAACAAAAAAGTCCCATTATACAGAGACATATACAGAGAACATATTCTGAACAATCTCTATATTCTTATGTGGAAAATGGGAATTTTAATTCTGGCCACTGAAAACTCCTACACTATCTTGTATACTGTGAGAGACTTTCAGTCAAAACAAATGACCATGTATGTTACTCATAGGAAGTAAGGATGGTTTCTATCAAAGCTAAATGAGTGTACACATGGCTGGATATAGTGCTTATCACCTAAATATGGCTTTCATTTTTTAAGCCTTTGAAACTCATGTTATGATTTACCATTTTTACCCAGAGCTGATGTACCAAGCAGGTAGGCCTACACACCATACATAACACAAAGGATTTGGGTTAGTTTATTGGCTCTGATGACACACAAACATAGAACCAGTTGTACTGTCTGTGTTCAGGCCACATCCAACTGTGCTTGGGGGGCAAGCCTTCAAGAAGCACGTCTGAAACACTAAATGGTACACAGAAATGGTGTAGAATTCTGAGACTAGAATGAAACAGAGTTTTGAGATTAGAATGACAGTGGAGTAAAATTCTAAGACTAGAAACAGTAGAGTAGAATTTTGAGATTAGAATGACAGTGGAGTAGAATTCTGAGACTACAATAAAACAGAGTAGAATTTTGAGATTAGAATGACAGAGGACTAGAATTCTAAGACTAGAATGACATAGTGGAGTAGAATGGCATGGAATGAAATGAAACAGGAAGAAGAACAATGAAATTAATAAAGGATGGAGTTACAAACTAAGGAATGGAAAAAGTGAACAGGGGAAGCTGGGACATAAGGGCTCAGTGAAGGATGACTGGGAGTTTGTAGCATCACGTATTTGCCATTTGTTCTTTTCCCATAGTCACATGGTGTGACCTGGTACTTCAAAGGCCTCATCTTACAATGTAGTTCACTCCTGTAAACATAGCGCACCGTTGGGCAGTTTCAGAGTTCCGGTAGTTTCTTGGTGCCAAGGTACAGTCAGGTGAGTCACTGTTCGGAGGAACGCCTGAGCTCTGGATACCGGAGGTGAGGTAAGACACGGGAAGTGAGGTCTCCATGACAACAGGCCAGGGACTCAGTCCTGCTTGACTCCTTTCCGCCTGTAGTACAGCACCACTGCTGTCACCCATCCATTCAGGACTGTCATGACGATGAACCTCACCAGCACTGGGAGGGGAGGAAAATCAGCCATGTATGCGTAAATATCTCAATCATAGTTACTTTAACATCTATTTTGAGGAATGCAGATCTAAAACTAGAAAACTTAAGAGGGTTTCATACACAATAAGGACAATGGCTCATCATTTGTCTCAAACTATCCTGACCCAATGTAAAATATCGTATGAGAAATGGCTTTGCTATTAAACTGATAGTCCATTACTACTACAGTTTAAATGCAAGCTGTGGGTGGGTGAAATAAACCACCAAAGACAAGTAAATTCACCCCAGCACCTGGAGTGGGGACTACAGGGAGAATACACCCTGACTGGCAGCATGGTGGAAACTGGAGGCAGGAAGGAAACTGAAAGACATCCACCCACCTTGCATATCTCCTGTGGTTACAACAGTGGTGAACACCCTGGCTGGAAAAGAATAAAACAGGCAGAGTCATGGAGTATGGCGTTTTCACATACACTGCAACAGGCAGGCATGGCAGTGTTTCGCTTGTACTGAGTATGGGAAGAATGGGAGTATGTATGAGAAATAGCAGTGAGGAGAGTAAATGTAATATTTGCCTTGAGGCTACAGGGGATGTAGATATTCGCAGTCTTAGAGTTAAGGTTGAGGCTCAAAAACAGGCTCAGGTATTTAATTTATTGACCTTATATATACGCTACCATGTGGTAGATGAGTAAGTCACATGGGAAAATTAGATCACTGGTAAGCACTGTTGGAAATCATTGTTCAAAACTACAGAGTACATTGCAGTCTTAATCAGCCGTCTTTCCATCCGTCAGTAGTCCAGTAATTCCTGGATAAATAAACTTTAAATAAATGCATCTTGTAACACCCTTGTGGAAACACCACATGAAGCAGGTGTGGACGGGGACTCACCCAGGCAGGTGTAGGTGGCCATGCCCCAGGACAGAGCGCTGACCTGTCCTGAATCCTTGGACTCCCAGAGGCACTGTAGCTGGGCGAACTTACTGCCTGCACTGATGAAGGTGCACAGACTCTGAGGGGAACAAGACACTCAGCGTGAAACTCACTGATAATTATATTTTTTTATTTATATGCCATTTTCTAAAACTCAAAGATGCTTTAAAATGAGATGACAGTGTGTAGTATACTCTTGACTTGCTGTTTCCTTTTAATTTCTAGATTTGTGAACCCTACAGCCAATCAATGACTAATTCAAGTACTCTTGGGCCTAAGTCTGATTCCACTGCTTAATATTGAGAAACTAAACATAGATATGGCCAGAAATACAACAAGGAAGAAAGTTTATTTTTTAAAAGCCCTGAAGGTGAAGCTGAAGTACCAGTCAGCTTTTACGCATTGAGCGGAACACTTCACATTTTAATGGCCCACTATAAACCACTCCACGTGCTGCATACAGAATACAGCTGGAATAGCCTGGCATTCCTATCACAGAGCCGAGAGCTTAACTTCCTCTCTCTGCAGAGAGTCATCCTCTGGGGTCATGTGGATGGAGATGTAAGACAGCTGAGTGCGGCATTTTTTGCCCACTTTTTACCACACGTGTCACAGCAACCCTCTCCCACCAACTCAGGAGCAGGAAGCCATGAACATGTGACTCCTCCAAATCATGTGACCTCTGGCCCTTGATTATTTCCACACTGGAGATACACCATCAATCACATACTGTCTATGCCATTACAGACACAAGAACTCAGAGTGTACTCGGTTCATCATGCAATCATGGACACCTGGGCAGCCGGGTCGCTAGAGAATGACAGACCATTGACTTGTCAAAATTTTATTAGTGTGGTTTGTCTGAGGATATAAACACAGTGTCTCCAGACTGTTAGACAAAATACAAAGTCAACACAGCCAGACCTAAATTTCAGATGAAATATCCAGGTCAGTGAGAACTGAATATCAGTGCCAATCAGGGACATTTCAAGCATTTTAAATGTTGGGGAAATGCCTTAACTTAATACAACTTACACTGGTTCCTTTGCACTTGGTCTATGATAACAGTGTGTCCATTTCAGTACTCACCATGGCCAGGTCAATGATCCACTTTTGCACTGTGAGAAGCTGCCAGCCACCCACAAACCTGGGCAGAGCAGTTAGGTCAAGGACACAACTGTCAACTATGACATCAGCACTATTCCTATAACACTACAGAACCATAGGTTAAAGGTCAGAGAGGAAGGAGTTGTTAGTTGATCAGTTACTATGGGCCCATGGGAAGAGTACTGACTCAATGATGGAATACAGCAGGGATATAAAATTAACATACTTTAAGTACTTTTCTGTGATGTTTTAGGCTTAAAGTGTTATTTAATCATTGAGGTTTAAGGACAATTTTCACCACTTAAAGTGTCAGATTCCCATTGTGATACTGATGATAATTTCCTGCATGTATAGTCAGGGTAAGCTATTTGAGCATACTGATGCTGTTTGCTGTAAACCGAAAATGTGTTAACAAGAAAGAAACATATTTTGCATGCTGTAAAAAAAAAAAAAAAAGAAATTGAGAAATTAACATGCATGGAGGTTCATGGACTGAAGCCATTTCGCTATCCCAGAAGGCTCAGCGAAACAGCCCGTAAACAATCAGACAGTGAATACAATAACAGCACCCTCTTAGGAATTGAACCTGCAACCTCAGAGAGGTATAAGCCCAACTCCCTGACCCCTGCACTGCACCGCCCCCCCCCAGGCTCAGAGGATACACTGAGCATACAGCAGGCTGTGCCTCAGGTTTCCATTATAATGGAGGATCAGCAGCAGCAGGATGGCATCTGAAACACAGAACATCTTCATTAGTACCACGCACAGCTGGCCCTGGGACAGTCAGACCTGAGCTTTAACAGTCTGCATTAAAGCAATGACCATAGGCGTAGTGTATGCTGGGGACACTGGGGACATTTCCCCACCACGTTTTGTCGTGGCCCATTTCGTCCCCACCACTTTTGAACCCGTTGTTGTCCCCAGCACTTTTCAAAACAAACTCACACCCATGGCAATGACTACAACTCCTCCTAGACACAGATAGAAAATAATTATTTTGGGTCACTTTAAGCTATGCATCATTTCCTATCAATGAGTTAATTACTCCATTTTATGTTTATATAGGACATTTAAAACAAGCTGCCCCAGGGTGCTGAAAAGTGAAAACAATTAGTGACACACAAAAACGGACAAATCATTCAGTTAAAGTCACATGGAATGACTAGTACATTAAATTATCTGACACTGTTTGTAAAAGTTACAGCTAAACTGTATCACTGCTATGACAACAGTGTTAGACATGACTACTTCCTATTGAACAGTTCTTCCACCTGTAGGGGTCTTGAAATATTATACGTGCTGATCCATGTAAAACACGATGTTACCTTGAGCAATCAGAATGGGGTACTCCAGGTAAGTTGGGGGTGGGTAGTCATAGTACATCTGGTAGGTAATGAACACGATGAACCTGGAACACATTCGAGACTGTAAATCCATGACAACCACACCTGGAGCTACATTTCTTCCTCCATGTCATAGTGGAGTCTGAATTTAAAAAAAAAAAAAAAGAGTTAAAAAGTTTTGATTCAGCAGAAAGACAAACTCCAGGGCTGCCAACTCTCAGGCTCTGAGCTTTAAGTCTCACACAAATCGACTATTTCACATGCAGCCATTCAACCACTGTGATTTCCATTCTATTTTTAAATTGAAAACTCTTGTGGAAAAAGAAGCAACACAAACTCACACCCTGTGCATCTACGCCTTCCATTTGCTACACCAGTACCCCATCACACGCCACCATGATCAAATCTCACCCTTTGTCACCCCTCAAAGTTGGCAGCCCCCAAAACTGTAGACCAGCTAACTGCTGCCTCTGGCACCCACATTCCTGTTAGTATTTGCATTCTCCAGCTATGCTAACTTAGCAAGGAACAGAACCGCTTCCTCTGCCAAGGAACGCAATCAAGCTTTGTGAGAAAGAAAATGAAACCGCACAATCTTTACCTGTGCAGGCAGTAAATACGCACACATGTAAACATGCACACTGGAAAGCACAGTGAGGGCAGAGCACTCTAAACTGGCCAGACTGGGCCTAGGGGTGAAGCAGAAGGCCAGACGGAAAGCGACACCAAAAACACACACATTCTGAACAGACCACAAGAGCGAGTATTAGCGTAGACATAAGCTGATAGCATAACAATGACACACATACACACCAAAAGCAGTTCTCAGTGCCAAAATTAACAATATTTACATAATACAGCCAGTTTTGTCAGACTCCAATTCCCAGAAGGGATTGTTTGTGTGTAGGCTTTAGTTCCAGCTATTTTTTTACATCTTTACATGTTTACATTTAGAATTTAAAGCAAGTGTATAGGACTGTAGAAATATTTGAGCATATGGCCGAAAAGTAACATTTGCACTAGTGTTTTATAATTAACATAATTATATAACAATAATTATGTGCTAAATGCTCAGTTTTGAGAGTGTGCCAGTCCTGACAGTGGCTTGGCATAGCTGGCTGTGGCATAGCCCAATGAAGGAGGATTGTTTTCATTCAGGATTCCTATTGTAAGTCCTATTGTACAATAGCGATCTCCTATGACCAACTGGGTGCCCAGTCTGACTGCACCAGTATGTGAACTACATTACACTGATACAAAGACTTGGCGATGCTCCAAGAAATTAACAGAGCACATTGCAACAGTGAGATAGACAAACATAATCAGACATTCAAAACTATGAGGTCATATAGTCATTTTTGAAGGCTGACTAACACATCCTAGCACTTTTCAGCTGCATGTCACTTCCTGTGCCTTGAAAATGATGTTGCACAATGCTCATTATAAAATGTTCTCTATTGAACTTCCCTGCATATGTTATAGATGTAATACCACCCTATTAATAAAGTTACTGAGCAAATGTTTCCCTCCTACCACTACCTCACCTGCTTTATGGGTATTTGTTGGAGTGAAATCAGGAAATAAGCCTAACTGGGGAGGGCCTTTCATTGGTTCACCCAGTGTGTTGTGTAGCACAGAGCCTGTAGGCTGTGCTGAGTGGATGGATTAGCAGTGAGCACAGGCTACAAGCACAGGCTGGGACCCTGAGCTGCATGCACATGCAGCTGACTCAGCTGAGCCTCCTTTTCACAGCACAGCACGCCATAGTCCTGCAGCAGAGCCGGGTCCGGGGTCCAGCGATGAGGCGGAACCACGTGTCTGTGTGCTTCTCTGTGCCCGCAGATGCCACCGTGGAGGTCCAAAGCATGCATTTGTACAATAATGCGCTCTCTACCTGACAGAATACCCCTCACTTTGCCTTCATTCAGGATCCTGGGAGCTGTGGGGGACACAGGGGCCTTTAGCCTTTAGGGTAGGTCCATGCAACTCCAATGGATGGGAATCCATAAAAACCTGCCAGTAACTTCAAGTCAAGTTAAACCTGCAGACACTGTGGCTCTCCAGGACTGAAGTTAAACCTGCAGACACTGCGGCCCTCCAGGACTGGAGTTAAACCTTCAGACACTGCCGCCCTCCAGGACTGGAGTTAAACCTTCAGACACTGCGGCCCTCCAGGACTGGAGTTAAACCTTCAGACACTGCGGCCCTCCAGGACTGGAGTTAAACCTGCAGACACTGCGGCCCTCCAGGACTGGAGTTAAACCTGCAGACACTGCGGCCCTCCAGGACTGGAGTTAAACCTGCAGACACTGCGGCCCTCCAGGACTGGAGTTAAACCTGCAGACACTGCGGCCCTCCAGGACTGGAGTTAAACCTGCAGATACCTTGCTCCTCCAGCACTGGAATTTAATCCTGCAGGTTCTACATCACTGCTATGGGAGTACAGTCCTTGTGAAAGGGCTGCACAGAGAAACCCTTCATCATTCAGCCGAGTGTGTTTACACAGGAATGTCGGCTGACGGCTGGGCTGATCCAGGCCTGGCGTCACTATGAAGACCCAGGACGCCTCTGAATGCACACAGACGCGCTCACTCTTATACCGCCTCCGCTGCTTGGCGCTGTGTGTTTTTTCAGCATGCCACGCGAGCATCATTTCTGGTTTAATTTTTGTCATGCTAGAACAAGATCCTGATACATTCGCCAGCAGTTGCTCTACTACAGCATTCTTGAGTATTACGTCACATCGGAGATATCTGATGCATTTAATTAACCGCAGGGACCACTGTAACCAAAAGCAGAAAGTCTGGCCGCCTATAAAAACTGGTGGGACAAGTCCTGCATTTATAGTGCGCCGTTTGGAATAAGCAATCGAGCAGAAGCAAATCAAATATTTCAAAATGAAAATGAAATCAGTTTTAATTTGTGCGCAGGGTTTTCCTTCCGTGCTACAGCAGAGTAGGCAAGCTGATAACTTTCGTACAATCACATATCTACTATACTGAGAACTTTAACACATGCTAACACGTTCTGTAAAATTCTTTACAGCTAATCTGAAATGTGTTCAGCACGCCCATTGGTTTTGTTTGGTCCACCACTATCACAGCTGTTCGTTAGACGTGGATTTCTCAACTTGGCAAACTTGCTCTGGCATCTGTCGACATATCGTGTGTAAAATAATAATCTGCTTTCACCATTAAATTTGATGTGTTATAAATTCTTTAACCTGTTAGCGTCCCACGTATGTTAAAGCACTCAACAAGGCAAAGTACTGAAGTATCACTCCCTCTTCAATTTGTATGACACCATCTAATACAGTTTTGTTGGGTTTCTTAATGATTTTTGCCCCAGATGAAAAGCATTCAGTAGGAAATATGCAACAAACAACCAATCGCGGGTGACAGAACTTTCAAAAAGGAAACCACGAACCAAATTCTCTTCCTCCAGCCTCTGGCGTAACTGTGTATTTGCTTTAGACAAACAAAATGTTCAACACAGTCTTCAACGTTTTACAGTTCCCTGCAATTGTATAATATTTGAAAAGCCACCCGATGCAGAAATCACATTTGACCGATAGCGGTAACTACCTTTGTATTTTTTTCCCCAAGCATCGTTATTATACCAAATCCAAACTCAAAAAGTATATTTCATTGGCGCCAGGCCTTACAAAGAGATTAGTTCTACCATATTTTACACAACGAATATTATGGGCTGGTCAGACTACAGCTAAACGGTAATCACAGTTATCTCTAAAGCCACATCATTTGCAAGGAAAAAAATCTAAGTATCTTTTGATGCGCGCACTGTTGACATACATTGTAAATTTGCTGCCGGTGTCGTTTACGCCAACTGATTCTGACCTTTTTAGAGAATGGAAATCTCTTACCCTGTGAGCTCCAGGAGAAGACTCTTGAGGCTGACACCCGTGGTAGATTTCGCCCGAATCAGTACAAATATCTGCGGGAATTTGAGCACCATGCACACGACTAGCGTGCTGAAATTGGCGAAATGTAACATCATATCAGCGTCCATTGCTGAGATTTGTAGGGATGGATTTTATTGCTCCGACCTTGGCAGTGCACTACTCTTTATCTTGGCAGTTCAGGAGGCTCGAGTGCATCCGCATCTGGCTGACTGAGAGAAATATTTTGAGATTCTCTTCCGCACACATCACCTCAATAGTTTTTACCCTCTAGGCGACCCGTACTAGAGACCGCACTATATGCAAGTCTGTACTTGGCTCTCCTCGCTGAGAATCGGCCGCTTGAGCTACTCTGAAGCTGAAGTTGATGTCAACACACTTCACATGAGGCAGTTACGTTAAAACAGGTAGTGTGGTCCAAAAGTGTTTCTGTCGAGTCTTTAATCATTTCTTGATAAACGATTTTATTTTCAAATACTTTGAGAGTTTGATGTATATAAGTTTATGTCTAATTTCAGCTAAATGTTGAAATGGTATCCAAAAACAACAGAAACTTGGCTCTGTATGGGTACGCTTAGCTAACAGTCGTCTTCATCATGGTAAAATAACCATCTTTATTAACATCATCAGACCGAAGTGCAGAATGAGACACTGCTAACCCCACGCTACTAAAGAAAATACAGTAAGCTATGCATTCTGTGAGCATATAGATGAATATATGTTACTGATAAGCAACTTCAGCACTCTCATCCCCTGAATCTGCGCCGAAGCTCACACCTTCACACAGCTCTACTGACACTCTCAACTTAATATATCTGCGTGAGAACTTACACACTTAAGACTCACACCTGCACTTAGACTGACTCCAGACCAGGGACATAAGCTGAGGTATGTGTAAACCACTGGATAAAACACAGACACACCTTAGAAGCAGAGACGCTCTGTGCCTTTCTGGTTTCTGTGCACTGAAATAAGTGAAGGCAGTTGAAACAGTGAATCAGAAACACCCAGTGAGTACCCTGACTGCATGTCTCTGATCCAGGCTTGTCTTGGCTCACCAATCAGAGCCCCAGAATGTCCCATTCCCACTCCAGAGGCCGGGCCCAGGGCTGCTGCATGGCTAATGGCTCCTCCTGTCCCAGGTTAGATCGACTGTCTGACCCAGCACCAGCACGGTCAGGCGTCTCAGTGTCGCCCTGTGACCCCGTGTCAGAGCCGGTGTCAAATTCAGGCCTTGAAACCGGGCCTGGTTCCAGTATTCATGCCTGTGTCAGTGTCGTGCCATGCTTGGGCAAGCTTGCACCCACGATACTCCCAGCCTCCTAGCCTCCTGCTCAGTGCTGGGTAATGTGTCATGTCGTGGGGTGTGGGCTGGACCGCCTAACTCCTTATGCTGGCTAGCTGTCAATCAAATAAACTGTTTTTATTTAAAAACAGGTTACAAACATGTCACTTGACAATATACATTTAATTAAAGAAAAAAAATCACAATATCAAATTTTGAGAATACCTGAAAAATAATTATCTGGTCCCTTAAAAGGTAATTAAAGTGACCTTGAGGAAAATGGTGGGATACATTTGTGTTTTAAATAATTATTAAAAGTAATAATTAAACACGTTAAATGCAGATTCTTAAAAATGATCAGTGTCGCATGATGCTTACCAAATCATACATTCATATGAAAAATTAATTATGTTCTAAATCCTAAGTCTTGATAAAAATACATGGTTTTTATTGTTTTTGGTCAGCAGGAAAACTGGCATCTAAGGGGTTAAAGCATTTTAAATAATTATTCTGCATGTGTCATGAGGTTCCTTAAAACAGAAGATCAAAGTACACAGGAGCATCTCACATGCTTCAACTGACAATGAGTGTGTGTGTGTGTGTGTGTGTGTGTGTGTGTGTGTGTGTGTGTGTGTGTGTGTGTGTGTGTGTGTGTGTGTGTGTGTGTTTAATATACAGTACACAGTCAGTGACTTGTACAAAAAATGACATCTTTATTAAAGCAGGCAACTTGGCTGATCCATAAACGTACACACAGTTCTATGGGAGCTGTGCAGGGACACACTTTGCAGGACAGGGATTGGCACAACGTCCTCCATCTCTCCCAGCTATCAACAGGAGAGGACAAATCAAACCTACCCTCTTGGCAAATGGAGAACTCTCCATTCTTGTCCTTTTCAAAGATGCTCTTATTTTGATAATGTTTAAGCAACAGAAATATGGATATTATATGTATACTGTATTTGTGAAGGTGCCACAATTGAAAAGTCAGACGTCATCAGCCCATTGAAATAGTGAAATTAAATAAAACATTGGCACTCTGAGTTATGTGAAAAACAACAGAGTATAAGTACAAGTAGACAGTCACATTTCATGTAGATATTGAAACCTACATATACATTTATCACCCGCTTGTTTCATTAAGACACTACAACACATTTTGCTACATCACTGACTGGCCAAACTAGTAAATAAGATTCAGGGACTCTCTGATTAGGGTCCCTAAAATTAGGAGGTAATGTAAGGTTAGTTTGGTCTGTATCACCCCCTAAAGTATGGGGGTATTGGTGAGCTGTGGGCCCATTTTCATAAAGTGACTCAATTGTAGGACAGCTGATCTAAGATCAGATTTCCCATGTCCATATCTTAACCTTATCAATTATTAGTAAAAGGCTGAACTGATCCAGGATCAAGGCCATATTGATATAGCTTCTCAGAGTAGGATTACTAATCTAGGTTCATATTTCCCTTGTCTATATCCTTGCTTTATCAATTAAGAGTTAAAAGGCTAAATTGATCCTAGATGGGGGGCCATATTAATAAAGTATCTCGAAGTATGATTACTCATCTGAGGTCCATATTCTAACCCAGTATTTCTCAACCACTGTGCTGCAGCACACTACAGTCACAACAGACCAAATCAGTTGTTCAGTGTAACTATTTTAAACTAGTATATACGATTAATAAAATAACCCAGTTTGTTTCTTTTCAGTCTTGAAACTACATTTATAAAGTTGTTGTTCAAATCCAAACTACAGTCCACTTCTGTGATAGATGATATCAAACAGTTTTGGTTTTTGGTATGCATTTTGGAACACTAGCATGAGGTTAGCAGCAAATTAAGCGAGGCTTCATGTTTGGAGGGGAGTGCTATGTGACCTCCCAGGAGATTTAACAAAATGAATATGTTTCTTTGGACAAACACAGTTCAGGTTTCCCACTGAAAGGAACTGTGGTTGATTTGATCAACAATGTGCAATGAGTCACAGGACTTCATAGGAGCTGTAATTTATATAGAGAGAGTGTGGCATCGCTTCAGACAGATTTGGTTGAGAAAGACTGTCCTAACTTTACCCACTACGAGCTAAAAGGCAAAACCAAAATTCAATCAGCACTCCTCCTCTGGGACATTCATGAGCACACACTCTGGACCCTGGTACGGCCTGGCCCAGCTCGGTTCTAGCAGGGCTGCATTTCCGGGCTGGGTTTGGTCTTACGGTGGCCAGCGTTAAGCAGGAGGAGGTTGTCCATACGGATCAGGGCCTGGCCGAGCTCCGTGCACACACGGCTGCCGAACACCTGGTTGGTTGTGTTGGGGACCCGGTCTGAGAACACAGGCACGTAGCTGGGGAGTGGGACCTCTGTTCTGGGGCGTCCCTGAGAAGAGAAGACAAGGGAGGGCAGGCTAAATCACGCAGGTGTCCCAAATGCAAGTTTTGGGTCTTTTGGTATTTTTCCACCACACAAATAGCAGGGGATAATCTTGGCATCAGATACTAAAATACATTCTCATAATACGGGTCTGAGTACCCGTACTATTTTTGACCTCACTGAATGCGTCTTTAAACAGAGCGGGTCTACAGTATTGCTTGTTCCGCTCACCTGATCCTGTTGAGTTCACGTGTTCTCTTATCAGACACGTAACTATGACTCTGGCAATGTACTGTCTCTGTTGTTGCCTCATGCGCTCAACATCAGTGGTATTCTTTACTAATTTACTCATTTTTCTTTACTGCTTTATCCATTTAGTTAATCACATGGGACACTTGAGAAAAAATAAATTTTAAAAACATCCCAATCTTAATATCAAATAGCAAAAATGAGTTTGGAAATTAGTGTCTGTGACATTAATTTTGCTCAATTGTCTAAGGACATTTCTCAAAACTGTATTCACTTTTTAAAAGCAGTTGACACAGTCCCCCAAACTGTAACATGTCTGCAAAAATGCGTGTGTGTGTGTGTGTGTGTGTGTGTGTGTGTGTGTGTTTTAAAAAAGGACTTACCAGCTGATCATAATTCTTAAGGAAACCCCAGTTCTTTTGCCTGTGGATTCAAAGAAATCGTTTAAGTGAACAGAAAGTTATATTGATTATGGGAAATTTCCATGTAAAATGAAATAATATATATGTGTTGTTTTGTGTACAGTATCCAAGGCGCTGAACAGTTTTGTTTGTAGAATTCTCTACAATGTATTTCCACCCACATAGCGAAATGATACCTTCCAGGGGGTACCGTATCAAATGACGATCAAAGGATTAGTGCCACCGGTAACGGTAATATACAGACTCCAGTACACTACGGTGTATCTTGCATCTTTAAAACTGGCCGGTTTTAGAAGTAAAAAATTAATTAGCAAACCTAAATAATGTAACTGTATGTTCATTTAATTGTTCGGATAATTAACAACTTGTAGAATTACTGATAGTGGTAGAATAAAAAAAATCCACCTTACCACTGCTTCATTCCCGTCCACTCGGTGTGAATGTACTCCCTCCACACCTGATCCTGTTTTACTGGGTCTCTTGTGTCTGAGTCCGGAGCTGGTGCAGGTCCGCCTCCGGTGTTCCGCGCTCTGGCCGGTTGCTGCCTGTACACCGAAGCGGACGAATGCGATGTCAGAGCGACCGCTGATCTATCCGGCAAACGATACCCTGCGGACGTGGCCCGTCTAAAACTGGCCTTCCTGCTGTCCATCTCTTGACACTCTTTGAGGTAGGAAGTAAAGCCAAAATAATGCGGTCTGTTGAGACCAGTAGTCTATTTTGTGTGCACTGTAAAAACGAATCAAAGTTCCAACATAAGGTATGTTTCGCAAACAAGTCTAGGAAAAAGAAAATATTAACAGGCTCTTTGCTTTTGTGATTGCAAACTATCTATTTGAAGACACGTATTTGAGCTGAGAGTGCGGTTGAGCCGCCAATCACAACGCGAGTGCCTGTGAGGGCAGCGGCGCATGGGGGGTATACCCACCAGTGTTTACCATGTCCGTTTCCCTTGGAAACAGCACTCCAGTTCACGGGCGCTCGTTGCTTCCTTATTGGTTTAAAATCTTGCGCGGGACGTCCGATGGGGCACAGATTTTCAGTGTAAAAAAATGCTGGGATAAGAATCCCATAAGGTCCTCAATTAAAAATATCAGTCTTTGTGTTTTGACCCAGGACAGAAAGTCCAGAAAATTCACGCAATTACTAATCATTTTTGCTGAAAATTTAAAGCAAATATGTTGCACCTCTTTAGTCAAGAACAATGACCATAATCACAGTTTTCCCACATATAGTGGAGTAAAGTCTGAATAGAAATTTGTGGAACAGAGGGCCGTTGAAATTGTCCTAACTGTTTTAGCTCTCCAAAAGTCACTTCTGACTCCAGCATGTGAACTACAGCAACAGGTCTGACAAGTGTGTGTGAAGCCAGGAACAATCCCTTTCTACTTGTGATCTCTGTTTCTCACTAGTCCATTGGGCAATTGCACTCTGATGTGCACCGGTCCATTTTGAACAATCAGGAATATCCTGTTTATATACAGATTGAATAATTTGCTCAGATTTTAACATCTTGCAGCAGACTGGATGGCCTGTTTGTATTGTTGAAGGCTTTGAGTGTTTTGAAGGTTTTAGTCTTTCTTGACGGTTTTAGTGTTTCTCCGTTTGTGTTCGGACGGGGGTATAGGTTTGTACACAGACCTGCCTGATTCATGTTCTGTTTGGCCAGGCCAAGCTGGCAGTTTGGGAGATAAGAAGGAACAGGATATGGGAAAGTAGAGTAGGCTACCAGTTTTCTCTGTCAATTGGTTTTGTTTTTGAGTAATCAGTAACCACAACCGATAAATGACTGATTAGTGTGAATAAATTATGTAAAGATGCTTGGGTAAATACAACAATTCTCATTCATATAATTAATTATATTTGCTAAAGCTCTCTCTCTCTCTCTCTCTTCTTTCACACACACACACACACACACACACACAACACACACACACACACACACACACACAAACAAGCACAAGTACTAGAACACTGATGATGAGTCTTATCAAGCAGGGCTAAAAGATCACCATACTGTGCAGCTGCACAATATAAAACTTCATTTAAGAGAGTTGAGGACTCCTCATTTTTCAGCTATGACTTGTAAAACTTCCTAACAAACACATGATTTATTCAACATTCAAAATTCCCAGTTTTCTGCAACTTCTACACTACGGCCCCTAAAAACTGAACTTACATATTGATGTATTAAAACGGCAGAACTGATACATCGTAACTTAATGACAGCGACCTTGCCTTGTCCTTGAGGAACAGACACCTGGGTGAGGAACAGGTGACATGATGCGGTTCCTCAGGTGTCTGCACTTGGCTGTGAGCTCACAGGAAGTCCCCGGAGACGTGATGCCTTACACCTTAGATACGCACACCGTGTGGCTGGCAGCATCTCTGCAGTCAGCAGGGACTGCACTAAACCCCAACAGGAAGAGGAGGACTTTATCCATTCCCTGGATTTAATGCCAGCTCCTGCTCTTAATTATTCAACTAGCCCGATCATTCATGTCATCTGACAGTTCAGCTGCGTACCTCGATAGGCTCACGAACGACGGCCAAAAACATTTCACGCATCCGTACATGAACCCTTTTACAGGTGGTGTGATCTATGAGATTAGCTGCATTAGCGTATTCAGCTAATTAGCTAATAGAACAATGGTATTTCATATGAATTGTTGTCATAGAATCACAGCTGGCCACCCTTCCTTTAGAGTCAGCACAATGTCAGCATCATAAAATGGCTCATATATCCATTTTGAGTTTGATAAATTATTTTAAAGCTTGCATCCTCTGTAGTGCATGGTAAATATTTCATAGCTATATGATCAATAAAGTGTATTAAAAATGTGGCTAAAGCTTGTCTGATGTAATTTAATGAAACTGTTTTGATATTTCAAAGTATTTTTAGAGATGCAAGGTTTCTTTTTTTTTTTTTCTGTGACAATATTAAAAAGACAGTCCTTCTGCTACCAGAAATCTTTTGGCAAGCAAATAGAGAGTGCATCTGTGCATCCCAGGTTGAGTGCTTGAGCTCCAGCTCCAGCTCCAGAGGGTCCACAATGACAAGGCAACAGTTGGTTCAGCCTTGCTAGAGAAGAGGAGTGGATAAGACAGTTAAACTCATCAGCCTCGTTTCCCTACAGTGACCTCTGCTGGCCAGCCAGATGAACTGCAGGCTTATGTGACATGATGTGGCATGTCCAGTGTGAAAAATAGTGAACGCTGGTTGCTGTGTGAATCTGAGGGGGTCATGTCCACATCCTCTCCCTCCTGAGTCTGCGGGTGATGTGTTTTATTGGATCTGGCCAACAGCATAGTTGAATTTGGATGGAGAAAAAATATACTGGAGTAAATGATTAATGTCTATAAAGTTTGCTTCTGGGTATCCAATCTACACCAATCCTTGTTGGCAATAAATGTGATACAATTTTTTGTATAGGATTTGTCCTTTTATTATCATTATTGCAGTTCGTCCTGCAGGATATGCGCAGACTGAAGACCTCCTCTTCAGGATGCAACTCTCTCCTTCCCTCCCTAGCTCCCCCACTTAGCCATAGTTTTGCTTGTTGCAACCTTATCTTAATTACTGTTGATATTACTAATTGTTTCTTGTATTGTTTCCTCAACAGGTCGTCCATAGGGTTTAGTCCATGCTATCCCTTCTGGCACTTGAGACTTTTACCCTTCCCTAGCACTTAAACACCCTTGTCCCGAATGAAATGCACTTTGTGTTGTAAGTTGCTCTGCATAAGATGTAATGTAATGTAATGACAAGAACAGCTCAATGATGTCTAAACCATCCAGCAGCAGCATTCCCTCCTTTTGCTAATACTGTTACAGGCATCACTTCCTTTGAGTAAAAACAAATTATACTCATATAAACATGCAGACATTTTGGCACATGATTTGATAAAATTGGTGAAAAATAAACACTTTCAGCTTCTGCTGTGGCAGAGACTGAGTTCTGAAAATCATACAGTTGACTATCTGGACCATAAATATAGTGTCTGTGATATTTCCACATTTCCAAGATCTGTAAGGTGATCTTGGGCCTACTTACACTGGCATCTCTGATAATGACCTGGAACTGGTCCTAGGGGATGACATTTGGGGGAACATAGCACCCCCATCTTCTTAAACCTAATAAGGTTTGCTGACTGACATACTGATATAAAGTGTCTGCTTTACTGACATAAAGAGTTCAACACTAAATCTGAACAAAGGGTGGCTGGCTTCCTTTGAAGCGTTTCCAAGCAGACTTACCCTCATGCAATCTAAGTAAGCTAAATCTTAACGGGATAAAGGAGATTACTCTTAAGTCTTAAAATTAGACCACGAAAAAAGGAAATAAAACCCTTTTCCAGAATAAAAATAGAATGACCTGTATCAGTGGTTTGATTAAAAAAATCCTGTTTTTGTTTTGTGCGAGTATGTCCTGTATTCACATCTTCACAGAAATAAGGGCAAACTTTTCTGGTTTCCTTTTCATTTTTGTTTTATTACTGCTTATTCCAACCACAGCTGGAGAACAGTTCTGTTATAGTCACAGCTGTTGATTACATTTTAAAAGGCTGTTATCCGGACCCAGCAGAAGCCTATTACATGAGAGCTAGAAAACTATTTATCAATGGGGTGCAAAAAGTAATAAAACTGTTTATGGTGCTGGCTGTTCTTGTTCATCTGTGTTGGCCATTTGGTATTAAACAATAATATATTTTTTTAATATTCTGCACTTCATAATGTATTGTTCCAGGTTTCAAGTTTGTCAGCTGGGGATGGAGGAAATGATACTCGCAGGGTTAAGCAGTCTGTCCAGTAGATGGCGCCAGATTTCTTTTGACATTTTAGACGGCTGCTTGCTGTGGATTTCACATTTAACAGACTTCGTAATCTCAAACACCTAACATCTATGTTCAGGTGTGACTGTTGATTTGCTCAGTGTTATTTTTGTTGAATTCCTTGCAGAGGTTCTCTATGTGGTGTGCAGTTTTTTTTACTGCAGCACATGGTTTGAAGATTTGAATAACATATGTAAAGTCTGTTGAACTGAATATACTGTTGTTTCACATGTTTAAGACAACAGTTTAGAGAGGGAACTGAGAGAGGCAGCTGACACAGTAATTCAGACATACCAAGTTGTGATAGTGAGACTTGTTAGGGCATGAGGGAAACAATCAGGGAATGACAGTAGGGTGCAAAGAGAAGAGTAAAAGTGAGAGGGACTTGGTTAGAGAGTAAGTCAGTTAATGAGTGAGTGACTCAGTAAATAAGTGAATGATGGTAGGTTAATGATTTATCGTGTGAATGAGTAAGTTAGTGACTGAGTAAGTTAGTGATTTAGTGAGTGAGTGAGTCAGTGAGTCAATTAGCAGGTGGGTGAGTTAGCAAATGAGAAATGGTGATTTATCAGAGGTGTGACTACATAAGGCTTAGGAGTGAAGTAGTGAAGAGTGACAGAGGAACTGGGAAATTCACTGAAAGAGTCAGAGAGTTTTTACAGAGCATTCCTCGCTGCTCTCGCTCAGTGCTCGAGAGCACAGTTGCCAACCCTTTTTCCAGAGACGGTAGCTGCGGGGCTTCTGATTTGTCAGTAGAAGTTGCTAAGTCATGCATTAATTTGCATAGTCAATGACATCATTGTGTTATTTGCATACATGCTGTTCAGAGCAGCAGCAGCTCTTGACAGCTCTGCGCTCATTTGCAGAGCTAATAATCACTTACTGCACTGAAAATCTTGGTGGTTGCAGTGAGTCAGACAGTCCTGAAAAGTACATTCGTTGGTTGCTGCTTTTGAGCAACTTGGGCGAGAGCTAAATAGCTGAATGGGCAGCAGAGCAGCTTAAAGGTCAAGAGGGGAAAAAAAAGACAACTACCTTTCTTTCCAATCAATCCGAGTTATTTTCCACTCACTCCTGTAATCTACGTGAGTCACTTGTCGAGGTGAAGGGACTCGTTTCTTACTCTATAGACGGTGCACTCAAGTCTCAGAACACAGAACTTTCGGGTCACGAGAGTTCTCATGAAAGTCTCGGCTTAATGATCTGGGGGCAGGTTCGGCACCAGGATGAAGTGACTAAGGGGGCAGTTAAAAATGGCGAGGGGGCAAATCTTTTTATTGCTATTTTTCTATAGGGTACATAAAACTTAAACTGAGGGGGGGGGGCAGAAAATACAACGGAGGGCGGGCTCCACTTCCTGTATCAGTGATCCCCCAACCCAGAGGCAGCTTAGATTCAGGATGTGGGCGGAGTCTCACAGGGCAGCTGGCACAGGAGTGACGCTTCTGACACACCCCTTCTGTTCAGCACAGTTTCAATCGCTGATTTTAACCGCGTCTTAATTCACCAGAAAGGCGCTCAAAAGACCTGCCTTCACTGAGCTTATGTGATCAGTTACAAAATATCGGTTCCATCTCCTGGCGGAGTGAAGCTTTATTTCTCTGAATTGCTCCTGCTTTCAGCAGGCGTACAGAGGAGACGAATAACCTTGCCACAGGAAGTGTCTGAACTGTTACAGAATTTAAAGGTGGATACAAAAGCCAGCCCCAGCCTCTGACGCTTTGGGCCCATTATCGGATCGAGGTGCACAGCCTTAAACGCACGGAAGGTTTACACAAGGGCATTCCAAGGTCACTGCTCCCCATCAGTCACCTCCTCCTTTAAACGTGCTAACCAATGGCTGATATCACCCTCTGACAGTGAGCCGTAAACCCGAGGGATCCAGTCTTATCTCAGAAGGGCCAGTGTGGGTGCAGGCTTTTGTTCCAGTCCAGCACTAAAAACACCTGATTCAACTGATCATGGTCTTCGGTCAGGATATAGGTCAGATCAAGTGCTTTAGCAAAGCTGGAGTAAAAGAAAAGCAACCCCCTCACCGGCCTGTCTTGGATAAGACCGTAAACCTTTGCTCGGGTCTGGCGGTATTCACAGGAATGCGCCTGTTTTGTCGCTATTCTGTGCGTAATCGATCAAATAAAACTGTTACGCTCATGAATGACAAATAAAGAATTGTGCTCATTTCCCCAATAAAATCAGTGGCCGGTTCAGTCCCTAGAAACCATGGTTCGCCTCTCTCCCACTTTTTTTTTTTTTTTTTGGGGATGGGGTCTGAACTGGCCATAGATTTCAAGGTAATTAACAAACAAAAAACAGTCACGTTGTGTCTGTAAATCAAACCCTCCAACTCTGGAGGATTGCAGAGGCTGCCGACCCCCCAAGGTCATTGGTAGACCCAGAGAGGCCACACACCTTGTCTGCAAGGCCCAAATTGGATGATAACTGTAAGAAAATCATAAAACCCCCGCATGTTCTGAGGTCCTCCAGGAGTCTAACACTCCCACTCAGTGCCAAGAGGGTCAGGTGTGTGCAGGTTTTCATTCCAACCAATTAATTCTGCCTTAATTGCTTCAGTTGCATATGCAGTCATATGCATGTAACTGCATCAAAGCACAGAATTTGTCATTTAACTGTATATGCATTGTACACAGAACAACACGGCTAATTCGACAAATAATTCAAATAACGATCTAATGGAGAGAATAAACCAGTATACGCGCGGCGCTCCATGGCGCTGAGGTTGAGATCGCGGCTGTAGGAGGTAGGTGAAACGATGGAATGCAAAGGTTTGACCTACACAGCTCCACTCACCTGTACCCGCTTGCCGGACACGAGCCGAAGTAGGAGTACGGCAGAGTCATGACAGGAAGGATCAAAGCAGCACCTGGAGAACCTGAGGATGGGAAAAACTGAACAGACAGGAGAGAGGGAGCGAGAGACAGTGAAGGGAAAGAGTGAGAGCAAGAGATAGGGGGATGGGGTGATAATGAGTGAGCGAAAGGGAGTTAGAGAAAGAGAGAGAGAAAGAGTGAGTTATGGCATTCCACACCAGACCCGGGTAACCGGGCAAAGAGAGTCGTGGGGGAGGTGGAGCCAGGCGTGCAGTTGACTCAGGACCTCGGCAACTGAATCTCGCCTCCATGGCAACGCTCTGGTGAGTGTATTTATGGCTGCTCCTCCATCTAACAAAAAACGAGTCGCGCCAATCCCCACGAAACAGCAATGCGTACTTCAAAATTTATTTGGAGGACAAAATGGATCCTAAAAAACAGGAATATGGATCCAATATATGTTCCATAAACATAAACCTGTGGAATACAGGCACCCTCATTCATATGATTTTGTGCATATAGAACTCAAGAGCACACACATAAAATCATAAAAAATGTATGCATTTCACCAATTACTTTTTTAGCATATCATTTAAATTACCTGGACTACTGATAGCCATGTTGTGAGATTAACAGGCTTATCTGAATCACAATGGTCCCTCTCTCATAATATATTTATGTAAGGTTTAGCTGATGTTGAACCTGTATGTGATTGACAAATAAAGATCTCAAGTATTTACAAAACCAAGCCTGGGACACATCGGGGCTTTGGTGCAAGAGGTCACACAAACACTGGTCTTAAACCAAGCGCTACAGTTAGCCAAGTGTATGCTGGTTTTCCTATCAGACAATTAACGCTGCCTTAATTGTTGTAATTACTCATGCGGCCATATGCATGTAACTCTGAATTAAAACACAGTATAAGCAATGGGTGGTTTTTAGACTACACAAAACACAAACTCCACTTTATACGGGTTAAGGGCAAGCCAAAAGGACAAATTTAGCAAACTAGGGGCCTTGCTGTCTACTTGGGTGCAGTGGCTGGAGTAAAAACCTCCATACGCTCGGCCGTCCATATAGCTTAGCCTGCCCCAACTCCGGCAGCCATGCACAGGCTTAGATCAGCACTTTCGTCCGCAACTTTCTTTCGGTCTTTTTTTTTTTTCATAAGTACAGTTCTTCTGTAAAATTACTTTTGTGACAGGGGAGTTCATACACAGCGCCGACCCGAGAGTGACTGTGTTTGCTTTCGGGTCGGGTTTTCCATTAAAGGCAGAGACCTCGAGTTCTCGCGCTCAGAATGTCGGATTCCTCTTTTCAGCTCGGGGTCAGGCACAATTGGGGGGGAAGGAATAAACCCACTGCGCAGAACATCCTGGGACTGTAAAGTGTATTTCTGCAGAAGAGTAGCCTTGTCACTTTAGAGAGCTCAGTTCAAACTGTGGACCCTGCGGTATGCAGTTTAACAACAGCAACAGTCCAGTTATTCAAAACGCGAAGCAGAGACAGAGTCTCATTGGAATAGCGCATAATGCTGCGTCTGAGATTCGCCTGTGATTCCACTTTCAAGGAAGCAGAATTTCCGTAACGCCTTTGGTACACGGCACAGTGGCCTGAAATATTGATGGACGCAGCTAAAACCGTAACGACGAAAGCGCAGTGGGATGAAAGAGCGCGCTGGAGGATGTCGATGGGCATCAAAGAGCTGCTCGAGGCACGATTGATTCCACCGTCCTTTGCGTTGTCTTTGTAGACACGTCTTACCCCCACAGTGCGGAATAAAACTCCCTCCCAGTCAATTTCACAAGGCATCTCCACACAGCGGCTCCACGTCAAGGCAAATAAAGTCATCTTTTCCTATTGCCATTTTTAAAATTAATTTGGTTATAGAAAGAAATCAGCCAGGCTGGTTAGGCAGCAGTCACAGCAGTAGACATATTATAGACCATAAATAACAGTGGGACATCATGTCAAAACGTTAGCATACCAGCAACGATAATTAAAGATTTTTCTGAGGATGTTTGTGCATAATATTATCTGTGATATAGTAATGAATGGCTAGCAAATGCTGAAAGTATTGGCTCAGATGTCATCATACGTGTCAGTATCCACCTGACCGCTTGCTTGCTTGCTGTGTGATTACATCACGCCCTATATGTCCCCACCCCTTCTCCCAATTTCCTTCCAGGCATGGTGAAGGTGACCTTAATGCCACCAATTAGACGCTAAACTCACCTAACTACTCACTTACCCACACTCCCCCCTTTGTCCCTGATGGGACAGAGAGTGGAAACGTTCTCCCAAATCGCTCATTTTGGTCTCTGTCAGGGGGTGCGTTTGTCTTAACTGGCATCGTTAGCGCTACACCAAACTTCCAGCCGGGCCTGCTGTCGCCTGTGGCCAGGCTGCTATGGTGAAACCTGCCAGGGTTCCGGGCCCCCCCCGGCCCTGCCCTGGGGGTCTTTAGAGGTCTGCTTGTCTCATTTTGATGTTTTTCAGATAATATATCACATCATGCAGCTTAACAATGACAATGCGCAACGATCCAAAACAGCTGACATTTCAGTGACAATATGACTGCTTTAGCTGGCAAAATCAATCATCTGACTTCCTTCTAAGATTATGTGTGAGGTATGCACTTTCATATTTTACTGATATGACATAGCTATGCTGTTTGTAAATTTACTGAGCAAATGAGGGGGTGTGACTTTCACAACTAGGTACATGAACTCCTACATCACCACTCTCTGCCTGTTTTATGGTGCGTTTTTCCATGGAGTAAAACATGCTGAAAGGGGAATTTAAAGCAAGCGAGCATCTCTACTACAGATGCAGCACAGTATTTGGATGAAGCTAACCTGCCCCTTAACATGATACAAAGCTGAATGAAAGGGACATCAACAATTAACCCAACACCACTTCCCTTGCCATCCCATGCCCTGTTCTGCCAGTTGAAATTCTTTAATTTTGATTGGCCAGTTGCATTTTTACTCCAATCTCTCTACTTTGCTAAAGCCAAGAAACTTTATTATCATTACATTTTTGGGCATTTAGTAGATGCTCAAACCCAAAATGCCTTTTTTTATTTTACATACAATCTCTTAATGCAGGTGGATATTTACTGCAGCTGTTTGGGTTAAATGCGCTGAGGGGCAGTAATAGGGGTAAACTGGCTAATCGCTATAGGTCTCATGACTCTCTAGCGGCTACACCCTGTCAAGTGAGGCCACGCTCATAACCTAGAGCAACAGCATAGTGTTTGTCTATCTTGTATTTAGGAAAATTACACAAAGCTTCTGAGAATACATGAATTATGAGAGTCATGCCAGAAAATATAATGATTTTGTGACCATGTCAGGAAGCAGCTGTGATCATTATCTCACAATATGTGCAGGGATATAATATTTCAATATGATCAGTGCCTCCAAATATCACAGACAGTTTCCTCAAAACCACCTGACAGTTGCAAAGTATCGATCCGAAAAAATCTATGATTTAGTTGAGCAGATATTTTCATAGATTTTTTGGCATTGATTCTTGTCAGCTGGACTTGTAAAAAGCAGGCTGATCGTAGCTCTGGCTAAAGTTTCTGGCATATTAGGAACAGCACCTTGTTATGGTACGAAATCTAAACTCTTCATGCATGGTATGGGATTTCTGTGTGCACACATTCAATTTAAAAAATTAATGCTGGGATCTCATAAACAGAAACTAAATTAGGGTTTTAAAACCCCACTGCGTGTGCTAGTCTTTACTGACATTATCTTGGGGCTCTTCCTCTCCCCACATCTGGATCAATTAAACTGACATTATTCCATTTATTACAGTCATTTAGCAGATACAGTTATCCAGAGCGACTAACAATGCGGGAGTCAAGTGCAGTCATGTGGTTAACACGATGTATAGTGACAGACCTGGCTAACGTTATTTCCACACCAGTCAGTATGTATGGTAACATCATGGAGGCACTCATGCAAGTTAACCTTTCTAATCAGACCAAAAATACTAATCCAGAATGTAGTCAATACATTCATAATCAGGCATAAGGAGAAAATTATAACAATGATCTGGATAATTTTTCTTGCTTTCAGAAAAAAATATGTTTCCCCTCTCAAATAAAGGCCCAAACCTGCCCTACATAAAAAAATAAGAGATAAAATTCCTCATGAATGTATTATCTTATTATATAAAGCAATGGTTCCCAACATTTTTGTCTGCTGAACCAAAACAAAAAATGATTTGGCACAAGTATCCTCTCAGCACATCTGTTGCTATAAAGAAATAATGAGCTCACGAACCCCCTTCAGTAGTATGAAAAACCCATGGAAGTTTGCGAGCCCCAACTGGGAACCCCTTTTTCTAGACAATCTATTAAAAAGCATATATCAGAGAGCAGCTGTCAAGAAAAAATCATTAAATACCATTTAAAAGAATTGATATAATTGAATTCAGATTCCAGGAAGTAACACTTCTAAAAACTATTTCAGTACATGTTCCAGAAGGTAAATTTTTTTAAAGTAAAAAATATCCGATGCAAATGATATGACTATTTAAATATTTATGAAGTAGATTTCATTAATTTGACTACTATTAACTGAATTTTAGATTAATGATTATTCTGAATTAAAAGGAGGTTAATGTTATTTTTGTTACCCTTACCATTTCTCATTGAGTGCCCTCTTCAGCCCCCATGTAGTAATTGTGTTCATTGACTCTTTTCAAACCCCTGAATAAATTAACATGTTTTCAAAGTCATATTTGCTGTGTGACAGTTGTTTTTAAATATAAAACTTTTAATTAATAATATAGCATCTGTTCTTTGTATAATCCCTATTTGAATATGACTCATAGACAAGGCCTCTCAGTGGCTTAAATAGTAATGTATTCATTTGGGAAGCAGGTATGAGCCCTGAAACTGGATGTTTGAATCCCAGCTGTGCCTTTGCTAGATGTGGCCAGAGGTCCACAGTAGCAAGGCAACAATTGGATCAGTTGGGTTAACCAGTTATGCTCATCAGTCTCATCGCTCTCTAGCGGCCTCTCCTGGTCAACTGCTGATGCACAAACTAGTACATGATGACTTCATCATCCTCCAGCCACATAGGCAGCATGTAAGTCTGCACAGTGGAAAGAAGCAAGAGATAATCGTCATGTGAATCGCATGAATCACGTATCACAGCTGCCTCGTCCTGGGTTGCTGTGTGAGGCTAAACATCGCTGTTGTGCTCGGGTGGGAAAATAGCGGAAAGAAAAGATATACGCCTCCTGACTGAGCGGAAGACCATTGACATTTACGGCCCTGAAGTTCACACAGATTGATTTCTGATGTGTGGACGCTCATCAAAGGCCAGAAATCTGGTCACCATCAGCACCTTCACACGGTTTCCACGGCGCTGCTGTACAGGCACACGGCCTATCATTGATGCCCCCACACTCCGGGAGCTTAGTGGAGCCGGAGCAGGAGCAGTCGATAAGACGCTGTGCTCTCTGTGAGGTGTGATGAGTGGGGTGGGGGTTTAACACCCTGTGTGCAGCATGCTGAACTCACAGGTGACAGGCCAGTGTGAGAAACAGAGATCTGCTTCAGAAGCAAGCTGTAGGGAGCTTCACATGCATATGTTCACACACACAGGGTTGGTAGAGGCTAGAGGTCACAGGATCCTTTCATCCTGACTGCTGAGAGAAAAACTGCATTGCTTCAGGCGTGTAGGAGCTGTTGAAGGTTTGGCTAGAGCAGGTCATCCACAGGGTTACGTCCATGCCAAGCCTTCTGGCACTTGAGACTTTTACCCCTCCTAACACTTTAACACACTCATCCCTAAAAAAAATGCACATTGTGTTGTAAGTTGCTTTGGATAAGAGCGTCTGCTAAATGCCTGTAATGTAATGTAATGTAATGTAATGAAATTCAGCTAGCAGAACAGTTATAGCTGGTTCTCTGCTCAAGCTCAAATGGAGCACAGCTGAGCTTCAGCTGCCCTCTCACACACTGCCTGGTTGCCATTGGGGTGGAAGCTCAGCTCTCAGCTCCTGATTCCCATACGGAGGCATGGGATCCTGGCCTGGGAGACCACGGCAGGGAGCCGGGGGGGGTGCTGGTGCTGGAATTGGGTTTGACCTCCTTCCTCTCTGCTGTATCTTAGCCATGGCTGTGACCCCCCCAGGGGCGGTAGTGGCCCCCCACTCGCTTTGAAGCCGGGTCCCAGAGAGCGGAGCTCTGAGCCTGGCGCAGTGGTGCAGAGATTCACCCACAATGCTTTGCATCATGTCCGCATCACACATTTTAACCACTGCTCACACACACACATAGACACACAAATGCACATATTCACAAACACACACACTCTCTCTCTCTCACACACACTCACAGAGACAGAGATACTCACATTCACACACAGGACTTTCATAATTAAATCTTTCATCTCATTTGATATTTTTAAACTGTGAAAGAGGACATATATTGAGTGTAAATGTTTGGCCTAATTTGCAAAACAAAATTACAGTTGTGATGGAGATCATTCTGTTAGAAGAGACAGAGAGAGAGAGAGCAAGAATTCACAGTACTGGAAAACTTCTAGATTAATTCTAGAAAAGATTTTTTAGATTCTTGAATTCTTGAGAGAGACAGGGAGAAAAAGAACATAATATCAAAACTGTGGTTATGTTTTATGTTTTTTCATAGCAACATTTAATCTGTTTAATTTGGCTTTACCAACCTTGGCTTAGTTCAGCTGAAGTGAGTAATATGACTACTAAAATAGATCAGTTACACAAAATTTACAGATGGGCCCATGTCTCTGTCTTCCAGATCTCAGTGACCACACTGCCTGTGCTGTTTAGCATGAACTTTAATGGGCCCCCTCTCTCTTTTTCCTACTTTTTAATTAAGTAGGACATTTTAATTTAGTAGGTTGTCCCCTTAAAGTGTGTTACAGTTGCTCAAAGTGTGTGCACATGTGTGCGTGTGTATATGTGTATGTGTGTGCCTGTGAGTGTGTGTGTGTGTGTGTGTGTGTGCACATGTGAGTGAGTGGTTGGATGGTAGAGTGTGTGTATATGTGGATATGTATTATATTATTTATAAACTACAGAAATTACATATCCTTGTCCTTGTGGGAGTGAGGTGTAAATATCTGCAGAACAAAGAGCAGAGGAAGCATAGATCAGGCTAGCATCTACCCCCTCTTATATATGAGTATATACTTATTTTCTCCTTTTATTATTTAATTAGCATTAATCTCTGTTCCATGGTCTTTGTTTAACTCAAGGTTAAATTAAAGGACTTTTCAGAAGTCTCTCTCTCTCTCTCTCTCCCTGTTTCCCTCCTCCTCCCTCTCTCCTTTCTGCTTCACCACCCTGCCGCGGGTCTCTCTCTCTCGGTGGCCGTAATGGCTGCTGTCTCCCACCTTTGAATTACAGCTCACTTACCGCTGCACCCTGGCCCAGGCTGCCTACGCTCTGGTGAATAACACCATCGCCAGGCCGGGGAGGAGCCCTCCACCCCCAGCTTTGAAATAAATGAGCCCAGCGTCCAGTCCATTCATCCCCATATGCATTATATCGTATTGCTCAACACCTTAATGGTTCTCGGTCCCTGTGAGTTTTGCCGGGGCCCATGTCAGTACAGCAAAAGAGTGGATCTCAAAGTTTGCACCCTGAAGAGCCTGCCTGTGCCCTTTAGCTATAGTGCATAGGGAAAAAAGTGCCCCCCCCACACCCCAACACCCCAACATCTCCCTAACACCCCTGCCCTTTCACCCACAATCCCACTACTGGCACAGACAGAAAGAGCAGAGCAGGTTATAGTGTTATTTACGAGGCCATCAAATTTATACTTTCCTTCCTGAGCGTCTCAAAGGCCCCTCAAGACAGTCTTCCTTTCGAGTTGGCGAGGGGGTCAGACTCCTAAAAAAGAAAAGCGGAATTAATGGTGTGCGATAGCCAGAGGCCCCCTCCGGATTATGACCTGCAAGGAGCTGTCTGTGGATCTCACACACCTGAGCTCAGGTGGAGTTTCTTTCCTTTATGTTTTTTCCTTTCTCTGGACCCAAGTGCCATTCCTTAATATAAATTTCCAGGAAATATAAATAATTTGGAAATGTTTTTGCTAAGTAAAAGCTCCTTTTTGTTCGCTTCAGTAAATCTCAACTGCCCCAAACACTGTTTGCCTGAATTTGCAGAAGATTAAGAAGCAGGCATTAATAATAGATATGTAGCTGAAAACACACAGTAAACAGATATCCCGTCATGAATACATATCATCACAAATACCTTAAAATGTTTTAAAAATTATTTAAAAAAATGTTTGGTAGACAGTAAATGAAAAGCAAGGCAGCCTGTGGAATTTAAATAGATGGTTGAAAGGCAGTGAGTAGAAACAGAATGTCAGGGATGTCTGTATTTTTAGTACAGATACAGCGCTAGCCAGGAAGGAAGATTTGCACTCTGCCAGTCTTCATTTTGTTTAATCTGTACGGGCTTCCTGATTGCATGAGTTTAAATTATGAAAGCAGCAGGTGGTCACAGTCATTTAGAACCATTTTGCCTTTTAATTTTTGCCTTTCACTGCAGTCCTAGATAACGGAACTATGACCAAAGCTGTGGGGGGTGGGGGTTAGGTGGGGGTGGGGGGGGCAATCAGAATCCTGTCACCACATCACCATGGAGACATCATCCCTTGCTACCATAGGTCCAGCCAGATCAGAAATCAGGTTCCAGAACCACACAACTTTTCCTGGTGGGGATGTGTGGGTGCTGGCCAGCCGTTGGGTGGGGGTGTATTGTTTTGGTGGTGGGGGAATAGTCCATCTGGCTGGGTTTCCTTGGTCTCTGACACTGGGCACCATAGAGCTGGGGGATGGGGGGAGGGGGCAGGTGTTCATTGTTACTCTGCAATTAAGTAAGTAATTTAAGATGTTTATTTAAATGTTAACTCACCTGTCCATTAGGTCTGAACTGACTTTTGATTTCAGCATACATTGGAGCTGCACCCCCCCATGATAGTGTAGAGATACAATTCAGCCATGAAATCAGACAGCGATCACTGTTTGAGTGCTGCTTAATTAAACTCAACAACGACGACAAAAAAAAAAAAAAATCAACACATGTAAAGGAAATGTTCTTTTATGCTCGCCTGTCGCTGTCAGAAAGAACAGAAAGCCCTGTGTGTAAAAATAGCTGACATTTAATGGAATATGTTTTTTTTTGTGAGTGAATGCAGATCTCTCCCTGCAGTGACTCATTATTTACACTTAAAGAAGTAAAGTTTCAGCGGAGAGCTTGGAGGGAGAAGGGAGGGATGGGATGGGGGGTTGGGGGGGGGAATGGGGGGCTGCATCTGAGTGAAAATCTGTGAAAGGCAAACTACAGGTGCCTCGGTGCCAAGCAGCGCAGCACAATCTAAATAAATGGGGAAAATGGAGAGGACCCTGTGAGACAAAAATAATGTGGAAGGCTGGAGAGGGACAGCTGCACACACACTCTCACACACACATACACACACACACACACACAACCTCAGCTTACACCACACACACACACACACACACACACACATACACACACACACACACACACACACACACACACATGCATACACACACGTGTGCACACATGTACATACACACAAACACACACCCGCACACACATATTCACACACACATACACACACACACACACACACACACACAAATACCACTACTGAAACAGTTTTGAGAAATGAAAAAAAAAAATAATAATTCTATATAATTTATTGTGAGTACTGGATTATCTTTGTTTTCTTTCCAGGGGTTTTGCTTCAGCACCCATAGAATATTTTAAAATTCAACTTGAGTAATGAATGCATGCTGAATATACCTCTACAGGGCTGAAATAAGCCATGAAAAGGTTTTACTTTTACCCAGCAGCCCTATTTTCAGAACTGTGGATCTGGAATCAGCTGGGGCATTGAGTGGGGGTTAAGGAAGGCCATGTGGAAATACAGACCATGTTATACTAATGCTGACATTTACACTAATTACACCATGAACATTTTGGGAACCTGTCCCTTGAATGGACATGCATGGGTGACTGCACTGTGTAGATAAATATATTCAACTATCCATGCAAGGTCAGGGAGCTATGGCAGTCCCAGCTTCGCATGCCTGATAGCTGTGGTGTAACTCTGTGCTAATACCTTATTGTCTTGTGCTTTGCTATTAGATCAATGTGTAGTCAATACTTTTGACAAATCACAAAATAAGTCTTGAAGATGTGTTGAATGTTGAGGGCCCGATTCAGCCAAACATTCACATATAGCCGATGCCATTGGAGAAACACTTGACTGCTGAACATGTCATACGATCAGAACTTCACAGATCTGAAGGCATGCTTTTTCTGCTGGAGGCAGCGTGGAATGTCTTTGTTTATGAGTACGCTACAGAAAAAAAAAATCTCTTTTCACACACTGTCTCTGACATCCAGCATAAAAAGCGTGATATTTTAATCAATTTTCGCTAACACAAACAAATCCTAAAACCTCTCTCTCTCCAATCTCTGTGATGTTTAAAACCCAAACGCTCACACACACACACACACACACACACACACACACACACACACACACACACACACACACACACACACACACACACACACACACACACACACTCTGTGGTGGTGTTATTCAATGTCAAACAAGCCCACATATCTTACAACACAGGAAATATAAAAGTAGGATGGTTTCAGAGCTGTGGAGCTGAAGGACAAAAATGTCGCCATGGAAAGGCAGTGTCCCTCCCAGCATTCACAGTGCTCTCTCTGTCAGGCACACACAAACACAACCTGCCTGTCCTGCCGAGGCATGAGGTGGTGGGACCCTGTGTGCCACAGAACCTCCCTCCTCTCAGCCCACATAGCTGGGAGTGCTTCATTTCAGTTCCTTTATTTTATTTTATTTTATTTTAATTTATTCAAATTTTTTAGGGGTCTGGGGCTACGTTTTGTTTTAAGAAAAACAAAACCCAAAATGTGAAACACCACAGCAACTTAATTGAATTGAATGAATGAATGAATGAATGAATGAATGAATGAATGAATGAATGAATGAATGAATGAACTCTTTTTAATGTGAACCACCTGTGGCCCATCCCACATGAGATCGCATGACACATACATGATTATATGATTTTCAGTGCATAAACCTTGGCTAACGGCTATACATAACTGAATGTAATGATCAGCAGGAGATTTCTTGTCCAAAAGTCCCAGTGCTGTTTAATGAAGCTTGTGCGAAACCAGAGTACATCTGTAGAACAGGTGTGCTAATCCAGGAGCGCTGCTTGTCACAGTGAGGCCTGCACCCCTCTGTGCTCTCGCTGTGCTCCGGAAGGGGAACGGGTGACAGGGCCTGGAGTGCTTGTGTCACCGCATGTTCCGGATTTTTGGTGATTGCTCCGGAATTGTGCAGTGGAAAGAGGAGAGTTTTAAAAAGTTCAAATTGTTCCAGACTGTGATCAGTTCCGTTCCAGAGCACCCTGTTCTTTTTTTGTGTGAAATCAAAAAGCAATGCAATACCTCCCTCTACCCCCGACCCTGGTCAACAACAACCCCCCAGACATCTCAGATTTTGACAAGAAAGAGGTGGTGACCTGTTGTATGGTATGGCTCCTTGTATCAGCCAATGTGCTCATGCTAAGAACTTTTTTAAACCTTTTTTTAACTGTCATTTGGGACTGTATATATCCAATAGCACTTTAGAGTGATCCCTTTTTTACATTCTTTTACCTAAAACTGTTTAATGCCTTTAATTGTTTTTGATTCATGTGAACTTGAGCCTGTTCCAATTTAATTTTAATTTAAGTATTTGAAGGGTACAACACAATTTACACTGATATAATGTTAAGACGTGTGCTTTCAGTGTTTACAGCACTTGCTAATTCGCAACACCTGTCTCCACACAGGCTTTCAAACAAGCACGCTACAAATTCCTGAAAAGGCAATAGAGACATTCGAGGCGCCTCGGCTGCCCACTCACTGCCAAACTGACGCTCCCGGAGCGTCATCGTCCCCGACTACCGGCTTCTCGTCTTGCGGCTGGACGGCGTGGGAGGAGCGGCTGAAGCTCGCATCGGCGCGTCTTTATTTTCACCCCTCAGCGCGCTGTCCGCTTAATGAGAAGTGGCACGCTCGTTGCCGTGGAAACACCTGCCAGCTCCACGGCTGCGGGGAGGCCGAGTCGCAGCTCGTCGGACTTTTGAGCGGCTGATGGAGGAAAATGCGTCTGTCCACGGTGCAGCCATGGATTTGGCAGCTGGATGTCCGGTCCCAGCCATGTCGCTTTAGCCGGAGGTCAAAACTAAACCCCTATTCACAGCTGGTGAGTCCAGGCCACCTGTTGCCTTGCCAGGGAAGATATTTAATGAACGGGGCTACAATGAGCTGTCAATCACTGACACGCCCCAGCCAATCAAAATATCGCAGTGTGCATCGCAGAGCAAAACGATTGGTTCAATTCAGTGAGTCACCAATCGGTTATGCTATCCATTTTTGGTTTAATCAAGCCTGACAAAGAGTGCAGGGTTTATGGGCTTTTAGCCATATTAAATCAAACATTCAAACCCAGGACATGAGATGAGGTGAGTAAACTGTATAATCAGCTGGTTTAATTGATAAATTAAGGTCTGAGTAACAAGTAAAACCCACATCCTACAGCTCTCTGAGGGCAAGAGGAACATACCAGCTGCGTGAGGTGCAGATGGATGTACTGTACGTACACTGAAGCAACTTCACAGACTGCGATCCCTAAAGATCTGCACATTATGATTTTTTTCATTTAAAGAGTCAAACATATTCGTGCTTTTCACCTGCAGATGTTAAAGCAGTATAACTTAGCATTTAAATCGTTTAGATACTGAGGAAACTTTGCTGGTCTTTTATGGCTGTCACTCTGCTGAGGGTTGTCTTTATGTCTGTCTGCTGACTATTTCTAACTTCTTTATAGAACGAGCCTTCTTGTAAAAATTAAGTGTTACTTGGTTGCAAATCATCAAATATTTTTGTAACAACAAAGTAAACACTTACAAATGAGAAATGACAAAGTATACAGAGCAGCTTATAACACAAATCCTCCTGAAGGAACAGCATCTCACAGCAGAATCTGTGAGTGAAAGAATAGATGACGTTTATCCCTCTTTCCTCTGGCATAATCTCTTGCCATTGAAAATTACTGTTGCTCCCTGTGTAAGATAATGCAGTGGCTTTGACGTCCTCCTCTGTATATGCAGGAGAAGGACGGTCTCGGTAAACCCTACTTTTCTGATGTGTCCTCTTACTGTCATATTGGAATTACCCTTGCAGTTGTTGGTATTCAAGTCATTCACTCTCCCCCTCTTTGAAACAGTCCATGGTATTCAAATTTGAAATTGTTAAAAAAAAACTTCTGTAGTGCTCAGTCTTTGAACCCATTTTATCTGGGATGCACACAGAATTCCAATTAATGTCTTTGGCTTTGAAAGTAGTGAATTAAATAATTTCTGCTCCACAGTTCTTTTCTGTGTGTACGGCATGTTTCTGCTTCAGAACACCCCCCGTCTACGGTCTTCCGCTGCAGAAGAAAGACTCACCCTGGGTGAGGACGTGGCTTACATCGCCACGTTCCCAGGCAAGCCCTTGCCCAGTACCATGTTGAAAAGAACGATTGCTCTCTCTCTCTCTCTCTCTCTGCTTCTTAATTTATTAATTACTTATAGCCAACATTCCAGCATCAAGTACCTTCGTGCTAAGTTGCTCTCATTGTTGTGGTGTATTGATACAGGGAAGATCGTTGTCACTTCAGGTGACACGTAAGGTTTTCACACCTGTCGCATTGCAGAAATGCAGGGCCTGTGTTTCGGACCCGCTGTTGACGGATGTGTCCCACTGCCCACACTTCACTGGGCGCCACATGTTTACTTTTATTTATTTAGCACAGGGTGTGTTCTGAGGTCCAATGACACCTTCAAAAAGAGTAAGGGTGTTAACCCTATTGCTCTGGTTGTATTCCCACAAATCTTGCTCTGAACATCTGGTCACCAAGGCATCCCTTTATGATTGTCTACACATTCAGATACAGATTGTCTACACAATCTCCTCCATTTTCTCCCCAAACTGTCTTCCCAGGTCATCACTGTTGAAGAGAAATGAGCTGACCTGCTGCCTTGGTAGATACAGGTAAATGCGTAAAGAAAGTAAGATGCAGACTCAAGCGATCTCGGGGGCGGAGGAAGTCACATCACGTCCTCCTTCCTCATGTGATGCAGGAGTGTTGCAGGACTGACAGCGGTGCTAGGTCCCCTCAAAGGCCCCGCGGCTTTCCCACAAAATCCGAGCCAAAAGTCCAGCCAGCGCAGGTGTGCGAGCGAGGGCCATGGCTGAGGGCAGGAGCCGTCCCCTCAGATAAAGCGTTTCAAATTAACAGCCAAACAAAACCAGGCTCTTCCATCATTTCACCTCATGTCCCGAAAACAGTGGACGTTCGCCCGCTGAAGATATTTTCATCAATAACCAGACTTCGGAAGAAGAGTTTCAACTTTAAAACCTGATAAAGTTTTCCTCTATCAGCGATTCAGCTCACGCCATGGAAACAGCGGATGTGTACCTGCAGATGAAAACTTTCATCGATAACTGCAGAGTCTGAGAGCTTATGCAAACCTCATACATATTTGAGTGCAGAACCCAATGTTCATCCAAAGTTTGGTTCATGATTCTGAATTAAAAAACTGTTCTGTGGAAGTAGCCTCTCTTTCGAGACGAGTGAAGGCGCCGTTCGCATAACTTGAATATCTGCAAAGGCAATCGCCAATTCCTCTCCCTGCAGAGAACAGGCTGAGATCTCCTTGAGCGCTGCAGAAGAATGACTAACAAAGGCAATAATTTAATTACCCATGATGCCGCTTGGCGCTGCCAGCCGTGTTTAAATGCAGACCTCTCTGTAGAAGCGGCGGGCTCAGGCGAAGGTGCTGGGAAACGCTGATAAAAAAAAAAAAAACCCGCTCTTTTCATGTGGCGGGAATAATGGAGAGCGGAGCACGTGTGCCTGTTTCAGACATCCTGAATCCTCTGTAACCCTGGCTTTCCTGTAGACCAACGTGAGCAGAGCCTCGAGCAGACTCATAATTACATTGTTTAGAGAGAGAAAGACAGAGGAAGGGGTATTTTATTGGCAGCGTTTTCTGATGGTGGCTGGTTAAAAGGAGCCCTCAGGGGGAGTAACTCTTTGTGGTGACCCGAATTGACCTGGAGTGAACAGGAGCTTCTCCCCACAGGAGACCAGGGTCTTTTCACATAGTGGGATGGCTTCTGATCTTCAGAAGTAAAACCTGAGAGACACTCCAATCTCCCAAGCCTCAGACCTGCTTCTCCCACTGGTTCCGTGAACTCCTACATCACCTCTCACTGCGTCCATTTCCTATTCCTTCATGTAAAATCAGGGGCTGAGTTTGACTGGAGTGGCCTGTTACCCATGTGACAGAGCAAGAGAGTGCAGTCTCTTCAGTGAGAGCCAGTCTGTGTATTGGTGCACAGTCATATCCAGTGAGCTGATCCTGGGTCAGTCTGAGAATGCATTTGCCTGGCTGCTGAATGACTGCTGAGTCAGGACCCGATGCCTTTTCCTTAGGCTGACGCATTTATTGTTTTGGAGCCTTCAGTGGAATCCCCAAAGAACCTCTACCCACCCCTTATCAGAGGGGTATCGCTGAGACACACACCCCTGTTTCCGGGGCATACTTTTCCACTGACAACCAACAGGGTGAAAGCCCCGTCTGTCCCTCCTTTGAAGGCATTTTTCCTGGTTTTGAACCTCCCACGTCCCCCCTCGCCAGCTGGGCTCCAAATCACTTTATGGCTTATGCAGCTCCGGGCGGCAAGTGGCTTTTTTCTGATGTTTGTGCGTGTGTGTGTGTGTCTGTGTGTGAGTGTGTGTGTGTGTTTTTTTTTTGTGTGTGTGTTTTTGGTAGAGATAGACGGCTTGTGTGCATGTGTGTGTGTGAGTGTGTGTGTGTGTTTTTGTGTGTGTGTGTGTGTGTGTGTGTGTTTTTGTGTGTGTGTTTTTGGTAGAGATAGACGGCTTGTTTGCATGTGTGTGTGTGAGTGTGTATGTGTTTTTGTGTGTGTGTATGTGTTTTTGTTTGAGACAGACAGCTTGTCCTGGTTCACTAGTGGTACCATCAGGGGGTTGGCATGGAGGGGTGGGGTGGGGTGGTGGGGGGCTGTTGGTGTATCAGCCAAGTAGCGTCTGTGTGTGTGACTCCATTTATGTCGTGGGTTCTGTTCTTTTGACTGATACAGCACTTACTCCCTCGTTGGGATCCTTTGCCGAAAGCGATCTCTCACACCCCCAGATGTCTGTGTGTTGCCGTGAGAGGATATCAGAATACCACCGGCCCTGCGGCCACGAATCAATCCCGTTACATAATGCAAGCAAGCAGTGACCAATTTAGACAAGTCAGACAGCGGCCCTGGTGCTGCAGTCTGAGATACAAGGCTCAGATGTTATATTGTTACATAATATGATGTGAATAACTCTTAATACATTCTTCCTTCATGTTGGGATGGCAACCTTTCCTCCTTTCCACATTGTCCTGGTGACATCCTCTAGCATCATTCGCTGACGTTTTTTTTTTATTATTCATAAAAAGGAATGACAAATAAAAAAAATCAATGTTATGTTCTGTCACAGCAGACCGAAAAGACATAGGTAGAAATGAGTTAAAGGTAAAACTCTGCACTGATGTATTTTCACACAGACAGCTGTCAAGGAATGGAGCGGCTTACTAGGCTATGCAGCGCAGAGGGGAGAACCCTTGGGTCTTGCTTGATGCTGTACTAGCATCTCTCAAGATCGGGGTCACCCAACCCAGGTCCCTGGGGAACCCCTGTGTATGTTTTTTTTTTTTTTTTGCAAAATGACAAAAAAGATTAAAGGTATGGCACCCCCTTTTGCTGTGACATGCTCTGTCATGTACAGCAGCGATTTCCACTTCTTTAACTCAGGCCCTCTGTGTACAGTCCTCCATTCAATGATAGTGATTCCTGGTGCATAATTAGCTGTTAATTGTATTTAGTTGACAATTTTAATGTCTCACGATGGACATTTGGTCTTTTAATGCCACCTTTTGACAGAAACAGATTAAGTATTCGCATTACACACAATGGACATCCTACATTCAATTAAGGACTTTTAATTAGTCTGATCTATTCTCAGACAACTTGTGTTCTTATCTCCTCCAGTGTGCTTTTCTAATGACTCTTTTCAGAGAAGGTACCCTTTTTAATTGTGAGACCTGGAGCTGAAATCTGAGAAAAGTCTTTAAGTTATGAACACATGGTCAATGAAACTAAACTTCTTGTGGAAAGTGAAAGGTGCAAAGACAAAGAAAACAGTAATGATCCAAACCCGTGCTGTGTTAAAATGAGTTAAATTTCATGTTCATAATTATGGAACTGAAATATTTTTCTAACAACCTTAATTCATCAAGCTGTGGGCTGGAGCATAAGCAGCATATACAGGAGAAGGCTGCAGGTAAGTAACCCAATGGGTCAGGTAAGTAACCCAATGGGGCAGGTAAGTAACCCAATGAGGCAGGTAAGTAACCCAATGAGGCAGGTAAGTAACCCAATGGGGCAGGTAAGTAACCCAATGAGGCAGGTAAGTAACCCAATGGGGCAGGTAAGTAACCCAATGGCTGAACAGTCTGCCCTCATCATCACACACTTTCATGTTCTAATGACTGGAGACGGTTAAAACTTACGTTGTCATATTCAAACTTATAAGTCAAAATTTCCTGTCTCTGTTATTCAAAATTACTTTATCTGACAGAGAGGGAAAAAAAATGGTTTTAATTTCATTTGCCCTCAGTGTCAAAACACATTGAGGTGAATTTCATTGTGTATTTCTAAAATAACTCTCAGGAGGTAGACTTCGGAATTATTAACATTTTGATGTATTTTGATAATAACAATAAAACAACAGCAAACTGGAATTATGTAGTACCATACAAATATGGCTGAGCTGTAGGTCATGGTAACTGTTCGCTCATACCCCGAGCTGACTGGGGGAGGCTGGCTTCCCTCCCTCTTGAGTCTGGTTTCTGCCAATGGATTCTTCCTTCCTGTCCACTAAGATGCCCGCACCACTGTCACCCCATGGCAGGTGTTCCCAACGTCAGTCCTGGGGGGGCCCACTGTGTATGCTTGTTTTTGTTCCAACCACAACTGCAACCCCAGGATCCAAACAAGCTGATAAGTTTCTTAATTAGGTGCAATTCCTGTTAGGGATTACCATTTACCATTCAAAGCCATGTTATGTCTGAAAAATATATGCATGCTATGAAGAATACATGTCCTGTACTCACACTGCACCAAACAATTACATAGAGACAAGGAAAATGGTTTAATTTATGTTAAAGACCGGATTGAAGCAATGGGCACTTAATTGGAAAGATTGTGGACCCTTGACCACTAAAACGAACAATTTGGTAGGCAATGAAGGATTCAAAGACAAAGCTAATTATAATGAGCCAAGCCTATATTGTGTTAGTAAGCATAAGGAAGAAAATTAAGAGCGTAATCGTATGTTCAAAGACCTATGGAGCCATTGATTCACCCCAGTCTACACTTTGATCAGGTTTGAAAACGTACTCTGTGTATTTGTTTGCAAAATCACATAAACACAATGTGAATATAGGAGCTTTTTCTTAATGACATGCAAATTATCTCTCTAATCATGAAAAGCATCTAATTGTGAACAATTAAGATTCTGGGGTTGCAGTTGCGGTTGGAACAAAAACCAGCATACTCAGTGGGCCCCCCAGGACTGACGCTGGGAACAGCCGCCCTGTGGTGCACTTTTGGAGGTGTTTAGGCTGAGGTCTTCATTTTGGGGCTCTTCACTTCAGGGTGCTAACCACACACCACCTAAGGTGGAGAAGGAGGACGTTTTTATCTGATTGAACCTGGGAATGAGTGACATGATAATATGCTCTACATCGTGAAAACCAGAAAACTGACTATTTGTATATGCAGCACCCAGACAGTAGACAATAGATGTGATTGCTTAAGAAATGCATGGCTAAAAATACAGACAATTAAGCAGCAAATGTGTGATATGAGCACACTGCCAGGTCTGCCATCACGGCCCGCTAACAGAGCCCTGCAATTAGCATCAATTGGGAGATTATTATCTAAATGATCAGCCTGTGTTATAATCTGGGATGATTGGATGCAGTTTATGATTTAAAAATGAATTACACAACATCCTACCTGTGCCATTATTTAAATTATCTTCTAAATTTTATAAACAATATCTTATATGCATAATTATATAAATGACAATTGATCTAGTTTACTGTGTGTCCTTTCTGGAGTTTTTACAAATAATCTGATAAATCACGTAGACATTTCTGAAGCTTCAGTTGAAACAGCAACTCTGGCTGTCTGCCGCATGCCACAAAGTTCATCCCCCTGCAGACCCCCGAAGGAGAATTTACTCTCTACACCACATTCAATACAAACTCATTGAAATATAATCAAACAGTGGACACTGATATCAGGAATGAACAGTAGAAACTTTATTTTTTTAGGTCTAGTTTTGTTGTAGATGGTCTCATGATTCTGTAGATAAAGAAGAGGGGATATATTCTCTTCATTTTTGAGACGGTTCATATAAAGCTTAAGATGCAGCAGGCAGTGACGGAAAGAAAGGTTGTATTTTTAAAAATATTCACAAATAACTCTTCCTTGGGGCACACTTGTCGCCTTGTGGGTGACAAGATGATTGACGCGTTGTAGTGACAGAGTAAAAAAAAAAAAACAAACACACACACAAACAAACAAACAAACTTGCTTCCTTTTCTCAGCTATGTCTTCTTCCCACTCCAACTTCCATTCATTTTCCCTCCCTCCATCACACTGCCCTCAGCTCATCCCTCTCTCCCTATCTCAGGCGCGCTCTCCCTCATTGTCTCCCTCCAATTTGTCTCCTCCCTCATCCCGTCGTCCTGGCTCTGCTCTGTGACTCATCTCTCTTCTCTCCGTCTCACACGTTCCCTTCTTCCGGCCTCCTCTGATCAGGCCTGGTTCGCTCTCGCTCTCCCTCCCCGCCTTGATCGCTCGCTGTCTCCCCCTGTCGCTCTCCCTCGCTCGCTCCCTCTCGCCGTCTCACATACTCATTACCGCGTCTCCGCAGACGAGCATTAGAGAGAGCACCGCGCATAAGCCCTCCCACACGAGCCCCTTCTGAGACTCCGCTACAAAGGGGGAGCTGAAATACTTGGAGCTGCACAGAGATAAACAGAGAGATAGAGAATGAGCGAGAGATCTCTTCCTTGTCTTCTCATGATGACTACGATTTACTTGAATTCACTGATTGTTGTTTAAAAATTGTTAATCTGCATTTACCTTGAATCGCTTGCTTTGTATGCATTTCCTCACAGAGCAGAATGACATGCAGCAACTTGTATTTGAATCTGAGATACAGAGAGAGAGACAGAAAGAGCCGAAGTGAGAGGGGGGAGAGAATGTGAAAGAGAGAGAGGGAGAAAGAGTGGAAAAATCTGACATAAAATATGAGACTATGGTACAAAGGGGAACGAAGAGCTAAACAAATTTCATGGTATCACAAAATCAAACTTTGTGAAAAAACGGTAAGAGACAGAGAACAACAAGAGTGAGACTTTTTGTACATTTTGGCAATATTTACTCATATATTCCCTACCAAGACAGCAACTTGAATTTGAATTTAGTGAGAGAGAGAGAGACAGAGAGAGACAGAGAGAGAGAGGGAAGAATGAGAAATAGTTGAGCAACAGAGAGAAACGTTCAGGATTGGAAGTGGTAGGGCTTTATCAAATGTATCTAAGGCACCGTTTCTGTTTGAGTGTTTTACTGTTGCAAACGTTCTTCTCACAAAGACAACTTCCAGAAGCACAAACAAAACAGAGCTCTTTTTTACATTCCCCTTTGTTGCCTCCCTTCCAAAAACTCAGAGAAAAACAGCAATAATAATTTTTCTTTAAATTTTATATATACATATATAATTTTTAGTTAAAAAAAAAAAAAAAAAGTCCAAATCCAAACCACCAGAGAGAGGCTTTTGGTTTCCACTTGCCACAGCCTCAATACGGCAAGAGAGACAAAAAAAAGAAAAAATGAGGAAAAAAAAACAAAAAAGTCCCCTAATTATTTCCATCACAGGCAGGCTCAGAGTGAGTGGCAGGCTGAAACTGCTGCTTTATCTCTGATTGCCGGAGACTCTGGGATCCGTTGGAGCCGATAAAGGGAAGGGGGGAAGGGAGCCGCTCTTTGAAGCGATAAATAATGACCTTTTTGTGTATTTATGTCACAAATGGATCCTATCCGTCTCTGCTACCTCACCCCCCACGCCCCATGCAATAAGGCCTGCGTTAGCGACCGTTACATAACTCAGCCCCCCTATTCTCTTTCTCTCTCACTCTCTTTCTCTTCTGGTGTGCATTCCTGGTCTGGTGATGGCTGGATTATGATGGTAATTATCACAACTTGACATTGCATTTTAAGATAAGTGTTTTTCTTTTTTTTTAAATAAATAAAAAAAAAAAACCTTTCATCGCCACTTCAACTCTCAGCATCCACCTGTATCTCTCTCTCCCTCCCTGCTGCTGCTCTCTGTCTCACACGCACACACCTAGACAATGGTCCTATTCATTTCATTTCCCCATTTTAATATTTCATAGACCATATCATTTCCCCCCCTCTTCAGATCACTGCCAGGTTTTTTTTAATTCACATCAACTTCAGAAGGAGGACGATACTGTCTCAGCTCAGAGATCCTGTATCCCCTAGTTACATTTAATTAGTGGCATAATTATACATCCCTGTGTTTGCTTTTTTTCTGGTTATGGGATTTTTTTAAATGTTAAAAGCTTTAATTAAAATGCCCTCTATGAAATGGCTGACAAGTTAAATGGGTGCATTTAAATGTAAAGTGCAGTGTTGGGTGTTTTCCTGTCCATGTTCCAGCACCTATTGACAAGCGGAGCCGGGTTAAGGCATTAATCAAGCATGAAATCCCATGTTGAGAGTAGAAATGGAACATATAATGTTTGTGTTATGTTTTCAGAATGTTGGAGCTTGCTGTCGGGGTGGGGGGGAATGGGGTGTGTGTGGGGGTGTGTGTTGTGGGGTGGGTTGGGGGGCTGTGCAGTTCTGGTCTGTATCCAGGCAACTGTACCCACTAAGCTCTAAAATTAGGGATGGAGTGACATCATGAAAAGAGAAGACAAAAAAAAAACAACAAACAAAAAAACACAAAGTAAATTGCACATAGAGCTGTTTGGCGGGAGAACAATGAGGAGGTGTTTCCAAACCGCCACCTGAGTGCCGACGACCTTTCAGACTCAGGCAGTGAACTGTTACCCTCATTTACTGGGGACGGCTTCCATTTCCCCCCCCGAAAATCACCTCTGGTGGTGAGACAGTACAGAATCACACTACCTCACAGACGAGCAGAGTTGGTGAAACAAGAGGTATGCTCTCCTGGACAGGGAATATACTCAAATATATTACATACATACTGACTTTTTGGAAAATATAATAGCTGTATTTCACCGCAGTGTGGTATAATGGTTAGAGAGCTGGTCTGGTAACTCAGAGGTTGCAGGTACAGCCATGTGGCCCAAAGGGGGCAAAATGACCATGAAGTTATATTATTGAATATAAAATACTGATACTGCAATAAGTATCAGTGCAATATATATATAAATATATTTCACTGCAAAAGAATATTTAAAAGAATATATATTCTTTAAAATTGCAGTGAAATGCATCTATCATTACATATTTCAGAAAGTCCACATACTGTATTTACAAGCTGTGTATTACAGTAATGGTGAGACAGATTGCCTGATCTCCCAGGGGATTATGGGTAACATGGAGTTGCTGCTGTCCCAAGGGTTTGTGGGTAAGGTTGAATGCCTACTTTCCCAGGGGATTGTGGGTATGGTAGACCTCCTTCTGTCCCAGGGAGTTGTGGGTAAGGTAAAATACCTGCTCTCTCAGGAAGTGTGGGTATGGTAGGTTTCCTGCTCTCCCAGGGGGTTGTGGGTAAAATGGAATGCCTGCTGTCCCAGGGGGTTGTGGGTATGGTAGATTTCCTGCTCTCCCAGGGGGTTGTGGGTAAAATAGAATGCCTGCACTCCCCCGGGGTTGTGGGCTCAGTAATTCAGACTGGCAGAAAACATGTCCTTGACTCCTCGCGGCTGCTGTGCGAACAGCAGGAGACGTGCCCGCCACCGGGCCTCGTGGGTGAACCAAACCTCCCCTCCCTCCTTTCCACTCTGATGCTAATCCCCTTAGCTCTATCTCCTCCACGCCCCTGCCACACTCTGCCCCCAAGTACCCAGCTGCCCCAGGAATGTGAGCCCGGCAGATTAATCCACACAAAAATGCCAACAAAAGGTCTTCTGAGGGGGAGATGGGATCCTCTGTTGTCTGCCAGGAGAAGATATCCGCAAGTGAAAGAGGCAAAAAAAAAACTGACATCCCAAAGGTGCTTTTCATAAATTGTGTTTGTGTCATTTAAAGGAGGCTCAAGGTCAGGGTGCAGGCAGAGCCAGTGGAGTTGCAGGTTAATGTATGCAGGACATGTCTGTATTTTAAGAACATGGTACAGTAATGACACCATAAGAACATAGTACAGTAATGATCCCATAAGAACATGGTACAGTAATGACCCCTTAAGAACATGGTACAGTAATGATCCCATAAGAATACAGTACAGTAATGATCCCATAAGAACATGGTACAGTAATGACCCCATAAGAATACAGTACAGTAATGACCCCATAAGAACATGGTACAGTAATGATCCCATAAGAATACAGTACAGTAATGATCCCATAAGAACATGGTACAGTAATGACCCCATAAGAATACAGTACAGTAATGATCCCATAAGAACATGGTACAGTAATGACCCCATAAGAATACAGTACAGTAATGATCCCATAAGAACATGGTACAGTAATGATCCCATAAGAATACAGTACAGTAATGATCCCATAAGAATACAGTACAGTAATGATCCCATGCTGTGCACAATAATGGCCTACTCTCTAAAAGGTGCGGTGCGTGTGTAAAAGAGAATAAAGTGAGGGCACAGCAGCTTGCACAATCCGAGCAGGGAGTAAGGTAGACTCTTACCATCTGCAGCAAGCCTTGCTCACACCCATATTAGCTCAGTCTTCAGGATACAGCCTTAATGCTTGGGGCTATCTGTTGTTTCTCCAGTACTGTGCAGTCGGTTTAGTTTTCTACAGACAGTTGGATGAAAAGTAGAAACGAAATGTAAACCTTCAGTCATTCGGTCACTTTCAATGGGGTCGTATCAAACAAACAGAGGAGAGATCTTCCTCCCCTCAAACTCCTGCTTTCCATGGCTCCTCTTCCTCTCCCTCTTCCAGGTGAGTTCACAGCTATGTCACCTTTTTGCAAGGAAGTGCATGTGACCCAAAAAAAAAAAACAAAACATGTACATGTGTGTGTGTGTGTGTTAAGTGTTAGCCCCACTGTTATTGGGATAACAGTGCCACTGCAAATGGCCGATGGCCATGAGTGACAGCGTGAGCGTGTGTGCTCCAGTGACAAAAGAACTGAGGAATTAGGTCATGACTATCTGTCAGTCCCAGGTCTCAGAAAGCACCGTAAGATCTAAAAACATTTTAAGACATTCTTACAGCGCTATCAAGGGACAGAGCTTACTGTCGCAATTGATGTGCCAGGTTAAACACTGGTCAGCTATTTCAGTCAGGAATTAGCAGAAGAGTGATGTGTTAGACACACACCTCCTCTTGCCATTGGACCCAACAGTATTCTGAGTGCTGTAGTTTATGCTTGAATAGCCGTTTTGACTCGCTTGCTGCCCTCTCATTTGACTTGCTTTCACTCAGCTGATGTGATTAAATTTTGCTTGAATCCCAAAAGTGGACCATAATATCTCTCTGAGCCGCGCTACTCTCAACAGTCTTAAGGTCTGAAATGCAACCACCGAATGAAAAATACACATATTCTGAAGTAGCTAAACAGCAATCAAAAATTAGAGGCCCACCTCAAATGTTCTAATACTTAAGGTGTTTCCATTATTTAGTCTATTCCCAGTAAAATCCTGTCATGCAAGGTTACTCAGTCCCCCGTTTTGTTCATTTGAATCATATCTCTGTATAAGCCATGAAATGGAAATCACAATTCTCTATGATGGGAATGCATTTAATATCGTTCGTTTCATTACCTAATATCGCGCCTATAATTTCCTCCAGTTTTAATATCGGTATGGGAGTCTCTATTTATGAACGAATTAAATCTGAAATATATGAGCTATATTAGGCTGTTTAATTTCTGGTATTCCAGCTCCTTTGAATACCAATGACATTCGTTCCTGCTTTGAATTTATTCATGTACTCTGGTTCTTTGGGATGACGATACTGGAATTCATTAACGTCTTCACAAAAAAAGAAAGAAAAAACACAATTATTTCTTATTCATCATGTACCCATGGTTACGGGTGATGCATCGCAGACTGTCACACAGCAGGTGTGGAAACACCGATGGTTTTCGGCACTTCTCTCGCAGTAAACACTGAGAAGTCCTGTAATGTTTGGACTGACTGTTAACGACGTTGAGGCGCGCACTAGCGGACCTACCGCTGGTTCTCGCTCGCTCGGTTCTCAGTCAGCAGATTCCTGTGGACACCACGCAGCGGGGGTGGACCTCACGTCTCTCCGTGCAAAACCAAACAAGCAGCAGAACCTTTTCGCGGGATATATTGCTTTGGTGTCTTAAGTGGATGTTTTTGTTAATTGGCATATTGAAAAATCCCAATGAAAAACGTTGTTTCAGTGAGTGTTCATCAGTATTAAAAGCAATTACGGTTGCTTTAACAGTGATTTCTCGAATCATTTTTCATTCTCTCACGCTCTGAAAAAAACATTATTGCAAAGCTAAAACAACACTCACGACTCATTACAAATTTCTTGCATAATGAATCATTGCATTCCAAACCAAATGACACACTTCTCGATTCAAAACGTTTGCATAAAAACATGTCACTGTGCTTATAACTCACTGATACCAGTCTGGTGAAATCAACTGCAAGCACCATCGTCCAAAATGCTCATGTGCTTTCATCTGCATCTCATCACCCATATTAAACATGACTTCTCATTCAGGCCTACTAATGCTTTGGTCATTCACATGTATAGACACCGCAAGTTAAAAGCCCTCTACAGTATCTATATGAAAAAAGTACCTAGAAAGTACCTAGAAAGATACCCTTACAACTGAAAGAAGGATGAAACAACATATACATTTCTATATTCCAGCAGATATATTGTGTTTAGTAAATAAATGTATCTAGAATATCAAAATATGACAACAAGTCGGCTCTGGCTCCTCTCAGGCCACAGCTTTTCGTGATCATTGTGGGAGATGTTTCGCTGTATAAGCAATGAGGAGCAGTGGATGAGTTGCTCATCTGTGTCTGTAGCTCCATACATCTCCACAAACGTCCTCTGATGCTGAAAAAGGGCCAGCCACTGGCTGGTGCTGCCATTATTCACTTTCTGAAAGAAGTCAGTCTCAGAAAAGGAGAATGGAAGAATGTGGTGGCAGAGGACCAGCTTCAAAATACGCTGCACGATAGACACTGATATTATCAAAACAACAATGGACTAGATTCCCTGCCAACAAACTTGATCTCTTTAAGGGCTTACAATTACATTACATAGACTTTCCATCACAACACAATTTTCATTTTTTTTCTTGAGTGTGTTATATTTCTTTGGAAACACATCCTGCGTATTATCTTTTTATTAAAAATAACATATGTCCTTAATAAGACCAAAGTAATTTTCGTTTGAATTGTATATGCCTTTCCAGAGACAAAGTGCATTTAATTGAATGTAACCCACTCTGAATGATGTACTCTGGCACTTCTAGCTCCCTCTAGTGGTGGGATGAGATGGGTGCGCAGTGAGTCCAGAAGCGGAAGCAGATGGGCAGTACTGTAATGACAGAGTGTGGTGGAACAGTGATGGAGGAGCCCATGGTTGCTGACGGCTCAAGCCAAGGACAGCAGCTCAAACTCATGCTGAAGTAGCAGACTCTGAGCCGATACCATTGAAATTACAGCCATTTTGCTGTGAGGTCTGTTCTTCCACATACTCTTCCTCTCTCTTCCCCAGGTTGTTCCATTGTTCCCCAGCACAGTTCAGTTGTGGCCCCTTTGCTCATCCTGTGGTACTGACAGGCAACCGAGAAGTGGGTTTGCACATTTGGAGTGTGAATTTGTGGCCATCCAGTAATTGTAGGTTAAGGTCAGCGTGTCTGGTGTTCGTTTTTAGTGAGAACACAACTGAGAATATTGCATTACATTACATTACAGTCATTTAGCTGACGCTTTTATCCAAAGGACTTAAAGATGATTAAGCTAACCACGGTCCAGTCCCCCCTGGGTTTGAACCACCAACCTCAGGGGTCCCAGTCATGCGTCTTAGCCACTAAACTACAGGCTGCCCGTATATCTTTAAGAGGAAGCAGATTGTCTTTTTTTTCAGTAAATACACCAATAAGAATTGGAATCTGAATGATTGTGTGTTTGTGTGTGTGCGCGTTTGTGTGTGTGTGCGTGTGTTTGTGTGTGTGTGTGTGTACATGTGTGCTTCTCTGCTCGTCTGCGCGATGGTTCAAAGAAGTCAGCAGGAGAGGACAGGAGAAGGAGAAACCCAGCACACGTGCAGTGTGGCCCGAGGGAAATCCGAGGCAAATTGGAGGCTTCTTTCAGGCTCTTCACAGAGGGGATAATGAGCACATTCTGCCGGTTAAATGACTGTGTGAGGTGGCGTCTCTGGGCGCATCCGACCCTGCTGTCACGGCAACAGTCACATCACACTCATCAGCAAGAGCAGAGACAATGCGGCCCACCTGCGCGGCCCGGGATCACTGGGACCAACTCAGTCAGGAGCTCAGAAAATGGCTGGCTTTGTCCTAGGCCTTCCCTCTTGAGCGTAAAACTCTGCCTCACTGATTCTGGGTACCTCACTGTAGGGTACGGAGGCAGTGACCAGTGACCTCAGGTTCGGACCAGCAGGGTTTAAAATGATGCTTAAACTACAGTAAGTACTGAAAATTAACAGGCTGCTAGGGATTGCCTGAGAGAAAATGGTTTCACTAAGTTTGGAGGTCATCTACAGCACTGCCACATACAACTTTTCGACAGTTACTGCAAGAAAAAGCTAAAAATCGTCAGATAAGAAGATAATCAAACAATTTAAAAGTGAGGAAAAACAAGCAGAAAACAGCAGAAAAAGTAGCTGGATGGAATGTCAAACAGAATAAACAGGTCAAGAGCACAGTGTTACCGAAAAGAGAGGAAACAATAAACTGTAGAATTGTGTGGTGAGAAAACAGAGACTTACAGATACCCTGTGGAGAGTTCGGAAAACATATTTGAGGGATTTTAAAATAAAAACTGCGAGCTTTTGTCTTCTGACGGAGGACTTGGGAGCACTGCTCATGATATGACATTTCAGATTTAAAGATGCATTTTGCAAGAGTAGCTATCTCCACAAACTGGTTCTTTTCAGCACCATCTTGTTGAAAGAACAAATAAACCCTAAAAAAAAAAAAAACATGCCCACAGTAATTCGGAAACTGACAATGATCTGAAAAAGAAAACTGTCCAGGCATGGCCATTTTCCTTGCTAACAATCTTGTTTTTTTATCCAGAATATTTCCATAAAGTTAAGATAAATGTTCCAAACACTTAAGTTTGTCACCCTTGCTAAAGAGAAGTTTGAGAGCAGTCATGTGGAAGAATGTAATGTTCTAGGACTGGTTGTTTTTTTCTTCTGTTAGCTGGGTAGCTGACTTGCAGTTTATTTCAAGTGAGGGACATTTTCACACCCAGTGGAATCTTATATAAAACTGAAGCTTGCAGTGAGATGTTCTCTCCAGGCATGGCATGAGAACAGAGAGAAGCTTGATGAGCTCTATGGAAAGTTCTGCCCTATTTTCTCCTATGTGTTTGTGTTCATTAAGCTATTCTTCATTGCGTTGTCCATTTTTTTTTTCCAGGAGACCACTTTGATCACCTATAGTTATTGCTCATGTTTTCCAAAACTTGTTAAAATTGTTTGTGCTGTTTATTTTTTAATTCCTCTGGCAAATGTCTGTTGTGAACTGATGTTGTAACATACAGTATTTGTAAATGGTGCTGTACAAAAATAAAGATTGTTTTTATTGATTGATGCAATGATTCTCTAGAGTAAATTCAAGGCTATATTCCAAAGGCTTCAGTTTTCACAGCAGCCTATAATATAGCAGATTTAAATAGGACATGGATTTTGTTTTTATTGGTGCCCGATGGGTTTTTTGGAGTTTGATAATTTAAGAGAGTTTTGGAGATGAAAAACAGAAACAGATATGTCATGATCCTAACTATCACCACCAAGACTCTATCTTGATCACTTGTCCTTTCATGAATATTTAAAAGTTAAACTAACAAACAAAACCTAAATTAATATTTAATTTGTTACACCATTAGAGAACCAGTGCTGAAAAACCTATGTAATAAGGTGAGGCCTGTGTAGAAGTGCTATGTACCAAAGCAGGGGTGCCAAGCTCCAGTACAAACTGCAATGTATGCTGGGATTTGTAGTTTCCTTTCAATCTGCAAATAACATTGACCCAGGCAATCAATGACTTGCGCCTTTGAGCTAAAAACACACAGAAAATCAGACACTCCACAAATGGAGTCCAATGTCCCTGTACCAAGTGAGGGCCTATACAAGAAGCCCTCAAATGACAGTTTTATGTACTAAGAAGAGACGGTATGATAAAAAGCCCTCAATAAGAGTTTTTTGTATTAATATGGACTGAGGAGAGGCCTTTTGTGGAACTTTGGAGGAGGAAATTGGTGGAACTTTGACGCCCACGGTAGATAGGGTCTATTGGGGCTCTACATGGTAATACAAGCCCATCTCACTCTGCAGTGTGCAAGTCTGGCCTCATTAAAAGCCCAAGAAATGTAGTTTAAGCCCCAGATACTGTTCTGAGAAAACAAATTAGCTGAGGGTCATGCGTCATTCAGCCAGCTGATTAAAGACTTGCTTTAATTTCCATTACAAAATAAAATAATTGCAAAACCGGGGAATTATCTCATAAATTTTACAAACAAGAACTACAAGGAAATGTGTTTTTTTTTCTTTCCACAAAAACACCAGAGGGACTGCACTTTCTGAAAGGCGTTTGGGGGATTTTTGAATTTTTCTTTTTTTTTTATTGCATTTTTTTTAATCCCTAATTGAGATGGTTTCCCAGGGGCTTTTCCATTTGCTGGCTTTTGTGAATGCATTCAGACCTTCAGACTCTCTGTGAAAAGAATTGCATTGTTAGTATGCAGAATGAGGGGCATCTCACGGGTACTGTTTTGGACCTGCAAAGGGGGCCGGAGGGGGCGGCATTGCCCCCATTAGTTGTTCGGTATTAAGCTAAAAAAGAATGTATAAACAAATGTAAAAAATACCTTTTGAAAGTGAAGTGGAGTGTCTAGCAAAAAATAGTATCAGGCAGATTTTATTTTAGATCTGTGTGAATCAATAAAGCTCCCAGAGCTAAGCGCTGAGAAAAGAGGCATAGATATCTTCTATCGGGAGATTCCTTTACAAGGGTGGATGAGCACTGAGGGAAATGTTGATGGTTAGGAAAAGACCTCTGGGTAATCCTGGTAGTGGAGACACCTTACAACTCTGCTGTCTGATCGACGCCAGTGCTCTGTCATCCATATCACATGAACTTTCCTTTCAGTACAACGTAACAGAAATCCAAAGAGGAGTTTCTTTCTTTTAATGTTTATTTTAACAGCGATATCTACCAGCGACCTGCAGCATCAGCATTGATGTCCAAGAACAGTGTGAGTCTACGCACCTGCAGGTGTCTTACTTAACGCTGCATTCTAAGATATGTTGCAACATCAGAAATTCCATCTGCAGGCAGACAGACTCACGTTGCTTTCAAACATTCATGCTGCCAATGCTAGCCATGGGTGGATTAACTCTCCTCACAGATTTGGGTGAACTATCACTTTAACTTACCCTCCACAAAGAGCCGGAGCACGGTACTCTTCTGATGAGTCTGTAAACATGAAGACAGAGACAGAGAGGCTAAGAAAGAGAGAGACTGGGGGAGGGAGAGAGAGAGAAAGAGAGAGGAATATATAGAGAGAGAGATAGATAGATAGAGAGGGAGAGAAAGAGAGCTGAGGATTAGAACCAAACACACAGCCCCGGTGAGAATGGATTTTCCGAGCAGATCTGAAACGGCCAGCAGACACAGAGCAGCCTCACAGAAGAGAGAAAAAAGACATATGAAAGACAGCGTAATGCTTTTGTGAACCCCTCCCTGAAGTCAAATGGCACTACACTACAGACGAGCCTTTGGCGGCCTGCTGGCTTACCTCAGCTGCCCCATTCCCTCTCTCTTCTCTCTCCTCCCTCTGTCATATCCTCCTCTTCTCCACAGCCAGGAATTAAAGTGAATTAAAAAGGAATTCAACTTTTAAACATATTACTTATTATTTGATAATAATTGATATGACATTTAACAGGCCAGCCCTGTTGCAGTTTTAAATTGCAGCTAATTTAATTATTACCATGTGACAGGGGTAGACTTGTTTAATTTTGTGTTTAACTTGTGTAATTCAGAACATCATCTACCCCTCGTTCCATGTCAAGTAAATTGCAGTTACTCAGTATTAGCGTGTTGTTCCTTAAGTTGTTACAATGTAATTACATAATGGGGGTGGCGACTTCAAAATGTCACCTATTATTTTCTTATTTCTATCCAACTTTGAATCACGGATTTTGTTGTTGAGCACACGTCTGTGCTGCCCCCTCCAAGAAAAAGCACTGAGTCTGAGAGACAAACGGGCAGGTGCATGGAGGAGCGGAGTGGGCTACTCCCCCTCTGTTGCTGCTGTCTCAGTCTGCAGAGCCTACAGGACCTTGGACAGTGGCAGCCTCACCCACAGGCAGGGCCATCTGAGGCCAGCAGCCAGCGGTCAGCAGTCAGCCCAGCCCAGGTGTAATCCATTGCATTAATTAGGCCTTTATAAAAGTACAGACAGTCCTGTTGAAAGGACTGGTAGTTATCATGTATAGATGACTTGCTTTGGGTATAAAGCTTTTTTTTTTCATAGACAGCTCACCCACTGGCAGGTTTAGAGGAGGCCAATCAGTAATCAGCCCAGGTGTGAGCCATTGCCTTAATTAGACCCTTTATAAAGGCACACATTAGCATGGCAGATGGACAACCAGTCATTTAGCATGTGTTGTAATGGATAGGTGCTTGCTGTGTGCTTTTGTGATCTTTGCGTTTGCCTGTTTATTTTGGGGTTTTCTTTTCCCTTTTGTGTTTTTTTTTGCCTTTTCCAGTCTGCCCCAAGACAGGGAAATGAAGCAGCAGTTGGCTATTTTTGAACATTTCTTTGTTCCTTTTTCTTCCACTCTCTGACCAACACAATGGCCTGTCCCACCACTGTAACACAGACTGAAATTCATGACTTCCTTCTGATGCATTCCCTGTGAGCCAGTAGCTATACTACATGCCACAGCACAGGAGAGCTGTAGACTATTTATGGCAGAATTACATCAGATGGCATTATACTGGTGAAGCATCTCACAGTACCACTGCCAAAGCAAAGGTTTAACACCAAACTCTATTGCTTTAATTAGAGTTTATGAGGTTTTCCTATTGTCCATGACATACCATGCCTGATGAAGAACTCATACAGTGCTGTAGTTGATGGTGTACACAAGTGGATGGAGACTAATTCTTCTGTGGATGTATGGTATACCCACCTATTAACCTTATTACAGTTAATACATATGGGCCTTGGAGTTATAAAATACCTCCTCAGACAGTATACCCACCTATTACCCTTATTACCATTAATACATATGGGCTTTGGAGTTACAGTATGCCCATCTCCTCAGACAGTATACCCACCTATTAGCCTTATTACCATTAATACATATGGGCTTTGGAGTTACAGTATGCCCACCTCCTCAGACAGTATACCCACCTATTAGCCTGATTACCATTACCATGGGCTAATATGCCCACCTATCCTTATTACCATTAATACATATGGGCTTTGGAGTATACCCACCTCCTCAGACAGTATACCTTATTACCATTAATACATACATATGGGCTTTGGAGTTACAGTATGCCCATCTCCTCAGACAGTATACCCACCTATTAGCCTTATTACCATTAATACATATGGGCTTTGGAGTTACAGTATGCCCACCTCCTCAGACAGTATACCCACCTATTAGCCTGATTACCATTAATACATATGGACAGTATACTTTACCCTTATTACCATTAATACATATGGGCTTTGGAGTTACAGTATGTCCACCTCCTCAGACAGTATACCCACCTATTAGCCTTATTATCATTAATACATTTGGGCTTTGGAGTTACAGTATGCCCACCTCCTCAGACAGTATACCCACTATTTAACCTTATTACAGTTAATACATATGGGCTTTGGAGTTACAGTATGCCCACCCCCTCAGACAGTATACCCACCTATTAGCCTTATTACCATTAATACATATGGGCTGTGGAGTTACAGTATGCCCACCTCCTCAGACAGTATACCCACCTATTAGCCTTATTACCATTAATACATATGGGCTGTGGAGTTACAGTATGCCCACCTCCTCAGACAGTATACCCACCTATTAGCCTTATTACCATTCATACATATGGGCTTTGGAGTTACAGTATGCCCACCTCCTCAGACAGTATACCCACCTATTACCCTTATTACCATTAATACATATGGGCTTTGGAGTTACAGTATGTCCACCTCCTCAGACTGTATACCCACCTATTAGCCTTATTACCATTAATACATATGGGCTTTGGAGTTACAGTATGCCCACCTCCTCAGACAGTATACCCACCTATTAGCCTTATTACCATTAATACATATGGGCTTTGGAGTTACAGTATGCCCATCTCCTCAGACACTATACCCACCTATTAGCCTTATTACCATTAATACATATGGGCTTTGGAGTTACACAATACAATGCTGTCATTTTGCCACTTGAACAAAATGAGGCGCCGTAGAGGGATGCCTTCAAAGGACAATTGAACAAAAAGTGTGCAAGCGCCGTCTGAAAATGCTGCCTTCGCCTGCAGCTGCCTTGCAATTGTGAGCGAGCCCCAGTCAGATAATGACACAGATGAAGGGCCATTGTGCTACCTTCACTCCATGAGCCACAGAGGAGCAAACCTTTCAGGGATCTGATTTCAATTTCAGAGGGCCAAGACAAAGGGAGAGCGCAGGAACCATTTTGATGCTATTTTGTAAAAGGGGGAAGATTGATTGGTGGGGCTGGTGGGGTATCTCAGGGGTGTGAGGGTGTAAGCAAAAGGGGGTTGGGGGATGTAAGAGTGGGTAACCAATGGAAGATGGGTGATCCTAATGCAGTTACTCTAGATCAGCACTGACTGGGGATAGAGGTGTAAAAAACACTGGGAACAGTGGGGTTACCGACATATAGACACACATACACATACTCACATATATGCGCACACACACACACACACACACACACTCACACACTCACTCTCACACACACATACATACACATGCATGCATACACTCATAAACACACTCACGCACACTCATACTCACATATACACAGGCACACACACAAAAACACATACACTCACACAAACCCACACACACGCTCACACTCTGACGTGTTTCACAGTTGAGTCGAAGCTGTGGGTTCTGTATGTCCAGGTGGCCTTTAGAAAAATGTTTTTCTCTTACATGCTATCTCCAGCAATCCATATGGCCACATGTGAAGCTTTGATCTCACACCAAACTCCTAACTTCCAACCCTCACAACCCCCACCACCCCCCGTCCCCCATCCCCCATCCCCCCATGCGATGACATCACCTCCAGCGTCCTCTGGGCCAGCTCTAATGATGACCCCAGGAAGAGAGAGGAGTTCTCTGTGACATTTTCACTGAAATTGGTTTGACCCCCTCACCCACCCCCCGATAACTGCCACCCCCACCTTCTCCCCCCTGCCCTGCTGCCTTCGTTATCTCCAGCCAGCGCGGAGATTTTGCGCTGTGAGGCACGTGTGAAAGACACTCCTCCATTTTTTTCTCAGAGGACTTTTCCTGGACCAGGTCAAGCACAAGGGAAGACAATCAGTGTAATCTCCACTGTTGAGCCTGTTCCAGTACCCTTCATTAGCTTAACCTAGAAAATTAGAGAAAGGTCCTTCTTTTCTGCTTACAGTTGCTGTTTTACTCTTATATCTGGATGTATTAATCTTGTGATTGTTTGCAGAATTAGATTCACAGGGGGAATTCATGCAGGGTCTGCAGTTCTATTCGGCTCCTGTTGTCTGGCCACCGGAACCAGTTCCAGCACAGACCCTCAATTACAATAATGGCCATTCTGCGGAGGATTAACACCACGGCCACTGATGCGTCTGGACATCTGAGGGTTGGGAGGGTGTGTGTGTGTGTGTGTGTGTGTGAGAGAGAGAGTGTGTGTGTGTGAGAGAGAGAGTGTATGTGTGTGTGTGTGAGAGAGAGAGTGTGTGTGTGTGTGTGTGTGTGTGTGTGAGAGAGAGTGTGTGTGTGATAGAGAGAGAGTGTTTGTGTGCTTGTGTGCGTGGGTACATGTATATATGTGTGTGTTACTCTGTATATATGTGTACCTGTTACTCACATTTTCATTTTTGCATGATGAATATTATGCGTGCTGAATGATGAATTAGTGGTATATTTTTCCTCTTATAATAGATCTCTATCTAATAACAATATATGTCAAGTTTTTTTTTAACAAAAATTATGAATGAAAACATTGAAATATTGCCTTAATGGAAGACCTACTTGATGAGCATCACTCATCAAAGAATTTAGGATACTTGTGAAGAATTTTCTCATAACTCCAAATTATTTACATTTGAGGATAATTGTAAAATGTATTTAACTGGTCTGTGAAGTATCTGTAGTTTACATATTAGTGATAAACCATTTATGTAAGGGGTTCCTGTGTAACTTATAGTTTTATAATCAATGTAATGATTAAATAGAATAAATATGTGATTGTTAAATAAGTATGTCAGTTATCTTAACAATGAATTGGCAAGTAATCTCAAAGCTTTCTCTTAATTGCATCCCACATTGTAGCCTTTTCTGTCTTCAAAGCACGTTACTGAATGCAAATTAAAAGCCTGAATTCAATTTAGTAAATTCGATTTAATCATTACAAATGTTATTAGATGTATATTGGCCACACAGAAGAAAACTAATTAGCCCATGGATATGTCATTATGTCATTAAAAATCATACAAGAGCTCATCAATCTTATGGGGATAATACTCATGAGCCATAGCTCAAGTATGGCAGAAAATACTTGCTAATTAATTATTCCAGAGATTAAAACTGTTTGTTTCATTAAGCAAAATGAATGCAAAAAAAAAAGTTGAGGTAAGGACTGTTCCCTGTCTCGTTCCCAGGTCACAATCTATCCATGCAGACACCTCATATTGAGCAACTCAATCATCATTACTTATTATTTATCTATTTATTTATTTATTTATTTTAACCCTGTTAACCCTGGATGGTCCATTGAGAACTCCCAGGGAATCACAGTGGAAAGTGAATGAAAGGGGCTATGGTGCCAGTCTGATGTAGATAACAATTTGTTCTTGGGAATTTGATATGAATACCAGGTTAACACTTTTCTAATATAAAGAGGTGCCAGGAAATATTTACGTTTGCTCCACTTTTTCTCCTGGTTGACGTTTGTATACAAGTCAAGGCACTGCCGTGGGAGGCATGGAACTGTGAACGGGAATTTACCCATCCTCCTTTGCAGCGCACGTGGAGGTGGGAGGAGTTTCTGCCAGCACGAACTGCACATACTCAAATGCTCAATTCTCAAACAGTATCATTGAGATGGGCCTCACAAGGCATTTCAATGGCACTTTTTCTGAAGAGCAGCGGCGTTAACGCTGGCTGTGCTGGTCAAATTCCCATGAAATAGTCTCTTAATCATGCCAGTTCTATCTGATAAGGGAAAGCCAAAGTTGCTGCAGGAAGAGGTGACTCTGCATCGGTGACTCAGTGAAATACGCTCTTCCCTAAATGATGAGGACACCCAGCAGCCTGCGACAGCACGCCATGTACAGGATGTCTTGATTCTTCAGATAAATCATTAAACTGAGGTCATCCAAGATTGCGCTGATGAACTCCTACGTACCAAATGTGAGCGGAGAAGACCTTGGTGTTGGCGAGGAGACGGACGTGAGGTTCACAGTGAAAGACAGACAAGGCGAGTTTAATCGCACAGCCGGCCGCAGGAACACAAGCATGGAGCAGAATGCTCAACAGGTACAATTTACATAGGATGGCCATTAACCTTCAGTCACTCTGACAGGTGCCTCTACCTGATTGGATTTGTGATGGTGCTGTTATAGGGCACCTGTGGATCCAGCCAGATGCTACGGCATTCCTGCTGCATTCCCACAATAGAACTGGTTACTAGCAATCCCATGGTACTTTGCGAAAGTGAAGAGGTACAGTTGGTCCTGGTGTCCTAGTCAAATTCCCACCCAAAATTAACTCTCTACATCTGGCCACTGAATAACAGACTAATGTCAGATTGGCCACACAGTCTCTTGTATTACCTATCTGGATTACTTCCATGTGTCTTTACTGCAAATGAGTTCTCAGGTGAATAACCTGGTTAAATAAAACCTTTTAAATACATCTTGACAAAGCCTTACAGGGATCAGAGATATGTAGCTATATGTATTGCATGTGCCTTCTGTACTCACATGAAGTGATGCAATATTATTTTAAGATCTTTCATTTCATGCTTCCATTTCCTACAAAAAAAAATGGACCATTAACTGTACATTGTACATTGTGTGATTCATATGCAAAAATTATGAAATTTTATGTATACACTTACAGCTAGGAAATGTGTGTACAAAATTCTGAGGTTGATAGTTCACCCAAAACTGTGTGTACACATGTTTCTGAGGTTCTATTGTGCATGTGTGTGCGTGTGTGTGTGTTTCTTATTGTGTTTTTACACTGAATGCACATTTTGAAAAAGTTTACTACAAAAGTCATGATGTAAAAGTTTAATGTTGTGGTGGGGCCGCAAACAACTGCATGTATAGCTAGGATATTATTTACTTCATTAAACATCATAGAAGTTTAATGTATTCAGATGAACATATTCAGAGAAACATGTTACCGCAGATCTCCCTGCGGGTCATACCTAAAAACAGCATCACGGTTTGGGTGGCTTTGTTTCCTTTTCCATGCCCCAGGCGAAGGCTGTACCATGGGGCTGTAGTTGAGCTGAGAATAATTTTCAAGCTGTTTCTCAAAATGAAATGCTGCCATATAAACTTACAGGTGCAACGCCCTGCGACGATGGCTGCTGATTGGACGATTATGCACCATGTGACATCGACCCTTAAATTATACTTCAGTCACAGCTTATGCTTACATCATTGCACCACCAGCCCTGGGATTTGAAATGAGGGGGTTCTTTCACCCTTGACCCCCAAGACTCAATGTTCATTTTGAAGCCCACCCACTACACCCACCAAATGAGAAGGTGAAGGTGTTCAAGGTGAACCGTGGTAAGCTGTGTGCCTGGAACGTGAACAGTTTTCTCAAGCCTCCTTCAGGTGACATCAGCCAGGCCAGTCCCACGCTCCTCCCCTTCCTCTCCCCATGGGAGCTCATGTAGGAGGTGAAATATTAACAGGGTCTTTATCAACAGCTTTCAACAAAGAAGATCAACATCTTCCCAGACAGTGTGAGAGAGAGGGAGGGCGAGCCAGAGAGAGAGAGAGAGAGAGAGAAGGAGACAAAGTATACTAGTTTGTTCAGAGAGAAGACACAGAGAAAACAAAGAGGGGGAGAGAGAGAAAAAGACAAAGTAGATCAATACCTTCAGTGAGAGAGAGAGAGCTGAGTGAGTGTGTGTGTGTGTGTGTGTGTGTGTGTCTGTGGAAGGAGAAAGAGAGAGATGGAGAGAGAAGGGAGAGAGAGCAAGTGAGAGGGAGCAATACATTTTTAATATCAGTCCTTTTTCTAAGGCAAAGAAATCTGTGCCACATGGAGTATGTCATCTCTTTATTCTGTGATGTACGACTCAATGTCCCCTACTGTCCTATGGAGGATAGAGTTACAAGCACCCATTTGCTCATGCCAGCGTATGAATGCTTTCTCACAATGCTTTGCGCTTCTGGCACACAAAACCATGATCTGTAATATGTGTATGGCGGTTTATGAGTGCTTGTGTTTATTTGTGTGTGTGTGTGTGTGTGTGTGTGTGTGTGTGTGTGTGTGTGTGTGTGTGTGTGTGTGTGTGTGTGTGTGTGTGTGTGTTTGAGTGAGTGCGAGAGAGAGAGAGAGAGAGAGAGTGTGTGTGTGTCTGTGTGTGTGTGTGTGTGTGTGTGTGTGAGTGAGAGAGAGAGAGAGAGAGAGAGTGTGTGTGTGTGTGTGTGTGTGTGTGTGTGTGTGTGTGTGTGTGTGTGTGTGTGTGTGTGTGTGTGTGTGTGTCTGTTTGTGTGTGCATGTGTGGATGTATGGATTTGTCTCCGAGAGAATATGCATGTGTGTACATGTATGTGTGTGTGTGTATGCATGCAGATTTGGATATATGAATTTGTCTATGAGAGAATATGCATGTGTGTCTGTGTATGTGTCTGTGTGTGTGTGTGTGTGTGTGTCTGTGTATGTGTCTGTGTGTTTGTGTGTGTGTGTGTTGGTGTGTGTGTGTTGGTGCATGCATGTGTGTGGGTGTGTGTATGTTGGTGCGTGCATGTGTGTGGGTGTGTTTTAATGCTTGTGAGTTTGCTGTAATATAATTGCTGGTTATCACTGAATTGTCATCCGAGCCTGTTTCAGCAGCAGTGTTATAACAGAGCTTTTATCACTCTATATTTACTATAGTCTATATTTACTGTAGCCCCACCTCTTCGCATTCTTCGCCTCCTTGTGTAAAATCATCAGATATCATTGTGATATCATCAGACCGGAAACAATCTAGATCTCTCATCCGCTCTCTCATCAAATCCTGGCCCTCCACAAATATATGAAAAAAAAAATTTAAATGAAATATTGACTCTTTTACTGTTACCCCACAGCTCACCCCAAAACCCATTTTTTTACCACTCTCAAAGCCCTTGTAAAAAAACAGGGGGGTGTGTCTCATGAATTGCGCCCCACTGCCCCCGACACTGTCCCCTGAAAAACAATTTAGGAAAGGGGTAGTAAAGCAGGCTCGTAAATACTGGAGCCCAATGGCTCCATAGATGCCTTCTGTGTGAGAGAGGATCGACCCTGTGTCCTAAACGGGCTGATAGCTCCCATAAACAGGGGTGGGGAGTACATAAAAACACATCACTGGAGATCTTCACAGAATCCTCGCCTACTTAATCTCCAAACTCTCAATACTCAACGCTCCATGCCAAGCCAATCCCCATTGTCCCCCTCCCCCCATTTGTCCTTGTGACAGATATTCCCTGAGCATGCTCTGTAACCTTCTCAACCAGCGAGGCAAGCAGTGTGGTCCACCAAAGCCTCCGATGATGGTTTTGAAAGCCCGGCCGGTGTGGTATGATCTGGGCAGTACACACAAGGGCAATTTCAAATGTTCATTTGAAAGAATATTCTGGATTTTTGAAAATATTTTCGAACCACAGTTGGTCAAAACCAGGGATGCCAATCTCGTGGATAAGGCAGGGTGAATGTGTATGTGTTTGTGTGTGTTGTGTATATATATATATATATAAATAAAGGGAAATTTATAATACTTATTGTTTTTTTTTTATTTCAGTCAGTGAGGAAAAGATTGGCAGAAAGAATGTTGAATTTCAGTGGCTAAAAGGAAATATGTGTTAAGGTATTTATTACAATGTCATGTCTAAAATCTCATGCTAAAAAAATAGAGAAGGTTGATTTTCATTATGTTCTTTTTGTCACTTTTTGGTAAACAGAACAAAACATAAAGGTTAGGCAATGTGTTTCATACGTTTGCGAGTTCTGAAGTTCTGCCTGTGAAGTCGATTCATTGTGTTATGGAGAAATGCGTGTCTTTGGAGCTGTGAAGAGCAGGGCAATGTTCTGGCACAGTGGAGCTTTACACATACAGCACCACACTGCCCACATTCAAATTGAGTGGAGATTTGGTAAATAGGACATAGAATAGGTGAAAATTCACACCCCTGAATTACAATAGCCTTTGGTATAAGGATGAGTTATGTTTGTGCATATGTGTGAGTGTGCGTCCTGCAAGTGCATAGTGAGTGTGTGCCTTTGTGTATGTGTGTGCTGATACTGTGTGTATGTGTGTGTTTATGGTGTGCGTTTGTGTGTGTTTATGGTGAGCGTGTGTGTGTGTATGTGTGTGTGTGTGTGTCTATGGTGAGCGTGTGTGTATGTGTGTGTGTGTTTATGGTGAGTGTGTGTGTGTGTGTGTGTGTGTGTGTGTGTGTGTGTGTGTGTGTGTGTGTGTGTGTGCATTTTGTCAGCAGTAATCAGCATCTCCGTCCCTGCTGCACACTGCAGAGGGTCTGACACAGACCGGGGGCGACATGGCCCTGCCTACTCCAGCTGCCGGAGACACGCCCTCTTAATGATTGATGAGCCGTGTCACTTCCAGCCAGGTAGAGCTACCTGCCCAGCCGCAACACTCCCGAGGGTGAGCCTTTCCCCCGAATCCCAGGTCGAGTTCACACGAGAGCACCTCCCCTTCACTCTCGATCCTCACTTCCCCCGCTCCTCTCTCACATTGAGCGCTATTAATAAACGGGACTGAGGTAAGACAGCTGAGAGCCGGTGTATCTTTGGGCGAGATTAATGAAAAGGTAGCGAACTTTCTGAATAATTTACAGCCCCCTCTTCCCTACTTCATTCCGCACCTCTTCCGAATGCCTGCGTTCGAGAGTCAATGTTCGCAGCCCACGGCATTAACCCTGGAGGACACTACGAGATCTGAGCTCTGGCCATCGACCATAAGAAAATGCTAATGTGCTAAGCAAGTTGTTTTTTTTTTTGCTTTTCATAGAGAAGGATTTTTGCGATACAATGACATTCTTAATGTCATTGTTACATTTCAAGGTCTTGTAGCCTGGCTCTCTATAGCCTGCAGTGCAGTCTATAACTTAGGCTCTTAGAAAACTCTCTCTCTGTTACGAGATTAAATTGAATAAGTTTGAAAATGAATAGGTAAATGTAGAGTGCTACACCCTAAAATGTCAGATGAATACAAAACACCAAAGGAATCACATCCAAAAATAGTTGAAAGGCTTTTGTAAGCTTTGCTCTTGCTGAATTTTATGATGTACAGCTTATGATAGAAAGTATGTCCAAAGAAATGGGGCTTAAAACAGTGAAATCACTGTCACACAAACTCAGGCACGCACAAACACACAAAGACAAGTCCAGCGCCTTAACAGCAACCCCTCCCGCCCTTTCCTGGACCCCCTGATCCCAACAGACCTTTGTCCGTTAACAATATACATCCCGATGTTTCCCTGAGACAGTTCATTCTGATGGAGAATGAGAGTGATGCCGGAAAGGCAGCGCTGTTCTTTCATTACCAGAGCATGTCTTATCACTGATAAGGCCGGTGTGCTAATTTGTCACAGTGCAGGTGGTAGATGTTCACTCTCCTGGACACCACAACAAACAAAAGGTCCGAGGAAGGGGGTTGGGGATTGGGGCCGATGGGAGGAAATCACCTCTAAAGTGAGCAGCTTTCTGTGGCTAATATTGGCTAGTGAGCATCGCATAAAATGGCCCATGTTAGCATAACTGTTAGCATTGTGTAAGTCCACCTTTCAGTGGCCCACCAAGGGCAGAGATAGTTATCTTACTTCCTTGGAAAATGGGTTTCTCAGCTTTCACCACATACTTTCGTACATTTATTACATTCCAAGGACACATTTCATGCAAAATAGACAATATGCCAGAATTGTCTTGACATTACATGTTTATGCTGTAGATGAATATTAGTTTTGTTAATATGCACCATAACTTGACAAATTTTAAACCTAGTTTTAACCTTCCACAAAATATTAAATGTGGATTTCTCTGGATATGATAAATTGGCAATTCCTTTATCTTGATGCCTCTTTGATGCACAGGGAAGCGCAGCAATTTTCAGAGATCGGCCTTGGCGCCCTGAGAAATGTTCCCATTGCAGGCTAAAGGCCAGCTCGGTATATAGAATTAAACACAAACGTGTTCAGAGCATCAACACTTTGACTTATGTCCTAAATGTTCCAAAGCCATAAATGTTAAGATATAAAAACAACACCTCTGTATTTTGGACCTTTTGGCTGGTAACACGATAGGGACTGGAGGATACAGAAGAGTGTAAATGGGTTTCATGAGCCAAAGTTTCAAACCGTCAAAACTAAAAACATAAAAAGCTAACCCCCCAACCTCACTTCCCTCATAACACCCTCCCTCCCTCCCTCCCCCTCAGTATCCTCTAAAAACACATGTATTATTGATCACAAAGCTCT
>CM040749.1:6276486-6308986 GCA_022829145.1 Albula goreensis
TGTGTGTGTGTGTGTGTGTTTGTGTTGGGGTTGGGTGGGGGTCAATAAATCAATGGAGTCAGCCGCAACCTTGAAAACGGTCCCGTATCTCGCCGATCTGCTCTCTGTGATGGGCAAACATTTCCCCCTCTCTTACCCTGTCCAGACGAACATTAGCCATGACACAAGGGGGGTAATCTCTGATTGGTTTGGAGCAGGAGGGCTCTTATCTGAGCTGCAGTTTTCATTCCCCTTTTCCCTCCCTCCCTGCCTCTTCTTACCCCCTGGCCTTCATGGCTGTGTCTCTCCAGCATCCCTCAGCCAGAGAGCAGGGCAAGGGCTGGCCAGATGGGGTGACCGGCACCGGGTCAGCGTGTTAACCCTGCATTTTAACAGTCACACATAATGTTTAACTCAGTAGAATGTTTTTGTACAGTATGAATGCATTTTAAAACTTGCATGTTACGCACGATTATTACCATCAGGCAAAATTTTTCCTCTTTATTATTCGGTTATTTTGAACATTCCTATCCCATCATGCAACATTCCTGCAGAATTATCTTGCTTGCCCTGCATTTCGATTTGCTTGCAAGTTGAATCCGGGCTCCCTGGTGCCTGGTTCCACACCCCCCAAAACCCCAAGCAAAAGCACTTACACTGGAAGCAAAACTCTGACGACGTTTCAGTCAATCAATCTCATACCGCTAACAGCAAAACTGCCGTAGGGGGCATCTCGGGATGTGTGTATGGGGGCAGAGAATGAGTGAGTGGGTGAGTTAGAGAGTGTGACAGTGAGAGCAGCTCACAGAGGTGTTAAAAGCTGGCACACACACATACACACACACACACACACACACACACACAAACATACCAGGAACACACACAGACACACACATTATGAACACACACAGACACACGCAATTGCACATACACACACACACACACACATATATGCACACTGTGAAATATCAACTCACACACACACACACACACACATAAAAGAAGTGGACCATGTGCTAGAGACAGATGCCCACCCAAGAAATTCATATTTGATTTCAGAATTCTTTTTAAATAAGCAACATCATGTACCACTGGGACAAGAGGAAATTTGTTTGATAAATCTTTTTGATAACTTAATACAAGGGATATAATATTGAACTAAGAAATATAATAATCCTGGTGGACAAAAATGCTAGTTAAGGAAATGAATCCTGAAAAGCCATTAAGATTAGAACATTTTTGTAGTGCGTGAGAATGAGGATGGTCACAGTGACCGTCTGTCATTGTATGGGTGATCAGTTTGTTGCTTGGGAAATGTGGGGAACAGAAAAGAGCCTAATTGTGCTGTCAGTGAATGTGGAACCATCTTATTTTTAACTCACCACACCAGTGCCACCCATCCTTATGGTGACAGTAATATGCTGGCTATCCGTGAGTTTCTGCGTTTAAGTTCTTCACCAGTTGAAAGGAAACCATACAAACCTGCAGATCTGCTGCTCTCCTGTACATCCACTTCAAAACCCTTATGGTGCTCACCTAGACAGCTGGTATCCTGCTGAATTACCTACAGAATCCGGACTACTGGGGCCCTAGGCAGCATATGCAATTATGCAAATCATGGCATGTGGGAAACAGTTTTGGGTGGAAATCAGAACTTAATTGAAATTTACACTTTTACAGCCAAAGCATTCAAACAGTCCCTGAAATATCAGTTTTCAGAGCTGAATCAGTGAGCGACGTCATTTTCTCATGACAGGAAGTGATAAATATCTGAAAAATGTGAGGATGTGTGTAAATTGACAGGGAACTGTACACAGTTAAACTTTTTGTAAGTGCGCGTTTAAACTTTGCAAACAGACTCGAGCACAGACTGTATGGTAACAGGCAGAGCGCAGCCTGCCCTTCTCTCTGCACCGCTCTCCTCTTTTCTCTCCTCCCTGGCAGGTTCTCCATCACCTCCCTCACTCCTTCCCTCACTTTCAGTTATTAATTCATAGATTCGGCATGAATAAATGAGACCATCATATGGGGGGGGGTCAGATGGTTCAGGAACAATGCCTGGAGACCCCCCCCCCCCCCACACACACACACACACACACACACACACACACACACACACACACACACACACACACACACACACACACACTTATGTTTGTGTGAGAGGTAGAAGAGGTGTTGTTATTTTATTATAAATTATGTATTCCTGTGTTTTGCTTATTCTCTATATTCTCTACACATGTATATGACTTGGTAATGCAAATACATAGTTGTCATAACGATAAAGTCAGTTAAAATTTGAAAATGAAAGGAGGAGGTAGGAGGGGATTGGGGAGGTATCAGAGAGAGAGAAAGAGCGATAAACAGAGAGCAGATGAGAGGGCGGAGAGGGGGCAGAGTGAAAAAGTGGGAGGGCTGGGAAAAGAGAGATTAAGAATGATTGGGGGAAGGTGTGAGGGAGGATGAGAAAGAGAGGGAGGAATGAAAAAAGGAGACAACATGGAGCTTGTGCATCAAATCTGTCAATGATATCTACCTGCCCTAGGCATTATGAACCATGGCTAACCATAGTTAACAAGGCATGAAAAAATACAATTCCCATCTTCCCTGTGACCTCTTGGTTCAGAGCCATTCTGGAACAAAATATATTAAGTAATCATGCTAAATTATATGGAACAATTGACTGTAAATGTTGTTGCACACATAACAACAAGGTCAGAGTGCACGGGTCACCATCATTCCATTACTCAATCAGTCAATTCATAAATCAATGAATCAATCAGTCAATCAATCAATAAGTCACTTTCATTTGTACAAGACATAGAACTGCTTTCCTCTCTCGACCTGCTAATGATAAGACATGTCCCAACATGTTTGACCTTATCAGTCCTACCATGGTGATGTATTTTTGTAAAGCATCACTGTCATGACAAGCCTTCTGTTAAGTACTGGGAGGCTAAACAGTCAAAACCTTCCCAACATACCTTCTCTACCTCTCAGAATCGTAATTTACCTTGGTTGCCGGGTGGTCAGCTTGACTGATAAATATGTTTGCGATAAATATGTTTGTGCAGCTTTTCACAAAGTTTTTTATTTTAAATTGGTCCTTTTCTTAAATAAAAGAGCAAATCATATTGTCCTTTGGAAAAAAAGGCTGTTCTTTAATGAAAGAATAAAATGTTCACTTCTGAGTAATAATTATATGGAGAAAATCACTGTACTCGATTTTTGCAAATTTGGTCCCAGTAAAACAAAACAAAACAAAAAAACAAGAAAGATGTGACAATATGGAGAGGACTCATGGGCTTTGTACATAACGTGTTTCTGCACCTCAGTTTCACAGCTCTTGCCTCCAAAAACTGTGCCCTGAAGTGATAAATATTTCACAAACATTCCTTTTTTTTGCTTCACTCTGTGAAAAGTTATAAAACGGAGAGCAGACAGAGTCAGAGAGGGAGAGCGCTCCCCTTCGCAGTGGCGGAGGACCAATCTGACGTCCTTATCCAGCGACGATTGAGGAAGACAAGGCCAGATTAAAGACCCGCTTGACAAAACCTGACGTTTTTCTCCTGCCATATATATCATACGCACACATCTGTTTGTGTAGATGTATCTGCATATGCCTGTAAATGTGTGTGTGTGTGTGTGTGTGTGTGTGTGTGTGTGTGGGTATGCATGTGTGTGTGTGAATGCCTGAATGCATCTTTGTTTGTTGAAGTGTGTGTCTGCATGCATATGTATATATTTTCATACTTCATGTGCAAATTCTTGGTGCTAGCTGTCTCTATCCAGGGTTGCGAAAACTCTGCGCCAACTTGCATTGAATGTGAGGTTCATTGACAGCCCTCAAACGTTTTTCTGTCCCCTTTGCTCCCTCACTCTCCTGTGACAGTAATTAAGCATAGGCTCCCTTCGCACAGCAAAGAGTGCCGCACCCGGGCACACGCGGTGCCTATGAAAGGCTTGGGGAAACGCGCCCGTTTAAAGTCAGTGCGGAGCGAGGCGTGAGGCACCTCGTTAAAAAGGCTCCCCCAGCAAGCTGACGCGCTGAAAGTAAAGTTAGATCCACCGCCCCGGGGTGGGGGGAGGTGGGGGGGGGGGCTTGGACTGGCATCAGTATGCAGAACGGCACAGATCGAGCACGCTCAGATCCCACTCATATCCCCCGCCCTCCTGTTGGCTGATGGAAAAGTGCGCTGCGTCACAGTGAAGTACAGCACTTTGCAGCAGCCGTCGGGCTCTGAGAAATGGTATCTCAGAGGTTGCAGGTTTGATGCTTACATGCACAGCCATTGCACTCTTGAGCAAGGTGCTCAGCCTGAGCAGGTCAGCCAAACTGTATGTATTTCAGGAGATTGAACCTTCAGACAATGTGAATGCATTTTGAAAGGAGTTTATTATGACATAGCAAGTTGCATATTGGTATAGCCATTTGATCTTAGGCTTGGAGTCCAGAGGGGGGTAACGTCATGATTCACTATTTTTTTGGGTGAGGTGATCCCCCCACTTCACCATTAGAGGAGGGGGTGAAATACAGCAAAAGGGAATTAGACATGAAGGTGGAGATGGGGAGGAGAGAGCGTGATGAGCATGTTACACAAGTAAAAGTAAATGGATACTTTGCTCTGGGTGAGAGTGTCTGCGTCTGCTAAATGCCCAAATATGATATAACACAGTGCAGCCATGTGGTCCTGGTTGGGACCAGGTGTCCAGACTGCACCGTGTCTGCTGTGGTCCAAGCTCCATGGCAGAATAATGAAATCAAACCCAGGCACAGCTGATGAGGCTGGGGCGGTGGCTGGAAAAGCTCAGGGTGAGATGAGCACCAGCAGCGTAACCAACATCAGCTCCTGCTGGGGGTCAGCTGGGGCCTCCCTGTGGGTCAGCACACATGTGCTGATACACACACAGCCATGCAGAAACACACCTTCAGCTATATACCTGTGTTTTATATCACAGTTATACTAATATATCACAGATATAGTGTGGTATATAGATCATACTTTCCAGACGGTGCTGTGCAAAGAACCGAGTGTGAAAATTAACATGTGGGATAGTATGTGAGATTTGACTGTAAAAGTCAATTTCTGACCTCCCACCCTACTGAGAGGAAATCTCCCACATCCTTGCCTATATTATAGATAAGGCAAAGCTAATTGTAAAGTTAATGAGCAAATGAGGGGGGCAGTTCCATGAGCTCCCACAATGCTCTTCTGCTTCCATTTGAGGATCAGAGTATTGCTTCAGGTGAAATCAGTTGCTTTGGAGCCTTATGAAAGCACGCCACGCACACAGGGTCTTTCCACAGTGTTGTTCTCCCTGGTTTTCCCACAGCTCACAGCTCTTATGAGCTCCCAGGCAGTTAGTGTGTGTGTTATGTAAAGAATGCTTTGTGTTTTCGGCCTAAGGATTAAAGCTGCCACTTTGGGGTGAAATATATGGTCATTGTGTGTTTTTTCTCTGATCTACTTCCTGCTGAATCTACTTTCTGTTGTGGATTTAGAGCTGAATTGCATTCCTTCTCTCATCATTATTATCTTGCGACTTTATCACAGAGTGGCGATGTCAGGGAGTTTGGGTTGACTTGGTGCACTGCACTTATACGCGGTTCGTCATTGAGACTGATGGGTTGTCATTGAGCTTGGTGTTTTTGTCTCTGAGAGCATTACCGGGAGCGTGTCACATTGCCTCGTTGTGCCTTCGTTAAGCTCATTTGCCCGCTCGCTCGCCATGGTGTCCATGTGGGACGCAGATCGGCAGACGCAGATGGGAGAATGTCTGGGACGTGGCCAGTTTCAGTCTGCCGCATCGCCCGATTCATTCGATTCACTTCCCCGGCTCTTTCCTCCATCATGCGATCGCTATTAATAGAGTAAAATATATGAGGCGGATTTGAAATGCTTTCATAGTCATTAAAGCCCCAGTTTCTGCAGTCATGTGGCTCCAGTGACTGGGGCAGAATGGAACACCCTTTGTCTCTGTTGCTGTGGTGACAGGGGCCCTTTGTTTTTGTTGCTGTAGCGATGGTGCCGATGTTCCAAATGCCCCCAGAACCTTGTCTATGCTTTTGAGGTTGCAGAATGAGGATTCAAAGCTGTCTGCCCACCACAGCATCACATGGTCCACCCCTGGACTCTTTATCTAACCTGTGTTTGAGTCTGGCTAGCTGATGCGGATGGATCCTGTCTGAAAATTAACACTGCGCGTTACTGTCTGGATCACCAAGGGGGCCAGGATTATTTGAGGTTTTATCTGGTCAAGTTTTGTCAATTTTGTGATGGTTTACCTGTTTGTCGTCATTGGTCTCTTACTTGGTTTAATCATAATTTTGTATCTTTGAAAAAAAAAGTAAGCTGAATAAATTTAAATATATGCAATGTCCTTACCAAGAGCAACTTGAACAGCTAACACTTGTACACTTATTTGTCCATTTAAACAGCTCAGTATTTAATATGTATATTGATACTTAGGGATACAATGGTGGTGATCTGTGTGGGACATGAACCTGCAACCTATGAGTTACAGTCCCAGTCCCTGTCTGGTGCACCTCCCACCACCGCTCTATGGCTTTTACCTGATCTGCATGTTAAAGTTTTACCTGGTTTGTGTCTGTTTCTCCTTGTTCATTTCAGACCTGTATTACATGGGCTATCTCCCACAATACAGTTAGTTCTTTGAAAATGCAAAACAGCAGCTGTTGACTGCTTTTTATACTGTGCCCATATGTTCCTTGCAAGGTCCCGAACCCCACCCATCTATCCCATATTATACGGTGTGACAGACCTGCGTGTGGGTGTAGTCTATACAACCATCTTTCTTATTATAAATCTGACAGGAACTTGTAGTCTGCTCTGTTACTGTCATAGTTACCAGCACTTTTCCAGCCAAGAATTTCTATGACTGGCAGAATTGCATATTGTAGCACACAGACACACAGTATGCAGTAGGTACTGCGTATTAACAGACAACAGAGAACACCCACATTTGCATGCATGCACAAACAGACACACACTCACACACGCGTGCAAACACAAACACACTAACACACACATACATTGAATGAAAATGCACATACACATAGACACACACATACATACACAGTAATTTCCTCTCTGAGTCAGAGTTCAAAGGTGTATTTGTGTAATCTGAATTAATCAGACTAGCTGTGACATGTGATTGTACTGTACGGAAGAGAGGTGATGGGGTGATATGTGTGTGTGTGTGTGTGTGTGTGTGTGTGTGTGTGTGTGTGTGTGTGCTGAGAACATGTATATGTATATGCATTTGCCTGGGTATACCTTTGTGCCTTTTCATGCAATATGTGTGCGCGCGTGTGTTTGTGTGTGTGTTTGTGCGTGTGTCTGTGTGTTTGTGTGTGTGTGTGTGTGTGTGTGTCTGCTTGTGTGTGTGTGTGTTTGTGTGTCTGCGTGTGTGTGTGTGTGCGTGCATGTGTGTGTGTGTGTGTGTATGTGTGTGTACGTGTGTGTGTGTGTTTGTGTGTGTGTCTGTGTGTATGTGTGTGTGTTTTTGTGTGTGTGTGCGTGTGTGTGTGTGTGTGTGTGTGTGTGTGCGTGTGTGTGTGTGTGTGTTTGTGTGTGGGTGCTGTACTGGTTCAGTAATGAAAGACAGAGGAGTCATCCTCGGAATGAAGGAAGAGAGGACAGAGAAACCTTAACGCAAAGCTTTTCATTCAGCAGAAACACCCTTTAAGGCCCACCCACAAAATTCACTCACTGATTTTACTCAAACATGCACTCATAAAACGCAATCGGGAAGCGAAGAAGAAGGGGTACACGGAGCTGGCTGGAAAAGTACCACTCCATGATTTGCTCAGTAACTTAACCGACAGGACGGCTACATCAGATCTGTAATATATGCAAGAAGGTGTGTCACTGCGTGAGGAAAATCACTCACAGGTCAGAAGATCATCATTTACTGTCCAATTTGGATCAATGTGCAATGCAGTTTTAAAAACGCAGGAGGTTATGTGTAGCAGGAAAATGTCAAATAGAGATAAGAGGGACATTAGGAGCTATTATATAGGCGTAACCATGAGTGTTCTTAGCGTCACGTTCCAGTCCAGGGTTTTGATTGGTTAATCGGGCCAGTCCGGGTTTTGATTGGCTAATCGGGCCAATTGATTGGCATTTCGTCTGCTGTAGCTCTACCCTTATAGAAATGAAATGTATTGAAATACCAAATATTATCATGATCAGATTAGACATTTAAACACGCTACTCTATATGCCATCATTACATCATACAACCAGTGCCTGTCTAAACCTCGGGCCTTCCCAGGTTGTCAACTTCCCCGCCATCTCACTGTGATTGTGATTTTATTTAATATTTAATAACTGTTAATATGAAAATTTAACAAATGTGATAGGTACTCTAACAAGACCCTTACTTATTTATGTGTTCATTTATTCTCTTCTTTTCTCACCTGTCGCTCCTTTTTTTATGTGCATGGACAACTTTAACCTACTGCCAAAAGGCCCATATCCTGGTGTGCTGTCATGCACTTACAGCAGGCCAATGCAGCCATTCTCCATGTACTTACGTTAATGATCCGTGAATAATAAACATGGTTATGCAAATGAAGGAAGACTTACTCTGAGATGAAAATGAATGGATGTATAATGCAAAACATTTGATGGCAGAAGTGATTAAAGTTAAGACATAGGGGGGATCTATCGGAGTCGGTGTTTCTGTGGGCCCCGGTGAGGTCCTGGCGGGCCGCCGGTCTCCAGAGTCTGGGCTCCATGTAAAACCTGCCTTTGATTAATGTTGTGTCCACCCCTGAATATAGAGCGCCCATCAATAATTCACCCGGAGCAAGACAAGGGGCTGAGGAAATGCGTGTGATAAAAAAGGTATCAAAGAAAGAGATAACAAGCCTGCACTGCAGTGTAGCTGCGCGGGGCAATCAGAGGAAAGCAGACCCTGTGCGAACAGGCACACACTCACACACACACACACACACACACACACACACACACACACACACACACACACACACACACACACACACACACACTCACATACTCATACACACACACACACACACACACACACACACACACTCACATACTCATACACACACACACACACACTCACATACACACACACACACACTCACATACTCACACACACACACACACATACACACACACACACACACACACACACACACACACACACACACACACACACTCACATACTCATACACACACACACACACACACACTCACATACTCATACACACACACACACACACATACTGATACTAATACTCATACACATCCACACACACACACACACATACACATGCACATATGCAAACACATTCACACACATGCACACATCCACATACACATGTACACATTCAGACACACAAGTATATGCACACGCACGCACACACACATGCTCCAACACACACCTACACATACATATACACGCATGCACTCACACATGCACACATACATATTCATATAAACAACTCTGCTGTCGCACAGACCCTCACGCATGCACATACCCAAATTAACACATCTTCCTTCAAAAACATATGTTCACATTGACATACAGTGAACCCTTGTTAAACCGGACTAATTGGAGGGAAAGGGAGTATGATATAAGCGACAGTATGATATAACCGGGTGATAATAAAAGAACACACGGTAGTCCCACCTCGGCTGTGGTACCAAGCCATATTTACTCAGAGTTCGATGTACATCAATACTCAGACGTTATCAGTTTAAAGGTTTCCAAAAATCCTTTGTGATGCAGTGTGGCACCACCGTAATAGCTACAAATTACAACAAATGCTAAAAGAAAGAGGGAAGAGAGAAAGAGGTAAAGCAAAAATAGCAAGGGTTTTAACGAGGGTTCACTGTATTCACATACACACATATGTGGACACACATGAACATGCTAACACGTACATACACAGGGACACAAATGCTCGCGCACACACACACATGTAAATACACACACATACAAACAAACATGCGCACACACATACACAGACACACACACGCACACACATACACATTCATACACATCTCACAGACTGAATCTGGTTTCCATGTACTGTATACTGTATATATTTTCATACCCCGGAGCAGATGGTTCTGGAGAAAAGCACTCGCTTTCCTAGTCATGGTGTGTGCGTTGCCAAAATGGTCCTTCCTCAGTCAGCCATTCTAAAATGCCATTGGTTCAAAGTTTAACTAGCTATAATCTTATTGCACTTTAGATCTTGAAACAATGAGAGATGCCTGTCTCTCTCCCCTGTGCTCCTTAATGTCCAACGTTCCTATTTTTATATGTGAGATCATTGGCTTAACTCTTCCCACTTCCTATGAACAAGGGGGTTGGGGGGGGGGTGGGAGACACTTTATGTACAGACAACACGGAACACTATATGATTTATAAGCATTGGGGGAGGGGGTAAAAAATGTACAAATCAGAAATTACACCCATGTGTGACATCGACTCCCAGATAAACGGTCTCATTTTAGAACACAGAACCCAAGCTTTCTACCTGCCACTGAGCACAGTTTGTCGCTAAGTTTGTTACGGCGTGAAACTACCTATTAGCAGACAGCAGGAGGTGAGCGCCATTTTGACCCCCCCTGATAAGAGTCCTTTATTACTCCATGTTTTGATATTAACTATATTAGTATTTGCCACAAAATTCAGGGTTTGAGGCCAGAGGGCGGTAGTTATGTGAGTTACTCCGCGTTAAAGCCAGAGGCAATGATTAGCTATCAGAGGTGTAATGAACAGAGCCACTGAAGCAGCCGTTTACGAGTGAGGGGGAACTGGCTGTTCAGAAATATGGCCACAAATCTGCCGGGTTTTTAGCGCAGCAATAAAGACTTGATGAGGCTACTAAATATTCCCCATAAGAGGAAACCGACATGGGAAACACGGGTAACCTTGAGAAATCCACACACTCAATTACTGCTACATGTGTGCAGTGTAAGAGAAAGCTCCCTCTCCGGCAATTTTATAGAGTCCAGGCTGTTAAATATATAATTTTACCAAGCAATACTGCCGTACACATATTTATATGTGATGTCAATGTCACGTGACTCTCTTAGGTGCACAGTTATATTGCTGATCTGTGCATTTTAGCTGCAAACCTGAATGTGATACGAGATTGTGAGACTGATGTAAAAATTCTACAATTTGTTGGGTTGCTGAATAAAACGGTGGAGGTGTTTCTCAGTCATAATCAAGAGCACCGATGGTGGGGGTGGTTAAATGCTCTGTACCCTCTGGGCTCAGGGGAATCTGCAGAGACTGGATGCCCAAAGTTAGCAGTTGGCCCCTAACAGTTAGCCGTTAGCAGTTAGCCCCTAACAGTTAGCCGTTAGCAGTTAGCCCCTAACAGTTAACCATTAGCAGTTAGCCCCTAACAGTTAACCATTAGCAGTTAGCTTTAGCCTCACTGCAGGTCTTCTAAAGCAGAGTGCCTGTGAGCTCAGGGTCAGTCAGTGGATATGGAGATGGGAATGGAGGTGCGCACAGCACTGTGTCATCGCTCTCCCGTCTGTGAGAGGAGCTCGCTGTGCTGGACTCTGTGGAACCTTGCTTTCTCTTTGTCTCTTTCAGTTTCTGGCTCTCTCTCTCTTTGGGTATTTGTTTTTTTTTTTTTTTTTTTGGTGTTTTTATTTGACCAATGTTGAAGTGTTTATAGGGATACTTCATTGATTAGTTAATAAAATTGGGCTATAAAAGTTGTCCTCTTCTTTCTCACTTTCTGTTGCTCCTCTCTGGCTTGCTCACTCTTTTTATCTCTTGTCCTCTCCCTCCCCTTCTCCTGCCCTTTTGGATACTGCCGGGTGGACACTGTAAGATGGACACTGTGGGGTGGACATTGTAAGATGGACACTGCAGGGTGGACACGGTGGGCGCTCTGAGAAATGACAGGCATGCTAGCAGACATCAAACACATCACACAGTCATACCTACATAACAAACATGCTGTGCTCTTTCTTTCTGAGTCACACCCACACACACACACACACACACACATGTGTGCCCACATACAAACAACAACTGTCAAACATGCTCTCTCACATACATTCACATAAACACACACACACACATACATACACATACATACACACATACAACAGTTGGTCTCATACACACGCACACATTAACACATACAACTTCACCTTCTCTCACACATACGCATACAAACACATGCACATACACACAACACCTCCCTCTCTCACACTTCCACAGAAGCACACACACATATACATACATATGTACAGCAGTCTGTTTCAAATATGCACACACACAACTACATTTTCTCTTATATACACAACACCTCTCTCTCTCTCTCTCTTTCTCTCTCTCTCTCACACACACACACACACACACACACACACAATCAATCAAACAAACATTTGTATATGAACGACTGGGGAAAAAACATAATGACACCAAAAAAAAAAACTATGAAAAAAAAACAATTTTATTATGGGAAGCTAGGCAAACTGCTACAGAGAGAGTCCTTACTGCTTTAAAGAGACTACCTTGAAATAACTCCTCATTTTAATTTAATCGAATTTCAATTTATTTTTCTATCTGTTTCTCCCCAGAGCAGGAAGCCTCAACCTCCCAAAGCTAGCGGTGAATTATTCAGCGCCTGACCGGATGCGGCGTTTTCCGCAGGGTGCGGAGTGGGGTGGGTTGTTTGCTATTCGCAAAACCATTATTTTTAAATGTTAAACTAGATGCGCTGTGAGCCCCAGCGCCACGCTGGAAGGAGCAGAAGATTAAAAGGAGATCCACTCCTGGCAGTCTTGTAATTCTGTGCCCCCTCCTTCCCCCCACACACACACACATACACACACTCTTTGTGACATTTTGAATTGCCTATCGCCGGGAGCAACGCTGCTTTGGTTTGGTCCTGAAAATGACGGCCCTTGCCTGACTCCTGTCAGCTTTTACGCTCTCTCCCCCCTGCTGTGCGCTGGTTGTTATTCTCTCTGAGTCAGTCTGAAAGTGTCTGTGTTTGCCGTGGCGAGGCTGTAGCGTTGAGTCAGTCTGAAAGTGTCTGTGTTTGCCGTGGCGAGGCTGTGGCATTGAGTCAGTCTGAAAGTGTCTGTGTTTGCTGTGGCGAGGCTGTGGCGTTGAGTCAGTCTGAAAGTGTCTGTGTTTGCTGTGGCGAGGCTGTGGCGTTGAGTCAGTCTGAAAGTGTCTGTGTTTGCCGTGGCGAGGCTGTGGCGTTGAGTCAGTCTGAAAGTGTCTGTGTTTGCCGTGGCGAGGCTGTGGCGTTGAGTCAGTCTGAAAGTGTCTGTGTTTGCTGTGGCGAGGCTGTGGCGTTGCCGTGACGAGGCTGTGGTGTTGATGCTTCTTATGATCTTTTCTGATGCTGATTTTCTGCTCTGCTTGTCCTCACAACAGAAGCCCCAACCTTCACGAAGGACACTACAAACCTTACTTTAAAAACACACATATCTGCATAATCTATACTTCTTTTAAAAAATCATGAAAATCATGTCATCCATCATTTTATAACATTTTGTTCATTATAAATTGTATAACAAAGCTATAAAATTTATAATAAACAAAATGTTATAAAATGTTGGATGACATGATTTTTCATTAATAACAAAGCTGTAACATTTATGGTGAACAGAATGTTATAGCTTTTTTATAAAATGTTATAACAAAAATGTCATAAAATTGATGTGCTTTACTTTTGAATGCTTGCACATTTGCTACAGTGCCTTGTGTCTCACTTCATCTACTTACAGGGACCCCACAAAGAGAGAAGAAATTCTGTACTGGCATGAATGATGCATCTTGGGTAATGGAGCAAAAGAGGAACACACCTCAGTGACATTCAAGAAAAACACACAACAGAGGTCCATATGACAGAATAACAAGAGAGAAAGTGCAATGTACACATTTCATAGACAATGCATTAATATATAATGGTAGGCCATGTCCATGTGACATTAAAAAAGATATACATTTTAAAGACAGACATTCATTATTGATGTGTTAAGGGACCGTTACAGATGAGAGGCGTGTTGCACCAATTGTGTATATATGAGAGTGTGCGTGTGCACATGTGTCTGCCCTAGTAAATGGCTGTGATTTATTTTGTGTGTCTATGTGTGTGTATTTGATTGTGTACATAGTGACAGGACAGTAGTAGTAACTCTGCAGAGTGTTTTATAATCATGATAGTGAGTGTGTGTGTGTGTGTGTGTGTGTGTGTGTGTGTGTGTGTGTGTGTGTGTGTGTGTGTCCAGTGTCCAGAGCAGAAGCTTCCACCTTGCAGAGCATTGAGTCACTAATTCCATAATAGGTGTATAGGTCACCAAACCACTGCAAAAGTAAGGTCACAGTACAGCATCATCTGCATCATCATCATCATCATCATAATCATCATTGCCTGGTATTCCTCCCACCCTTCACTCCTAGCGCACTCTTACTGGGCATCCTCACAGATATTTCATATTTGCTAAACATTTTCCTCTCACAGTAATGACCTCCCGTGGGACAGACAGCCACATTCCTCCAATAATGGCACTATTTCCCTACGTCCTTCTCCACATCGTTACCCGTTCAGCTCAGATCTTTCCTCAAGAAGATTAATGTACCTGAGGAGGAGAGAAGACTGAGGCAGAAGGTGAACAGATGCTCTCTCTCTCTCCCTCTCTCTCTCTTTCTCTCTCTCTTTCATCCTTTCCCTTTTTTGTCCAAACAATCACTTTTTATGTTAAAGGTGACCTCTAAGTCAAGTTTTCTGTTTTATCTCTCTCTCTCTGTTTCTTTCTCTGTCTCTGTCCCCTTGTAACTGCACCAATATTGAATAATTTAGATTCAAGCTGGTAGTAAATCTGGCTATATGGAGCATTGACATTGAAGTAAATCACGACATGAAATGTGGTGGATATTGTAAAAACAATAAATCAATCAATATTCATAGTTTTGTTGCTTTTATTCCTTCTTCCCTGTATTTACACTGAGGGTTTCTCCAAACTATGCTCTTTAGAAAATTTTAAATGTAGCACTTTTAGAAGTCAGAGTGTCTCTCTGTGCCTTGGGGGAAGCCTGACTATGCGCTTTAGGGAGAGTGGACACTGAATGAAACATTGATGTGGTGCGGCGAGAGGATGAACCATGAAAAGAGACCGGGGGAATGGGACGCAGGGGGTGGGGGGCCGGGGTGCAGAGAGCCTGCTCCCTCTGATGTGAGCACCGTCCGTGATCAGAAATGTCCCCAAAAAAAGAGAGACACAGGGGACTCAGCTGGGACCTGTCTGTTAGGGCTGGAGTGATATTTACTGATTTGCTGAGCCGAACCAAGCTGAGCCAAGCAGAGCTGAGCTGAGCTGAGCTGAGCCGAGCCATTACCGGTCCCTTGACTGGAAGTCAAATGTTAGCAATAAAAGTAATGTTGCCTGAATCCAGGTGGAGTTCAATGGGAGGGAGGAGGCGTGTTCTCGCAATGCACTCTGGTATTGTGCTGTCTCTGGCCCGAGTGAAGAACTCCTGGGTCAAATGGTTAAATGGACTCCTAGGCTGACTTCTATTTCACAGATGACCTTTGCAAGCCGTTCACACAATACTTCACATGAGACCAGACTGAATGTGTGTGCTCTGATAAGCTATGCTACATTTTATTTTTGGTGTGGGGGGATGGCCTAAGTCAGTGCCGCGTCATGAGGGAAAGACAGAAAAAAAAAAAAACATGGGCACAAAAAAAAATCAATTTATCAATTGTCGCATGGACAGGAATCTGATTTGAAAAGGATTATAACCACATATAAATGTGGTGGAAATTGGATATGAAAAGACTGCAAGTCTATCAGACACTCATCAGTCATGAAAAAAAACCAGATTTGACCTAGTATGTTCATATAAGTATGTTCATATAAAATTGGGCGAAGGAAGGACTTTGTTCCAAATATCAGTGAAACTAGATCTTGCTTTTAAAATTGTGGGGAATTTTACTGGAGTGTAAAGGATCAAAGGATTTAAAAGTGAAGTTCTAGACACAGCTCTGGTTTAAATAACCATTCCTAAGGGCCGCAGTGCAGGCAGTAACCTGGTTTTCTACTGACCCGCTCTCGCTGTGTTGAACACAAGCCCATTTTAATGTGGCCTCATATGATGATATGCTTTTATATGGCTGATCCCAGAACAGCTGTGGAGCTTTAATTCCCCTGCTGCCACTCAAGAGTGGCTGTTCCTGGAACAGGCTGATGTTCATGCTTCTGTTGCTCCTGTATTTGAGAAGACATAAAATATCCTCGACAAAAACATCACAGCGAATGATACTGCATGCATCAATTCTAGCAAAAATGTGTAAATAAGGTCATGTGACCTTAAAAAAAAAAAAAAACACTTTTATTAGGCAACAAATAAACACTTCCATTTGACTCCTATAGACACAGCTTAATATATTTATTTGTAGCCCATATAGTGTTTGCCTGGGACTGCTGTAGAACTCTCCCAGGTATCGTTTACAACTGGCTGCAGCCTCTTAATGGGATAGCAGCTATGGAATGTACAGATTAAAGTATAAAGGACATTTAAAACTAAATTCCAACATGCTGGTTAGTATATATAGCATCTTTGCTTAACTCCTTAAAGTCGCTGTTCTTATATCATTTTGTAGAAGCAGTGGATATTGCATGAAAAGCATAAAAACATAAAAGCATTAAAAGCATAAAACTTGGGTGAAAATTGATTAAAAATCTAATTTCCCTTATTTGTTTTTTTTCCAGGGAAAAAAACAATAAAAATTGAAAATGTGTCTTAATTATACGCTAAATAAATGAGGCAGTGTCAAGCAATGTATCCTTGACTACACATCCATTAATCAGTACTTTTTGTTTACAGCCATGGGAGTTGTAGTTTTTTAATTAGTTCTTGTTAAACAATTGTGTTTAATGGGCTGTAGGAAACTACAATGGCATCTCTTCTAGTCTTCCCGTCATAAAAAGAGATTTGTATTTGTCTTAGGACATTATTTTCACCATTACCTTGTCATCCGGATTTTGTGAAGAGCAGATAAACACAGGGGTGGGTCCATGGAGAGTGTGACACCGGTTCAGGGGGTCCATACTGAAGTAAACTCAGGTTGAGTCAAGTGCAGGCATTGTGTAACATTTCACAAAAGACAGGCTGTTTCTCTGACTGATCGGTTTTTCCTGCCTTTTTAAGGCATTATTTTTCTCAGTGGTTTGTTTTTGTGGAAGGAGGACAAAAGGACGAAGCGTCCGGTAATGGAAATGGTCATTTCCATAAGTCAGAGAGAGAGAGACTGAGCCAGAGGAAGAAAGACAGGAGGAGACAGAAAAAGGGGATGGGTCAGTTTTTGATTGCAGCAGAGCGAACGCTGATGGGACACAGCAAAAAACCTTTGGCCAAGGAAATCCTCGTCTTTAATATTTCATATGGAGTCGCTTTATCTGGGAAGTTTACAAAGTAAATGCATAAATAAACAGATACATAAAAACAGGGCAGAGTCCAAGCCATAAAAGATTCTGAGCTGTGTCTTGTGGAATGGCCCTGCATGTTGTGGGCTTTTTAATATTCGGTTTTAATGCTGGTAATTACGCTCATCACCCCACTCTGTACAACCCGAGCCCTGCAGGCTATTAATATCCCTGTGCTCCTGAGCTGTTTGTTTTCCGCTAATTAAAGCCATGTTTAATGTCACTGTGACAGCAAACTATCTCCTTTTTTAATCTCTCCCCATCTCTGTCTCTCTTTATCTATCTCCCAAAAAGGCATAGTACCCCTTTCTCCCTCTCTCTGTCTCCCCAAAAAGTCACTGTGCCCCCTTCTTTCTCTCTGTCCCCCTACCTCTCCAGATATTTTTTTTTCATATCTTTTTACCTCCCAACTCCCTCCATCTTCACTTTGACTGTGTTCTTACACAGCCCCATTTGAAGTGCTTTAAATATAAAACGAGCGTAAGAATTGGGAACGCTCCTTGCTGTAATTTTCTTCTTCATTTCCTTTAAGGTCAGGCACAGTTCCCTCACTGTGAGCAGACTGGGAATCACTGCGTATCAAAGTTTGTAGCTGACACTAAAAAAGTGAACTGTGATTTGCCTGATACATTCTCCACAGGGAGTTTATCTGTGTCAGAAAGACAGCACCTGAGAATTCATCCACCTCTCAGGTCTTTCCCTCAAGCATCTTTTCATATTTTAGTTTTCCTTTAATTCTGAACTAGTTAATTAATTTGTTTTGTTATTTAGATTATAATACATCATTTGTTTTGATATGTACCGTTACATCCTCATAGAGAGTGAGGGGGCAGGGGAAAGGAGGGGAAAGTAGAAAAGAATTTCTTTTGGAATGTCCACAAAGATCGGGATAAATTCAGTTCAGTCAATACAGGAAACAAAAATTCAATGAACTGATTGAACCTATATGAGGATTTTTCTCCTGTCCGTTCCAGGTATCGATACCACCTGCCCTGTCCATGCCCTTAAATCCTTTGGTAACACTGCAGGACCCCTCTAGTAGTTATTCTAATAAAGTGTACTTTAATAGGGGAATCTGTCGATTGTGCTTGACTCACTCACTATAGATAAAGCAGTCTCACTAGGGAAATCACACACGTGAAGCGAGAAACACTCGCCCCATCACAAGTGTGCCGACACATTCACGCACGCACACACACACACACACGCACATGCTCATGCTCACACTCACACGCACGCACTCTCTCACACACACACATGCTCACACTCGCACACACACACACACACACGCATACTCACACAAAAAGTTTTAAAATGGCTCCTGCAGAACTGAAAGCGACAGTCACACCTCGGATGGTGCAAAATGGTTTTCGGTTTTTACATGTTATTTATACACATGGGAGATTACTCACTCCCTGCCTGAAATAACTCTCAACCTTTACATTTTATTTGGATATTTTTTATCAGATCCCTTGTACAGTACCAAATATTTTGCACCCAGCACTAAATGAAAAAGGTTCTACAGGGGTTCTTTTGTCATTCTCATAGCGGAACCTTTGTCTGACAAGTAACAAATGATTTGGTACTATTAAGGTATTAGTTTGTTAATGGTTGCACTAAAAGGTGGTGTGTGGAAGTTTCCTTTGGTGCTATTTAGAACCATGTTTGGCCCTCTTTTGGTGCTATTTAGAACCATGTTTGACCCTCTTCTGGTGCTATTTAGAACCATGTTTGGCCCTCTTGGTGCTATGTAGAACCATGTTTGGCCCTCTTTTGGTGCTATTTAGAACCATGTTTGATCCTCTTTTGGTGCTATTTAGAACCATGTTTGACTTGGGTTGATCTTTTTACAGAGTACATCCACATGCACATGCCTAATCACTTTCACATTAGGTGATTTTTCTATTTCAGCCAGTCTCTTATCACTGGCACACAAGTCCAGTTAATTGAATCCATGTCTGATCCATTCATTACCTGTCTGATCATATGTATCTGTACCAAGGTGGTAATTCATTTAGGTTATTAACCATTAATGGGAATAATTACGAGCAATTATTAAATACCAGTGAAATGGCGCTGCAATTTGTTCAGTAATTACAGCCGATGTACTGGAGTGAAATTGCCGTACTGTAAGATAAATATTGTCCAACACTTTGGAGAGGTGACTGGAGAGCTCTCTCTTTCTCTCTCTTGCTGTTTCTTACTCTCTCTCTCTCTCTCTCTCTCCTCTCTCTCTCTGTCTCTCTTTCTCTCTGTGTCTTTTGCTCACTCTCTATCTCTCTATACTCTGTCTCCCTCTGTGCTGCTATCTCTCTCATGGCTGCCTCTCTTACTCTTTTCTTTCATTCTCTTGTGCTTTCTCTCTTTCCCTCTTTCTGCTGTTCCTCAGTCTTTTCCTCTCTCTCTTTTCCCTCTCTTTTCTCATGCCCTCTCCCTCTCTCTCTTTTCCTCTCCATCCCTCAGTCTCTCCCATGTTCTTGCCCCCTTTCTCTCTTTCTTTCTATCTCTCTCTCTCTTTCTTTCTTTCTCTCTCTCTCTCTTCCTTTCTTTCTTCCTCTCTCTCTATCTCTCTCCATCTCTCCCCGTGTCTCATTAAAGTGGCTGCCTGCTGAGTGATCTATCTTCACAGGAAGTGACAGTAATGAATATGGTTCTGCCTGCTCTCGCGGCTCCCCCGAGCCCACGGCGGCAGTGGAAACGACGCCGCGTTGGGATCGCGCTCAGTCCCCACGTCCTGTTTCCATCACTCACGCAGCCGAGCGAGCCGCAGCACCAAGCCCGCGCAGCTAAAGTGCTTTCTAATGTTCTTTACATTTAAAATATACGACACACGTCTTTAACTATACAATTATCACAGGACCTGGGTCAAATAAAGTACATCTGAAATGCTTTTAACTCTTCAGATTCTATTTTCAGTATCAAAAACTGATAGCAGCTGAAGCATACAATCACATGTGAGAAGAAATGTATCCAGAATATGTATGAAAATTGATGTGTCTTTTTCAACTGACAGGAATCTAAATAATTATTAAAGCTATACCTAATTTGATGGGGGGTGTAGGCTGTAAAAAGAATAGCACAGGTTATTATCTTAGGGGTCACGTTATCATCAAACAAAATGGGGATTCATTCTAAATTAAAGGATTCCTCTTTTGTCAACCAAAACTGCAGAAAAGTAGTTTTAAGGCAATTTTGTGTTTGGCCCCAGTGTAATTATCATTAGTCTGTGACAGCGGAAGACATGATTGACGGACTGCATCAAGTAGACCCATCATGCTGTTATATCATTGGGGAAAATGTATAAGAAATACATGACAATGTACAGTTAAAACTGAATTGTTAGAAATTGTAAATTAATGCACAAAAAAAAAAATTTGAGTGATACATTTCTGCATGTTTCTTCTATGTGGGAAAGATGGTTATGAAATATTTAACCTGAAGGGAGGACAGGTAAAGTGGCTTTTCTTGCACTCGTTTACTCGCTCACCTTCTCCCCCTCTGTCTCCGTCTCTCCTTTTCTCTTTTTCAGACATGGACAGTCCCTCCATCTCTCACACAAAAAATTCCGTGACAAATGCTCTCAAGAGCCTCCCTAGACATTTTCCCAGGAGACAAGTAGACGCCTTCGCTCCTCGCTTTGGAGTGCCTCAACATGTCCAACTCAGAGCTTGTCACTCCCGCCCCCCCACCCCACCCCCACTTAGCACTGATGTGTCTCTTCAGGGGAATTCCCCAATCTGTGGAGCATTTATAGCTGGCTGTGATGTGTATTTGCATTGCGCTGTGGTTTGTTGGAAATGATTTACGTTGTTCTGTTCTGTGTGTTCTGTCTTTCCTTTGTGTAATAGGTCCCAACTCTCAGTGTTGACTGTTTGCTTAATAATCTTGCTTTGATGGAAGGCTCTTAGACGGTTCCTCACTTCCATTCTCAGTTGATCTTACCTGCTATGGCGCTATTTGAGAAGGAGGTAAGGCCTCTTTACTCCTGTTAGTCAGTTCCAGGTCCCTCCCTCAGCCTGGAGAAACTGTAGGAAACTGAAACAGCAGTGCCCTCACTAGCAGGCAGGCTCAGCTGGGGTTTATTTGTAATCAGCCCAGGTGTCAGACATTTAGACTCATCTAGGCCTTTAATACAAGCACAGTCCTCCAGGCTGAAAGTGAGGCTGATCAATCTTGTTTTGATTGTTTGTTGTATTTTATTTTCCTTGCAACCCCAATAAAGGGGAAAATAAATTCACTCAGTTACTTCTGTTTTTCAGTTCATGTGGCATTCTGGTAAAGGGTAAAAATATAGATCAGATAAAAAGAGACTGCTGTCAGGGTTGTGTTGAGAACAAAAATGTTGAACTGCCAAAAACCTTTTTGCACAATCTGAGGTGTGACTATCACTTTCAAAGCGGTTTTACCAAGACAAGAAAAAGTGTTCTGTACACTGAAACAGTTCTGTATTGGCTACCTAGTTGTATGTGGTTGCTGATATGACATGATATGGCATTCTTTATGTTGGTGATATGTTTGTAAAACATTGTCTTTAGTTATACCAGTGGCAACATGAGCACCGGTTAATTTAGTTTTCAAGCCAAATTTTAACAAATTGCTTTTTTTTTGTTTCTGAAAAGAATCTCAGAGTTCTCCATTAAGGGTAGAGCAGTGACACACACCTCCCAGAATGCATCGCTGCAAACTGTCATGGTTCCTCTTGGCGGGTGGAGAGGTTTCATCGCCTCACGGGCTGCTGAGCTGAGAGCAGAGGACACCTTTACACCACGATAATCCTGCCCAGATCAATCGCAATCAAGTGGAAATTTTTCCACCATTACTTTTACTCTCCCACGAATTCTCTCTCTCCGTCTCTCTGATCTTGCTGACGCTGAGACAGATTTAATAACAGCAGGAAGGAAAAAAACATGTCTTTGAAAGAGACCAATAAATAGACTGCATTAGCCTTTTGAACTTCTCCACTTTTTTTTTGTTAAAGCGCCGGTGAGTAGGTGCGCTAATGTGGAACGGAAAGGAAGGTCGATTATAGGCACGGCTGACATTTCTCACGCGTCACTCATCTCCACTTTGGAAGCATGGGCCATTGGAGACGACCAGAATGAGGTCTGTCACAGTGCCACGGAAACCGGCAACAGGCCTCCTGCGTGGCCAACTGTCGCTCAGTCCACACCCGGGCAGACAAATAATCCCCAAACAGACGCATACAGGATGTGAACAGAGAACCAGAGGAATAAAAAGAAGGGGACTCTTGTTTGGACAGAAAGAACAGAGATGGCAGCCTAGATTCAAATATATAAATGAAAGATTTACTAATGCGTTCTACCAACCCATCGGTAAGAGAAGAGAGAATTGTGGGACGTTTATTTTCAAAGTGCCGGCTCAATAAAAAAGCATAAAGCATCTGCGATCAAACTCAGAAAGAATAAATGAATGCTGTAGTCTGTTTATAGGCTCGGGGAATTAAGCCACTAACTTTTCAGATATTTTCTTTCCACTTTGTGCTATTCTACAACCTGCAAAGCGATACCTGTATTAGCCAAGGTGTGAGAGTCAGGTGTGCTTTGCTAGCTTGATGAACTGAAATCAGTGGGTGGACATACAATGCAAAGGCTGTTATGAGCTAATTCAATCATGACCGAAACAATTGGTTGTAGAGGTAAAGCCTTTAAAGTCTAACATGATAAACACATATCTGACTGATAATTCAAATGTTCGTTTAATTCTTCCTTGCTACGTAGCTTGGAAAGTTCAGCTACAGAGAGGAGTCACTGAGGCCATGTTCGACTAAATAAGAAAAATAAAATGTCTCATCAAGATAAAAAATCTTATCTTGAGAAAAAAGCAAACAATAATTTTAACACACACTGTATAGACATAAAAGTTATATTCATCACCTTACACGTCTTAAAAAAACAGGCACAAACTAATTATAAAAGATGTAAGTCACACTTTAATCAAAAGACAGTTACTGCTAAATGTTGACTCAGTTCAGATTACCGTATGTAGTGTGTCTCTTGCTCATTTGTTTAACTAATAATACATAATTGACTAGTCATTTATCAGAAGTTATCAGCTGCAGTAAGTCAGCTACTCGATCATTACCGAGAGCAAATCCTTTGGTTCTTACGCACTGAAGCGTGCCGTCGAAAGGTCAAAGACGAATCTGGTCCTCCAATTAAGTTTTGACAAAGGGGACAGGTGGGGAATGATAAAAGGTTCATTTTAATATACATATTGACTTATACAGGCCTGGACATGATAAACATTGTGTCTGTGACATTTTATTTCCTTTTTTTTCATTAAATAGGAAAAAAACTGTTTAAGTACCCAGTGCAGAGGAGCTCGTTTTAAAACCCGTTTTATAGCATGCCTCCAATCTTTCAGAGAGGCAAAATAAAAACAACAGTAATAAAATGGAGAAAAGGTCATTATAGAAATGTTTTGCATAGGGGGAAAAGAGAACAGAGAGTAGACAGCAGGTAGACCATGTAATATTAAATAAAACTGGAAAAATTGGGCAGGCTTTAAGTTGTGTCAGTAGGGAAATCATTTTCTAGCAGTCAATAGTTGTTTGTGAAACAATGAGGAACAGAATAAAGTGAAGACACCTCAGAGAAAGTTTGATGAGGGAATGTAGAGGCAGAGGGTTCTCCAGAGAGCAGAGGTTCAGAGAGTTTTAGTGAAGAGGCAGAAACAAGTTATACTACATGCCGGACACAAGGTGTTTTCGGTCATGTTGCCTCCTTCTCTTCACCTTCAGTCTTCCCTTCCTCCCTGAAAGTTTCAGAACATTCTCAGAACCATAAAACAGAGCAGGGACTGAAGGCCACATTTTGTGAGCAGTGTTTCTTTCTGCTTTTTCCCTCCATATTCTGTCCCCGATGGCTAGCCTTTGCTGAAGTCTAGTTTCTGATTATAGTAATCTTCCTTTTTGCTCTCTTTTATTTTTTAACATGCCCCTGTTGGGACCAGACAACTGAAATGTCTTTCATGTGTTCATGGGAAGCCAAATTAGTACAAATCTTGTCGCCACAAGGATTTGGAGCGACATGGGAGTGAGACAGGTTTATGGCGATGGGAGAGAGACAGGTTTTGGGAGTTAGGAGTGAGACAGGTGTGGGGGAAGGGAGTGATACGGGTTTAGGGAGAAGGGTGGAGCTGTCACAGACCTGCAGAGGCTCTGTCAGACCGAACGAAAACAGGGCTTGCCGCCCTCCCTGTGACGAAAAACCACTCTCATTAAAGGATCTCATCCTTGTCTGTGATTGGAAAGTGGGGGAGAGGAAACGGGAGAGAGAGGAAGAAAAGGAGGAGGGGTGGGTGGAGAAAGCACCATAGCCTGCGAAAACATGAAGAGCTGGTGGAGAAATCAGAAGCACGCCATCGTCCCATCATAAATCTGAGAGGGTTTTGAAGGCTACGTTAGGGTGAAATGGGTTTATCAGTGGCCCGTGTAGAGTGCCAGTCATCCCAATCTCCCTGTCGTCCTGAAGGGCCAATCAGGTCCCTATGATGGACAGTGAGCTCATGTGACCTCTGTGACCTTCAGCCTCAAGGAAGAGGGTGAGGAAGCTGAGCATTTGATTGTTGGGGTTCTATGAATTTCAGGGGTGGGGAAGGAGGCTCCAGCACTGGTGACTGAGGGAGATCGAGGTGCTGCAGATTTCAGAGACTGGATTGATGAGGTGCGGTTTTGTGAAGAGGAAGAGGAAGCAAGCAAAGCAAACACATGGCTTGGGGAATGTCAGATGAATGAGCAGTGATAATTACACTTGAGATGGATGTGTGTGTTCAGGCAGTCATGCATAAAGCCGTGTGACATCATTTGTGGCAGGACTGGGGAAAGGAGCAGAGCTGTAAGATCACATATGGGAGAGGTAAAGAGTAAGGAGGGTTAAGAGGCAACAGCCATCTTCAATGGGTAGAATATTCTGGTACGTATTCAACATCCTGTCTATTGAAGAGAAAATTGACCCCTGACTGCAAATGGTTTTCTCCATTTTGTAACAGTCCTCTGGAGAGCGTGGAGGGTGCTGGATGGAAGGCAGGAGGGCAGGAAAACAAGGAGTTAAGAGATAATATATGAGAGGGATAATGGGAGGGAGGGGCTAAGCTACATCATGTGGGAGGGGCAATGAAGGGGAGGGGCTAAGATGTAACATATGAGGGGGTGATGAGGGGGAGGGCAAAGAAATGACATGTGGAGGTGCTATGAAGGTGGAGGAGCTAGGGAATAACGTTTGGGAGGGGCAATGATGGGGAGGAGTAAAGACACCACATGTGGGAGAGGCAAGGAGTGGGGAGAATCTTCCAAATATTATGGGGGATGAGTGAAAGGGGGAGAAGAGAGGAGAGATGGAGGACAGAACAGAGGTCATTCAACAGGAGATGGATGTGGCAGGGGTCCTCAGGAAGGTTCCCAGACTGACAGGGATAGCACTGAACCGTGTTAGCTCAGGACACGACACAGCTGGATCACTTTTCTGCTCGTGCTTCCACATTAGCCCCTTAAACACATTCATCAGCATGCTCCCATTCTGCTCACGCACTGGCGCGTGTGCACACACACACACACACACACACACACACACATGCTGATCCTGACATCTCCCTGGGGATCAAATGCTAATATGAGCATGCCTGGTGCACATGAAGAAGGATGGACAGATCAAAGGTTGAATGGATGCAGGGTGGAGAGTGGATGATGTATGGCTTGCCATGTGTAACATACTGAGAACACCAGCCTTTCTTTTTGGTCCCTTTGTAAAGTCACGGCTGGAGCAGATGTCTCGAAATCGCATGTAGAATTTGTTATTAGAATACATCATAGTCTCACTCTGTCTCTCTCTCTCTTCAATTCAACAATTCAATTAAATTCAAATGAAGGTTTATTGGTATTACAAATAACAATGTGTTGGCAAAGCATGCTGAACAAGTTCACAAACAAGAGCAATGCTAGCATAATTAGCTGTGTATCATTATCTATCTTTCCCACTCTTTCTGTTTCTATCTCTACCTCTCTCACACACACACACAGGCAAACGCACAGACACACACACAGTAGGACACACAAACACATACACGCACACCTCTGATCCAGACACCAACTAAACATCAAACAAAAACTTCATTATACCCCTGACTCAACCCACAGACTGATTTAATTTAAGATTAATAATGTAGCATTTCCGACGCAGGACTGTGAGGTCAAAACCGCAAGCAGAATCGCAGGTGCGAGCAGGTGTGTGTGTGCTTGTGTGTGTCCTGGGATTTCAGCCTGCAGCGCTTCCAGTCCACTGGGGAACAGAGACCGTTCTTCAGAGGAGGATTTTTCAGATGGTGTAATTACTGGCTGTTGCTGTGTGTTTTACCCGCGCATAAGAGCTATAGACTGTGATGGCAGGCCGTGTCTCTGTGTGTCCTGGCATGTTCCTCCCCCCCAGTTCCACCTCCCTCGGCCCCCTCCTGCTTCCCAAGGGCTTGTACGCCCCAGACCGACTGTCACTTCCTATGGTGGAGCGCCACGGAACTCTCAAAGAGTTCTATGTTCTATGTGTCTGCATAGCAACAGCTTCTTTTCCAACAGAGACAGAGAGAGAGAGAGAGAGAGGGAGAGAGAGAGAGGGAGGGAGGGAGGGCTGCGTTTGAAGTAAAATCAAGCGGAGCTTTATGGAAAATCATACACACGCACCAAGTAAAATGAGACTGCAATGTACTTGAGCAGATGCACAGCCTTTTATGCTGCATGCAGCAGGCATCTGCTGCAGAGGGCCATGCCCCACACGGACGCCCCGGCCTATGGCTCTGGCTCAACTCCCCCTCCTGCCCCTGTGACGGTTCAGAGGGGACAAGGCTGTGACATTTCTTTATGTAAATCCTGTTTTAAAAAGTGGTTGTACGTCGTCTGCAATTCACATGATTCTTCAGTATTAAGGCATCTGTTTGGTGTTGACATTCTCCTTCGTGCATGAAAAATTATTCACACATTTTCATTTCTTCAGTTCTTCTTCTACAGTTTCTTATGCAACCACATTTTTGAGGACACACTGTACCCACCAAACCTGTTGCTTTTTTTGCCTTAGCTCCCCAGTCACAGATGTGTTTGTGGCTATTTCTAGGGCTTTCCACCACGTTCCTGTATCGACTGCAGCCGACATGACCTCATCACCATTATGACCTCATGATTGGTGGGTCCAGTTGAGGCAACCGGGACTCATTTAAATCGACAAAAAATTTACTGTTTGGCAAGCTGATTTTGTGAGATCAATATTAGCAATTTGCATGTTCTGTAGCGATTACACTACTGTAGAAATGTTTTTGGCATTGACAGTTTTTACACATTTGTGTTTTCAGTACTCCTCTCATCGTGGATTATTTGTACATGATCTCTTGAGTTGCCATTGGCTGTTTCATTACAAAACTACATCCCTCTTTTTACAATACAAACAATTTCCTTGTTTCATGGAATGTCTTTTGCATCTAGTGCAAAAGGAGAGATTTTGGCCAATTTCACCCAGGTAAAGGAGTACTTGTTCTCAGTGCTGTGATGTGTGTAGTGTTCACAGTGACTGAGTGCATATCCGGCCATAGTGCCATCCAGGAGGGAAGAGTCACTGTTTTCAACCTTTTATCAATAGCGCCTCCTCTGGTCAATCTGGAAAATGCAGCCTGACTATGCCAGCTATTCCATTGGTGCGATGACTGTAGCGGCTCAACTGGTGAGCCGCAGAGTGAGAAGTATTGGTAGAGGACTCCATGCATTTTGGAGGGAAAAATGAGGGAGAAAACGTCCTCCATTAGAGATGCGGTCACCCAGGCCAAAGTTGGTTGGGCCTGGTGGCACACTGGTCAGGAAATGCTGCCATAGGCTGAGTGTCTGCCTGCAGCTTTCATGATGTCAGGTATGTTGGAGGTCTCATGACTGCTGTGTACATATGTATAAGTATGTGAGTGCTTCAATGTGTATGTGCGTGCATGTGCGTGTGTGTGTGCTTCTTTTTTTTTTTTGAGTGTTTCAGTGTGTAAGTGAGCGTGAGTGTGTTTGGGTATATTTAATATTTTACCTTCCTCAAAAGCTGACATACACCTGTCCCTGCGGGCCTGAGGTGTAAATATATGGAGAACAAAGACTGGATGAGGAGAGCAGGGGAGAACAGAGAGGAAGTCTGTCTCTGCCAGTCTGTTTTGTATTCTGAAGTGTACTGCCATGACCTCTATCTCTCTCTTTTTGTTTTTTTATTTGTCTGCCCTTTCTGATGGTTGTGTTTCTTTGTTTGGTGTTGGGATACATAAGTCTCTTTTTGCTGTGGTAGTTGTGTCCGTGTTAAGCTCTGTTTTTGTGTTATAATGTCTCAATAAAGGTAGTTTAAAACTCAAACTCTCTCTTTGCCTCCCTCCCTGCTGCAACAGAGGCAATCAAACAGATCAAACAGAGGTGGAGGTTTGGGATCTGATCTCACACACACACACACACACACACACACACACCTTCTATAGGAACCAGGACTCATGGGTCTTTCGCACAGAGAGTGCAAACATTTTGTGGAGTTCCTCTCTGTTCAACGTGTAAGGTGATTTTATGACTGTATTACGCCTTTGTTATCCCTGGGTGGAGTTTTCTTCTTTTTCCTCCTCCTCCTCAGGGGATTTAATGGTGGAGTACAAACTAACATAAAAGTGCATAGCGCCACCTAGTGTATTGGAGTGTAGGAAGGGTATGCATCATAGATAGATAGAAATAGATGGTCAAATTCCTCTGGAATACCTTCTGTTCTCTGTTATCCTATATAGAGGAGGATCAGTCACAGAAGTTTCTTCATGCTTCCAAACCATCCATTAATTTTTTCACTTGGACATGCACATCACTGAACTATCAGAGGCTGCATCTATACCCATATCACCTTAGTAAGAAATTCCAAAATGTAGCCATCTGAGCAGCTACCCTTCATAAATAAGTAAATAAGATTTTGAGTTATTTTAGCTCAGTACTCTGACAGTATCACTGTCAGAAATGTGATGATCAGGATATGTTATGAAAACACGGCATGACAGAATCAAATATTGTGGTAAAAGAAGCAAAGTGTAAGAGCCACAGAGAGACTTGTCAGGAATACAACATTTGATGTGATTGAAAGAGTGCTCACAAAATCCTTCTCCTCTAATATTAGTCACAGAGACACAGAAAATGTAGTGATGTATCTTTAAGCTGTAAATTCAAGTAACTCTATGAGATTATCACCTTAACAAGCTTGAGCTTGAGAATCTGCATTATTTTACATATTGGTAAGCTGCGAGTAAAAGTGCTCCTTAACATATATGGTGGTAATATTTTTCTGGTGTAGTAAAACAGACACACAACTCCATAATCATAGTTTTTCTGTTATTATATGGCTAAGATTGAATATTAAATCTTACATCCTCTTATTATAAATAAAAGACAGTTGTTCTTGCACCCAAGGATGTCCTTAGTAGACCTTGCACAAAAGGATTATGGGAAAGGTGAAAGGTCAGGAAAGTAAAGACAGTAAATAGATGCGTATGTGCATGCACATGCATACAGCTCCTGTGTGAGCCTCCAGCATATTGACTCACACCACCCAGCAGTGTTGTGTTGTTTTATATTCATTGATGTTTCTATAATGGGACTCCAACCACACCACTGAGAGATACTAATGCTCCAAACTGAAAGGGGACTGAATGACACAGCTAACACAAAACAGCTCCAGAGCACTGGGGGAAATTATAATAATAATGCAAAGTGTTTTATCCATAGAAACTTTAGAGAAAAGCACTTTGTTGTGAACAGGAGAGAAACTCACTTCAACCTCCACCAATGTGCAGCACCCTTCTTGATTATGCATTGCAGCCATTTTGCGTCAGATTAGACTGTCTTTTGGTCATGAGATAATGTTTTGATTTCAACATTACCCAAATAGTCTTATAACTTATTGTTCCAAAATATTTAAATATGTATAATGACCTGTTTATTTGTTCATTAACTATTTTATATATAATTTTGTAGAATTCTTTAATAAGCTGATAGATGCTTAAATGTAAAGGTATGTAAATACACGAGCCACAGAAAAATGCATCTTACACAATACATCTTACACAGGCATGTTAGATACAAACTGATCATGATATTTCCACCGTGGGGGATTTAAATATAGAGATTTAGGGGCCCAGTCAAACACAGGCATCAAAAAAATCTGCAGTTTACTGAGACACGCACACATGGCACCAAGCAGAGAGAGGTGTAAACCATGACTCTGGGCTGCAGAGCACTTGCAGTATTGTCAGTTCATCCCTGAGTTCTGCCACACGTCTCACTCTGTTTGTTCAGTATTGAAGTATTGATGGCTCCAGGTCGCTCCAGAGACCTAAGAGAGTTACGGCTTCACTCCACCTAACCCTGTGAATGGATGACTTCCAGGGGACCACTAAACAAGATTGCATATTTGTTCGAAAGAAATGGAAAAGATTTATATGTGTAAACCTGCCAGGGATCTATAGTAACTAGACTAACAAATGAAACAGATGCATGTAGGTATTAGAAAAATGAAAGTGACTTTTGACGTGAGCCCATCACAAACGTACAGGCAACATTTCCTGATGGTCATCACTTAGTCATGAATAAATGCAAGGAAGCTGCATGTCACACAAAATGTTATAAATGAAAACTTGAATATAAATAAATCAATATAAATTACAAATATGGTGGCCTTCTTTTAGTGTGCAGTAACAACACTGAACAGCATTCCTGCAATGTTCTTTGCTAGTTTGGTAAAAGATTCCTTTCAATAAACTGGACAAATCTACAAGCTTTGTATGCATATCATTTTGAAATGTTTAACTTCACTAATGTTCCAGATGTGTTGATACAAAAAGTAGAATGCATAGAACTCTACATGTTGCCTCTGTGCATGTGTAATTAACCTGTAATTACATGTAATAGCGATTTTGATAAGAACTGGTTATTACTGAGGCACTGAGATTAAGGCATCATTGGACAAGAGTCTGAGGCGTCTTCCACTGCATACCTTCAGCCACTGCTGCAATAAGTTAATGATGATTCTTGGTTGCAAAATTCACTGTTGCCCCCTGCCTCCCCAACCTAATTTAGTTGACCAGGATGGTGGGGGGTCCAAATGGTATGTAAGGGAGGGGGAATGGGGGATGGTGTGATGGGGGTGTACCTGCTTTTTGATTGTTAATACACAAAACCATATATGCATAAAGACCGTTAATATGAGAAAGTTCAATTTTCAGTTCAGATTTATTAATGTTTCCAAGCATAAGCCATCGCCCCCCTCCTGTACAGCCAGTAATTATACCCTGTTATAAGCCATAACATTTATAATTATGTATTACCATAAAAAACATTCAGCAGAGTCAGGACTTTAAGGTGGACAGACAGACAGAGAGAGAGACAGGCAGACACACTCTCAGTATGCTGAGTGAAGCTCCGGATCGGATCCCCAGGCCACACAGTCACAGAAATGCAAACGCGCAGCAGAACCCACCCCCACACCCCCAACCTCCCACCCGCGCCTCGGATCGCAGAGCGCTGTGGGAAGAGCTGTGACTGACAGGCCGGGAGTCGGCCCAAGGGGAACGCGGAGCAGCGCGTGACAGGAGGGCAGACAGGTGCACAGGTAAATTTAATGTACAGATTCACATGACAGACACGCAGACAGGCCGTTAAATCCAGCAGATACTTCCACCGAGAGTGACGTACACATCACACATATTTTAACACGCAGCCCATTTACACAGCTGAGTTTTTTTATTATGGAGTGCCTTTTTCAAGGGCTCAACAGCAATGGCTGCTGGGAAGTGAACAGGTAACCTGTGTGATACAGATTATGACATCCAGATTATGCTATCCTGAGCATTACATTATCCTGCCAACGGACCTTTATGTGACAGACAGACAAAAAAAGGTGAGGCTTGGTTACAGTCAGACAGACAGTCAGACAGACAGACAGTAATGTAAAGCTTTGTGAAAGACAGACGGATAGACAGGCAGTAATATGAGGC
>CM040749.1:6313986-6498986 GCA_022829145.1 Albula goreensis
ATTTTCTTAATTAGACACCCCCTGATTTTGTCGCCTTTGTTCCGACAGGGCTATTAGAAAATGGCTCGGCCAGTGAAATACACCCTTTGGAAAAGCCATCTTTGTGGTGTGGGCTGTCTGTGTATTTATGTGGCTGTCAGCTGAGGTCACGCACTGAGGCCATCCATAAAGGTTTGCAGGGGCAGATTAGACAGCCACAGAAGGCACAGGGACACTGAGGGACGTCAGAGATGCTGGGAATGAGGTATCTATACCATATTCAGCAGATTAGGCCCGCAAATAAATCACAGAGATATAGATCACAGCTTCTTGTTTGGATGTCTGAGATTCATTCCAAGAGATGAGCAGGTGTGAGTGTGTGTGTGTGTGTGTGTGTGTGTATTGGTGGGTTGGCAGGGTTGCTGGGTGCCATGTGCCTATGTGTGAGTGTACATTAGCATGTTGGTGTATAAGTGTGTGTGTGTGTGTGTGTGTGTGTGTGTATGTGTGTAAGACTGTCCTTGTATATGTGTATGTGTATGCATGTGGGTGTGCTTGTGTGTGGGTGAGTGTAAGACTGCCCATGTATATTTGTATGATTGTATGTGTATGTGTGTGTGTGTGTATGTGTATGTAAGACTGTCCTTGTATATGTGTATGTGTATGCATGTGGGTGTGCTTGTGTGTGGGTGAGTGTAAATCTGCCCATGCATATTTGTATGATTGGATGAATTTGTGTGTGTTTCCTTGTGTGTGTGTGTGTGTGTGTGTGTGTGTGTGTGTGTGTGTGTGTGTGTGTGTGTGTGTGTGTGTGTGTGTGTGTGTGTGTGTGTGTGTGTGTGTGTGTGTGTGTGTGTGTACAAGGTACAAGGTTCAGACTTCCACTCTTCGCAGCTCTTGGCTCAGTCAATGCACAGCTAATGGCATTCTTCAGCTGAAAATTTAGAGCAGATTAAACAACTTGTTTGACAGCAGATTTCCTGCCAACAAGAAAATATCCAATGGCCTGTTCATTATAATTCTCCTTCACATGCAATTAGAAATCAGAGCCTGCTTGAAGGTCAGGGGAGGAAAGGAACCACAGAAAAGCCAAGGAGGCAACAAAAGGAGAGGCTCAAACAGATTAGAAAACTACTGAAACTGCCATAAAACACTCTCAAAAACACAGCAAAGCCGAGGAGGCAACAAAAAGAGGCTCATTTAGATTAGGAAACCACTATAACCCTCTTTATAGACATAACAATAGAGAGGCTTGTATAGATTGGAAAACTGCTATAACACTCTTAAACATACAAACAGAAGGAGAGGCGATAAAAGTTTATAAAGCCGCTATAACATTTCCAGACAGACATACAAAGGCAGGAGCTTGTACAGTTTAGAAAACTGTTATAACCATGATAATGCTCCCAAACACATACAGAAACAGAGAGGCTTGTGAAGATTAAAAACTGCTATAACTGCTATTGCACTGACAAACAGATATACAAAAGAAGAGGCTCATATATATAGATTATAAGTCTGTTATAACACTTTCATATGGACATATAGAAAGAGAGGCTTGTACAGAGTATAAACCTGCTATAACACTTTCAAACAGACATAGAGAAGAAGAGTGGTCGGAATGGGGTCATTATGATGTGTTGTCGAGCTGGGCAAGATCAGTGATTGAAACTGTTGTTGTTCATGATTACACTTTGAGTGCATAAGATAGGAATTTATCTAAACGTATCAACAAAAATGTATTGCCCTTGACAGAGGGTACATATCCATGTCAATTCTGGAAAATTGGAAAAAAATAGGTGGCAACCCCTAACTGCGATCCAAACTGTCACCCATCCTCCTTTGCAAAAGGGACTGAAACACTCATTCAGAGAAATGAAGAGGATGCCACTGATGACAGCTCAGCGTCTGTTGTCAGTCACTGAGCTGCAGTAATTAATTTCTCAATGCGCAACAACAGCCATATCAAGCTCAAGATCATGTTACTAATTACTGTAATCGGCCGTTATCATTGGATTCAAAAATTAAGACAAAATAATGAAGATGTCGACATACGAAGCTGTGTATTATGGGGAGATATGGAGACATAATAATAAAATGAATGCAGAGAGGGGTGACCTAAGAGATAAAAATAATAGCAAAATAGCAATCCTTAAGTAATGCCAAGAACAAGTAAGCTATGTCACATCGGTAATGCAAAAATGAACGTAATGGGAAATGATTTTAGGAGGAAGTAAGATAATTGAGTTTTATGCCTTTGAGTATCGGCAAAAACATTTCATCAAATGTCAGACATCTTAATTATATTGACTTAATTTCCAGGCTTTGATTTATTTAATTTCTTAGCATTTGAATTTTGAATTAATAATATTAGTTCAGTTTATTCACATTTAGTACTTTTTTCATTAATGCTTATATCGTCATGGTTTCCGATGCTCTTCGGCACCTCCCCCAGGCTTTGGGTTTGTACCGTTTGTATCGTTTGTACTCCGCTCAACATGTTATATGAAAACAGGGAAACCAGAGATTCTGTATATGCACCCAGATACTCTCCTCCATCTTATTCACAGACCCTCAGCACTGTTATACGGCACCTGGCACAGAGAGGATGGAAAAGGCACACAAGTGCTGAATATCTGGGTAGTGAATAAGGATGTACCCGAATCCAAATACGTTATTCAGTCACTTCAGACAGTTCAAAAAACTTTACAAGTTTCGTTAAAAATAAAAATTAAAGAGAGAGAGAGATGGAAAGTACAGTATAAGGATGTGGAAATATATTTCATAATTAATTATATGCAAATCTTAAATCAAGTTGGTGCTTCGAAGGCACAAAAATTTCATTGCCAATGAATATTAAGTTAGAAAATACAAAAATTGCCCGATTTAACATAATTTCCGGTACAACCACGCCCACCTTTGGCTTTCTGTGTGAATACAGATACAGAGACGGATAATTTTGTTGGTTGAACAAAAACAGATACAGATAATGACATCTCTGTACACCTCCAGTAGCGAATGGACTCTGTGCTGAAACTGGGAATAGAGTCAGGAAATGCCACAAGCTCGGCCCAGCCACAGTCAGTCTTTGGAGAGAAATTACTACCTGTCTCTCGTCTGGGAACCAGGCTCGGTTAAAGAGGATATAAATAGATTAGCTCACAAACGGGTCTGAGAAGAGAAGGCGAGAAGTGCAGCGTCCTAATGGCTGGCACAGGCTCAGTCTATATCCATATCCACCAACAGACAAGAGCTGAGGAAGAGCTGAGGGAGAGAAGACAGTCTCAGATCTCTCCCACTCTCTCTCTCTTCCCTCTCTGTCTCTCTGGGTTTCTGTCTGTCTGTCTGTCTCTCTCTCTCAACCACTGCTATATTTGAGCTTCATGTTTTTTTATAAGTGTCAGTTCCTAAGTCGACTTTAAAAGGGGTATTGTGTAGCCTCTTAGGTGCCAGACATGTTAAATTCCAGCAATACTGGTCTTGTACTATAATAATAGTCTTGGTCAAAAAGCTAGATGGTGATTTTTGTTTCACTGGGACCACATCTGATCTTGAATTAGTTTAGAATGAGCTGCATTGAGGTGGTGAAATCCTGGGGTGCAAATAATTATTCTGTCAGGCAAACGTCTGACACTCTCACAGAGGGTTCCCAAATCTGATCTGAGAAGCTGTGGGGGTGCCTTTGTTGCGACCCAGCACTGAAATACCTGATTCAACTAATGAAAGTACAGAATAGAGAATGATAAGTTGATTAGTTGAATCAGTCATTTTAATGAAAGAACAAAAGCCTGCACTCACAGAAACCCTTCAAGTGTAAGACTGGACAACCCCCGGTCTAAAGAATCAATCTCCAACTATTGAAACTGTCGCTCTGAAGAGCAAGTGAGGCAAACTGTTTCTCTGCTCCAGAAGTGTGAGAGAGCCCGAAACGTTTTACAGACTCAGTAATGGATCTTTGCGTAACTGCAGGTTTTGTTGGGTTAGCTCAGACTTTCCCAGACAAACTAATCACACCTTCGCTGAAGAGCATTTTCTGGAGTGGACGTCCACATGCATGCTGTCACCTCTGACCCTCAGCTACATCTGCACTCTGCAACAATCCATTTTGATGATAATGATGTGTCTGTGTGTGTATGACGCTGTCTTGAAAGGACAATGTGTTATTAGTACTCGTTTTCGCTCTGTCTGTCTGAGCGCTGCATTACAGCCGTAATTACACCCTTGGTCCCCTTGGGAAAAAGCTCAGCGGATCCAACGTTTTTGGTGTCAGCACTACAGTATTTGTTTCAGGCTCGTCAGGAAGTGAGTTGGGGTCACAGACGGTGAGCCGCAAACAGCAAATGTACAGCAATGCTGTACAGACGGTACACGATGGGGTTACATTACGATAAATCCATTGTAAGTGGAAAATGTCATAAGTCGAAAATGCATTTAATTCACGTAACCTGCCGAACATCATAGCTAGCCTAACCTAGCCTACCTTAAACGTGCTTAGAACACTTACATTAGCCTACAGTTGGGCAAAATCATTACCTCAAAGCCTATTTTACAATAAAGTGCTGAATATCTCACCTGCTAAATGGTTAAAATGCAGTGCTATCGCACCACCGTAAAGTCGAAACATCATAAGTCAGACCATCGTAACTCAGGAACCTTCTGTATTTCCATAATGCAGCAGAACTAACGCTGCAAAGATAGCCGACATGTCATTGTTATGGAGCATCGCCTACGACCGTGGGAACTGAAAAAGGTGCCAAACTCACTCCATCGTTTCTCATGCCCGATGGGCATGGCGAACGAAGAGGCCGGAAGCCTGCTGACGGGAGTCTTGCTAGGCTTCTGGGAGAGGTGGTTCCCGGTTTTGAACACAGGGTTGCATCAGTCATGGCATCTGCCGCTAAACAGCCCAGAGATTCAATCAAGCAAAAGAAAAACAGAGACGCTGCCAGCCAGTCAGCTAAATGGCACCCCCCCCCAGCCTCCTCTCCACATCTCCAGAACACTCATTCTACATTAACTTGACTCGCATCCAATTACCGACATGCCAACATTTACAACATCCAAATGAACAAACAAAAACACATCAGAGGCTATTTTCATTTACCGTGCCCCACAAGTCTTGTTTTTTTTTTTCTTGACAGCTATTAATGTTTAATCATAAATATCATCATGTACTGCAGACACAGAAGAGTTTATAAAATCAGAAAGAAAACCACAGAGAGTAAATGTTAGGACTCAGATGCCCGCTCCAGACAAACAGAAGCAGACGATGATGATGTTAGAGTTTGTTGAACTGAACATCAGACATTACAGCACATGGGAAATTGTTTTAGAAGGGAAGTCCAAAAAAGTGATTTTTGCAGCCAAAACACTCTTTTGCTACCATGTCATTTATTTTTTTTTTGACGTGGGTCTTTGTGCACCTCACTTTTTTATACAGCAGGATGTGATTTGTACAGCTTAAAGGTCAGCATGAGTCAGATTTGGAGTTTAAATGACTGTTCATGGCACGTAACAGGAAAACATAGTTAGTAAGTGAACAATGGCTGATTAAATGCCCCCCACACACACACACACACACCACCAGCATTTCACAAATTGGCACTATAGCCCATAATAGTCCCCTCTTTGGCAGTGAAGATGAGGATCGGCTGTTAAGAGTGGCCAAAAGAGCTAACAAATGGTCCTACCCCTGTTAGTCTGCTATAGTCCTCAATGGAAATGCTGGCATAGCGACAGCAGTCAGACAGACCCATAACTGCCTGGATCCAAACGCCTCTTGCTATGTAAATTGACAAGATGTAAAATATGGGAATAAAGGTTATTTCCTTTTATCAATAAACTATCCTATAATAAATTGACTAACCACATTTGACTGGACATCCTTATTAGAAAGAAATGACAGGAAGATAACTGCATGGGAGTGTGGGCTAATTTTGTTTGTGACTCTGAGACAAAGTAAAAAAAGGAGGGAGCGATGAATCAAAACGACTAACTTTCCCTCGGACTCCCAGGGACGACTAAATCCACAGACTGGAGCGAGAGCCGGTTTCTCTCCTCCTTGAGAGGAAAGGTCAAGACTGCCTGACTGTTTTTTGTCCTTTCTAAAATAACTCCTTAAGCTGTCCAATTACCCGAGTTTATAATTAGAAAAACCGAGGAGGTGATTGTTTTTTCGGCGATGAGATGCCTAATGAGGACCCTCGATCATCCGAACGTGGGGGATGCTTAAGGTTACCTCTTTTCCACCCCTGTTTTTCACAAAAACACAGCGGCCTATTCTGAATTTTAAACACAGTCCGAGAGTCTCTGGTTAGGTAGAGATTACCTGTGTCTATCCCAGCGCCATCTGGGACATGCTCGTCCAACCTTGACAAGGTGGAAAGTTCCCAGAAAGAGCATATCGGGTCTAAGCCGTGCAATTATCTCTCTAAACCCAGAGCGAAATCATTTTAACTGCCATCAGTCTTTGAATAGGTGGAGATAAGGACTACAGATGATGGCAGTGAATGAGGAATTTGAGGTCTGTGCAGTCTTTTATTAAAGCCGCCAGACTGAAGCCTCCATTCATTTGAATCTCATTGTCATTCCATGGAATCTCATTGTCATCTCATTGCCATTTTCCCATGGATGCCAATATATATTTTTTATATAAGCCGCATATAAAATAATATTTTTTTTTTCTGATTATACCTTAAAGGCTCCCCTACGGTCAAAATGACATTCTCCTGTATTTGGTATGGTATTTGTGCATTAGGTGGAAGCCTGAGATCAGCGTAGTTTCACAAGGTGCAACGTTCGGAAATACTCGCTTGTCACACAAGTAGAGAAAGTTATAGTGAAAGTTACAAAAAAGTAAGAGAATGTTACGAAGGTTACAAAATCATAAAAAGGTAGTGGAAGATGTGACCTTTCGACCTTCCCATTGGAGGGAAACTTCCTTGTCATGAGCACAGTCCATTGGATTAGACAGATATCCCATGGTTGGTTGGTTTTATCACTCCATTGCAGGGGGTTAATTGCCAGACGATCTCTCAGATCAATCAAATTCATACTCAGACTATTACATATTGTAGCATGGTACTTCTCTAGGCTGGAGAGAATGATCGAGCAGTGGTCCTCAATCTTGCTCCTGGAGTACCATGGGATGTGCTGGGTTTTACAGCAGGAGAGGGTGCTAGAGAGCAATTAGACAGATTATTTAACCAGGTTAACCTCTATTTTAACCTGGCAAGGCTGAGACAAGCATTGTGGACCTACAGCCATTGACGGGAATGTCGTGGTTGCGACTTGAACGCTCTGCGATGGGGCCTGCAGGTGAACTAAGATCATGGGCTTTTACTCTGTAAACCACCCAAAGGCTGCCAGTGTGATCTGGTTGACATCTTCCAGACATGGATGAACGCTGTGCATTGAGCGTCCAGACTTCCCCAGCGTTCAGAACCAATCAAGCTGCCAGGAAAGCAGGCATATGGTCTGCATCACGTCCAGAAAGACAGAGGGATCATTTTCAACAAAATGCAGATGTGCACATGGATAACAGGTAAAGGCAACATTTAACATCATGCATAGATGGACTGTGCCAGGAATGGACGGCCAACAGAATGCTGTGATCAGAGAACAGCAGTCATATTTTAATATAAGGCTTAGATGGAGCCAATGGCCTTTTTAGGGTACCTAGTTGCACACTTCTTGGACAAGTCATGGGTATGTCCAGAGTCTTTATATGGATTTACATAATATGAATATTATGTGGAGTTCGGCACACTGGTCTCAAGATGGCAAACAGAAAAGGAGGCCATGTTGAGAATGAAGATTCAGAATCATACTGCACGTGTCATTCTAATATGTTTTTTTTTATTTCTTGAATACAGAAATTTAAAAGGATAGATGTGTATCAATAGAACAAGATGTCACATCAACTGATAGATCAACTTCCAGGTTTAGCAATAAGGAAAATTTTAGGTTTCTCCTAAACAACAGTGAATAACAAATACTTCTTCAACAAGGACTTCTAAATGGTTCTCAATTGCTTTCAGTGAACAGTCATAGCTCTACAAGTGTAATTCTATGGAAGGTCCTGTCTCAAGATGGTATCCTATTGGTAGGTTTGTCAAACACACTGAAATTTGTGACTCTGAATGTGGCTTAATACATCCCATAAGCCTGGTCCTGTAAGCCAGCAGAAATGAGCTGTTGCTGGGCAGCCTGCTTAATTTCAGAGCCAAAATGGCGGAGGATTGACCTGGCTTGGAGTTGCATTGTATGCAACTGAGATCAGAGGAAGAACATGGGAGAAAAGGTGCTGTTGAGTGAAATGGAAGGCAGGGTGATTCTGATTGAGCCCAATCTGCCACAGCTGCTGATGCACACACACACACACACACACTCTCTCACACACACGCACACACACACACGCAGACACACACACAAACACACACACACAAACAATGCATACACACACACACACACAAACAATGCACACACACACACACACACACACACACTCACACACACACATACACACACACACACACACTCTCACACACACACACACACACACAAACAATGCACACACACACAGATGCAAACAATGCTCACACACACACACAAACAATGCACACGCACACACACACACACACAAACAATGCTCACACACACACACACACACTCTCACACACACACACACACACAAACAATGCTAACACACACAGACGCAAACAATGCTCACACACACACACAAACAATGCACACGCACACACACACACACACACACACAAACAACGCGCACACACATCTCTCACTTGCCGATTTCACACCACCACAGCCTCTTTGCCTATTTAATTACTTTGGCAGTGCTGGAAGTCCTAATTGAGAGTTTCACACACTGTAATTTACCAGGCTGTGAGAAGTCCTCTGTGTTCCCATGGTGCCTCTGAAATGACACAGTGCATTGTGGGGCTGAGAGAGACTGTGGTGGACCAGGAGACGGGGGCATGGGGGGGGGGTTAGTGTTGGAAAAGAGCACTGGCAGAAAGAGAGTAACATGATACCACTGTAAGTGTAGGTGTAGCTGACATTTTTCCACAACTGCTCATTTATCATTTGTGCTTTTCTTTTTAAACTACGCACCCATGGATTTTTATTTTAAATACCTCTCAGTGATTATTATCCCTGTTTTTTCTTCAGATCAGAACTAGCAGTAGTCATGCTAGTAGTCACAGTCGTACCAGCAGTAGTAGTACTAGTAGTGGACGAAGTAGTAGTAATTATAGCAGTATTAATAGTGGTAATCATAATAGTAGCAGTGATATTAATATTAATTAATAGTAATATTATTGGTATTAACTGCATCAGTTAGAGTGGTTGTAGCATGGTAAATACAGTACAGAGTGTATTACAAATACAAGATATGTATTTTTTTCCTCAACGTAAAGTCTGACATTTTTATGTATTATGTATTTTCACAGACTTGTAAAAATGTTTTATCGTCATACTGTACAAGGTGACTTCAGTCGTTGCAAATGGACCAGAGAATATGATGTATGATAATTTTACCCGGTGCCAGTTGGCGAGGCAGTGAAAAAAGAAACACAGAGAGACAATAAAGCAAACCTGTTGAGCATATTTAATCAGACGCTGGGTGAGTAACCAGAGGACTGGGGATACATGAATTAAGATGGATATTTTAGGATTATGGTGGTCCATTAGGCGGCGATATTAAACAACTATGGCTCTGCCAGGAAACACAGTGTCGCAAAAAATTAATGGGGGACAATGCTGAGGGCAAAAAGAGCACCTTTCAACCGCAGAGAAAAAATCATTTTGTGAACCTTTTGCAGCAGAATAGCTTTTACTAGTTTTTCTTGCCTTAGTTCTGATACCACTGTTTGTTATGTGATATGGGTGAATAATTGGCAGTAAGGGTGACAATGTGATCATGTAACATAGACATGTGACAATATATGGTGTGTGTGGTGTGCATTCAAATCTTTCATGAAATGCCTGCAAAACACATATGATAAGCACATTTATAATTGGTGTGATTTTTTTCATAAAGGATATTACATTCTTAAGTAAAACTCTTTTATGCAAATGAGGTTTGCAAAAACATGAAAGGAGAAGGGGGTGTCACCTCATTATCGGGGTCACGTAAAATTCAGGCTAATGCGGTCGGCAGAGGAAAGCAGCGCCGGCAGGCCTGCCGCCAAGCAGTGGGGCTAACACGCTAGCGCAACAGTGATGGTGAACAAGCTGAACATAGCATACCAGCTCTCATGTGATGCTAGCCTTTCCACATATATATATTTTTTTCATTTCTACACCATAAATAATCAATGGGAAATCAGTTATTGATTCAATACATTCCAATATAGTGATATGAGATCATGTTCTTTAGAGTATAGATTATCATGTTGTATTGACACACAGAGACAGCCTGAGAGATAAAGAGAAACAGAGAGAGAGACAGCGAAAACCAAGAATGCAAAACAGAGAATAAAAGGCCCGAGAATGTGAATTAAAATTACATTTCATGCATATAGCAAAAAAAAACATACAACTTACAATTCAAACATAAAACAATATTTTTAAACAAATATCTCAAGATCTAAGACCTAGAAATAACTAGAATAAAATTAGAGAGTAATTATATTCAAATCAGGCATAAGGAAGGCAATAACTCAAAGAATCTGAAACTATAATAAAAGGTAACCATCCGTTTAGAAATCTGGTCACTCCACAAGGTTTATACAATGTAGAATGACAGTGCAGCTTGCAGCATCGCGAGTGACAGCAGCAGTGTCAAAATGCATAATCAATGCAGTCTGACGCTGCAGGAGGCTCTGCGCAAACTATTCAGCCGAGTCCGGAAAGCCGTGTTTTTCCCTTTGACTCAGACCAGTGACTAAGGCCTCATTACTCCCGTATTCAAAAGGGCAGCCGAATTTGGGCAGGATAATTATCGAGCCATTTGTGCGGGCAGCAACCTGGGGAAGGTATTGTGTTGATGAATTAATGCCCCTGTATGACTTTATAGAGCAATTTGTCTTTTGTAAGGTGAAATTTGAATGTAAGAGTGAAACTAGCATTTATTTCAGTGGACCATAATAATAATAATAATAATTTAAAAAACACCTTTTCGAGAAAAATCTTAAAATAAAATATTTGCATACTGTCTTGATTTTAAAATATTGTAATGAGGATAAAGTTCACGTTAAACGGCTGGTTATAGACTATGATAACAGGGTTAAAACTGAATAAATAAACAGACTTATGCTGAAGGGTGTGGAGAGATGTAACGTTGCAGCCTGTGTTTTGCATCACCAAATCAGATATGAAATGGTAAAAGACTACAGCTCCCTGCTACACTCTACTCAATGAAAGATAGCAAACTCTGACCTATACAAATTACCTGGTCTCACCTGCAGCAGCAGCTTCTGGAACTAAAAGGCACTACTGTCAGATCTGGGCACCGGCTGTAAATTGAGACAAAACCAAAGTTATAGTCTCATAGAGAAAGGCTTCACCTTGCGAAAGCACCACCAGATATGTTTATCTGAGCCTGAAAGGGAACATTTGATTAGACCGTAAACATTAAGGGGGGAAGGCACACGGGGGCCCACTATGCAATAAAGAAAGTAAATTACAAATTCAGCCTGGTGCCCCTTGCCCCCGCTTTTCTCCCACTCCTGCTTCATGATCACTCCTACTTTCTCTAAAGCTCCTCTAAGCAACAAGCTGTAACTAGATACAGACCCACTGGGGCAATTAGATAAGAACAAGACCACCAGTGGCAAAATACCATAACGTCAATAAACAAATGAGATGAAACACAAATGCAGATTCGTCTGTGAATCCCAGGCAAAGTGAGCTTGAAAAAAATATTGATGAAATCGCCTCCAAGCATTGAAAGAAGAGTATACCCTTTTCTGATCTGAATGATGTTTGATTCAGCGCATATTTAAACTCAAGTCCTTTGATAAGAGACTGAGAAAGGGAGAGGGAGAGAGAGAAAGAGACAGAGAGATTCAGAGAGACAGAGATAGAGAGAGATTGAGAGAAAGAGAGAGATATGGACAGCAGTCAATGGCAAATGGTGAATTATTTACCATGAAGATGCAGTGGTTGAGCGAATCCTAATCAAACCCGACAGACTGCTTCAAACACTCTGGCCGCAACCGCAAAACTGTCCCGGTGAGAGAACCGTGGAGCTGCTGGGAGAGGTACAGGTGGGAGGAGCAGGAGAAGAAAACCTGCCAGCATCTGCATGAGTGTGGGTGAGATAATAACTGCATTGTGTGCAAAAAAATAAAAAAAAATATATAAAAGGACAAAGAAAAAACACAAAGCAAATTTGATTCAGGCGATCATTAGTTTAACTGTGTGTGTTTCCAAGTGGTGTTACATCTGAGGACAGAACTGCACTGCTGGGCTGGGCTCCGGTCAGGTATGCTGAAGGTGAAACACGGCTGATGAAATGAGCTGGGAGTTCAAAGACTCTCCCTGCATTTGTTTACTTTCCTTTAGGAAATGCAGCATAAACATATGATAATTATGGAAATTCAAGTGCAACATAGCACCATACCTCCCATTGATTGTAAGTGATTGTTTTTCCTCGCTGCCTTTAAACACTCCCGATTCAAATAAAAATTGCTTTTCTTTCTATGAAATCACAAGACAACCACCTGATACCCTTCAATGATAGGGCCCAGCTTCATGCATTCACATGTATATGCACACACACACATACATACACATGCACTCTCTCTCTCTCTCTCTCTCTCTCTCTCTCTCTCTCTCTCTCTCTCACACACACACACACACACACCCATGCACGCATACCATATAGTATGGTAGGAGGGGTGTTCAGGGACAACATTCTTGTCTTCCCCGCCTCGGCTTCATCTTCTCAGATTGAAACCAAGTGACTTCTTGCTGTTCCCCAAATTGAAACAAATGATGAAAGATAAGCAATTTCACGTTTGGAGACATGGAACATGACAGAAGTTCTGAAGGTGATCAACAAAGAGGACTTCCAGAAATGTTTCCCAGAGAGGCAGCAATGATAGTGCAAATATGTGGGAGGTGTGCGCTTTGAAGAGGATTAATGAAGTGAATGAAAACACAAATGAAATTTCTGCTTGTAATGAAATCATTTTTTTCCAATATTCACAGTACATTTTATTCACACCTTGAACGTGAGAAAATACAAACATAGACACACAGACATACACATGCAGACAGGCGTTCACATACTCCCATACACTCTCTCTCTCACACACACCTACACATACACATGTATAAACATTAATACACTCAAACACAAACATACATACATACATACATCCATACATACACACACATAAATACATACATTCAAAGACATGAACACACTCACTCATACAAATGCATACACTGATTCACATAAACACACTCAGAGATTCACATACACACACACACATACACTCAGCTCCGCAGGGCAGCAGTACCCATAGATTTTCTGTACTATGGTTTAGAGGAGAAATGTGAATCTGGTATCCCTTCGATCAATATCTTATTCACCTTGAATATTTTTATTTTTCCTGCATATAAGTATGCATGATACATATATGATTGTAAATAAATTCAATTTTTTGCACCAAGGAGCCCCCCAACCAGATTCAGCGGTAGGGGTAGGATAATTTTGAACCACTATATGAGAATAAAAGATCAAGTATTCTTTCTTACACAAAAAGTTTTCAATGCGTGGAACAGCTTGCTAGGTCAAGTAATCGAGGCAGAGATCCTTGGGGAGACTAAGCACAGGCCTAATGCAGAGCTGGATGCTCTGCACTGTGGGAAAGTTACAAGCCTATGTGTGCCGACTAGACTTCTCTCATCATTATGTAGTTCTGAGTTCCTCCTCTTATATTCTTGAGTTCTGAGTAAAGTTAAAAGTGAACTGCACGTTAATACGAAAGAGCTGATCCTAACGATGTAAAGGTCCTGGGCTGTGAATACGTGACATGCTTTCTTTTTCCTGGCTAAATGTGGCTGAAGAGAGTAAATCATCCCTAAAGTAATTTAAGTGTGTAATTGGTAAGACCTGATAGCATTTTTTTATTGCAGGGCTGCAACTGCAGTGTGAACAAAAACCAACATATTGGTTGATCCTCTAATTAGATAGATCACTTTGTTAACTTTATTATGTTATGTTACTTTGCATTACTTCAGTGGATTACTGACCATGAGTTGTTTGACTGAGCACAAGTTAGGAATTTTGGTGGGCTTATCTCACACATTGGTGTAAAGTTGTTCACAGTCATAGCACCATAAGGTTTGGAGCCCGACGCGCAATACATCCTGTCAGTTGGCCCGTGGACTCCTTCAGTGACAGTGGCGCTGGGACCTCTCTCGGGCCACGAGATTAGCTGCCATAAAGCCCGGGCGACGGAAGATGAGCGTTTGTCAAAAACCGCTGTACGGGCGAATGATCAGTGCTCTCAAGTGAAGGGTAATCAATGCGGTGTCTGATAGATGCGGATTTTGGTAACGCGACTGACGGATTTATGGCTCTGTTTGTTTTCACAACTGAATTGGAAGCTGGTGGAGACACGTGCATCTCCCCCGTGCCCGATAAAAAAAAATTAAGACAAAAAATAATCAACCGTTCTTGCTGCCCAAGAGTATATAGTAGGACAGCCAAGCTTTAACAGAACATTTTAAATTTGTAATTAATATAAAATATCATAGCATGGATCACTTGAATCAAGTCACTTAAGTAAAAGCTTTCTGATTCTAGATGAGTGGGTTTAGACAACTGAAAATGGCACGGTAAAAATAATAATAATAAAAAAAGAAAAATCAAAGGAAACATGATTGAAAGCGCTAACGCATTTACCATTGGTGTGAGCCAGAGCGGCAGGACTTCTGTAGGTGTTTTTTTTTTAGTTTATTTGGTCCGGAAATGAGAGTGCGCGTCTCAAAACTGGCGCGGTGCACAAGCAGTGATCAGAAAACAAATATTTGCAATAAAGGGTTGAATCTCACATGCTGCTCGCTGCGTGCTGTGTTTAATGACCATTTCATTGCGGCGAGGGCAACAGGCTATGTGCTGGAAAGTTCTGTACGATACACTGCAAGAGCAGGGCGGTTTGTGCGACTCACTGCTGTATGCCCAAGTTAATGAGGTAACTCATCACCTTCACCAAGTTTTCCCCTTGTCTGTCGTATTTTATCTACTCAGGCTATTTTATATATCTTGACTGCTTCACGAATTGTACACGTTTGTGTGTTCGCACGTCTGTGTTTTAAGATTACCTTGTACAGTCTGTGTTGAATGCATGTCAAGAGCTTCTTTCTGACTTTTTCCTAGATGAAACAAGTAAATAAGCTTTGCCTACTAAAACCTCTGACTCGTTGTTTCACAACAGAATAATCTCGAATTACCCTTTCCAATGTGTTTATACTCGGAGATTTAATACAAAAATATGCTTTGAATTTTGAACCTGATAGTGCTCAACTCTAGAAGTGTACTGCAGCTCGCGTGCATAGTCCATACTGTACAGTATGTGCAGGAAGGAAGCAAGTAACGAAGTACTCTCTGAGCTAGTCTGAAGGTCCGAATGCACTCAGTGATCTCCTTTCCCACTGCAGAGTCGGTTTCGGGCTTTTGAGAGAATGTGAAGGACTGAGCTCATCTCTCCAACTGTCATTGGTCTCGAGATGGAGGCGGGTTCAGTGCTGTAAAACTCACTGGGACCGTGAGGCAATAAGCCAAGTTCCCTTTAGCATGATACTACCAGCAAATGATCCATTAAAAATGAAAGGGATATAGCCTAATTGCTACATGACACAGATGAATACTTAACACAAAATGTATATCTTTAATATATTGCGCAAATTGGCAATTTTCCTTCCACTGTCGCCAATCTCCCGACTGCTCCACTTAGCTTGTAAAAAGCTCCATGCCCAGTCACAAGGCTACGCATCAACTCATGGAACAAATCCAGTCCAAAATGACTCAGGGAGCTTCGTGTGCCAGATCACCATTACCACCCGTCTGGTACTAAGGCGGTACTATCATCCTACATTCAAGTCTGATATATGTATAAGTACAAACAGAGCAAATGTGCTGACTGTTTTTCAAAGGCACAATACTGATTCTTCATGTTACCATTAAGTACTCTTTCCTCACAGAAAATTGATCGCTTTTTAAATGCATCGTATGTCAGGCACGGATACATTTACCCGTGAGATTTCTAATAACGAAATTCTTTAATTTTGTGAAAAAATTAACATGTCTCTGAGATACAATCCAGGCAATTTGGACCATCATACAAAAATATGGGGCAGTTTTGCCAAAAACAGAAAGACACTGAAAGCTGTCTGAAAGCGTTTCTTAAGGTTTAGCCCTCTGGCAATCCGCACTCCGCCGGGAATCTCCCCAAGCCAGAGAACCAGTGGTGCTGATTGGACAGCTCTACGTCACAGTCCCAGTGCGCCGCATCCCGCGCGGACCAGTTCAGGACTCTGTTTTTAGGTACGAAAGTGGCTGCTAATTGTTTATTTATAGGCCGGTATTGTTTTATTTTTTTTTTTGTAATTTAAAAATGATATTACAACATAAACGTGAGTGTGTAAAGGCTGTGCTGTCGGATACAGGAGTGACATCTCTCTCCTGCTCCATATTTAAAGCACACTGCAAGTCCAGTGATCTTCAGAGAGTATTGTGTGTTTTCTTTTTACTCTAAAAACAGCAAACTGAACTGATTTTTGTTTTGTTCCTTTTCAATGTTTCATTATTATAAAAGAGTATATGATTCTAGACGTTACAATTTATTCATATTTAAATAATAATAAATTACATATTACAGTAAATTTGATATGAAAAATTCGTAACTTTTAAAACGAATTGCGTGGTGCAAGTTTCAAAATATTGTTTGTGTTTCTATAATTGTTTTGAATTACAGAATGCAGATAAACTGGCATCATAGAATCAGAACTACATAGTTCTAGCATACATTTTAGTAGTCTTGAAAATAGTGACATTCCAAAAATAACTTATCAATATTTAACCTCTATACTATGTGTGTTATTTTATACCAAAAGCCTAGCGATACTGATTTCTAAACTGCTAGAATTAAAGTCACTGTGTAATTTTGCAACTGAATGTTTTTCCAAATTTCAAATATTCATGGTCCTTTATGCGCACTGCAGTCATACTCATGCAAGCACTTTATTGAACAATTATCAAATAATCACCTCAACATTAAACAACTATTACACGTAAGGCTGGCGAAAGGAAATAGGAGTATCATTCCTTCATGGTCATTTTCTTCATTCGAGCTTTACTTGAACGGTCAGCTAAATGAATGCAATTATACAACTAGCTATGTCTGAATGGACTTTGGCGCAGCATGGACAGAGGAAGTAGCATGGATGTCTTTGATCCAACAACAATTAGCTGTAGCAATGTTAAGTCTTAGTTCTGACTGATTTTTTTCCCCAGTTATTTACAACTCTGGAGCCTTGTTCTGTGAGAGTCTGCTAGGAGTGGGATGTAAGTGTCACTGTGCGAGGCGCGCATGGAACTGTCCCACACCCCTCCGCCGCTGGATTTTCGCGACTTCCGAGACGCTTTCCTCGCCGCACCTTCGTTGGACTGAAGCTCCATCAGCTCCAGCTCGTGTTTGGCAGCGGTCTCGAGCACCTTTTGTTTATTGTAGTAGATGACGAAGTTGTTGATGATGGGGTGGATGGGAAGCGCAATGGCGATAACCCCACAGAGAAAGCTGATAGCCGCATTACATCGGCCTAGAGTGGTCTTTGGGTAGATGTCCCCATACCCCACTGTTGTCATGGTGATGATAGCCCACCAGAAGGACTGTGGGATGCTCTTAAACAGGGTCTCGGGGTGACTCTGCTCCATGGTGTAGCCCAGTGCCGAGAACACGAAGATCCCTACGCCCATGTACATAAGCAGTAGCCCCAGCTCCTTGAAGCTCCTCTTCAGCGCGTAGGTCAGAGTCTGTAGCCCAGAGGAATGCCGCGCCAGCTTGAAGATGCGGGCGATGCGCATGATGCGCAGCGCCTGCACAGCCTGCTGCACGTTGGCAAGCTCCATCACGGCCGTTCCCAGGTAAGTTAGGGTTAGCACCACGTAAAAAGGCATTATAGCCATGAAGTCAATGATATTCATGAATGACAGGGCGAAGTGCACTTTGTTCGGCGAGGAGACCAGGCGCAACAAGTACTCCACGGTGAACCAGCCTATGCAAGCGGTCTCGATCGCGTCCAGCGTTGGGTGCTCAACTTGGTTTCCATCGGCGTCCTCCACTTGCAGGTCGGGGATTGTTCCCATGCACATCACCACCGACGAGATGAGGATGAAGAAGAAGGACACGATGGCGATGGTGCGCGCCGGCAGGGAGGACTCTGGTTTCTCCATCAACTTCCACAGTAACTTTTGGTACCTCTCCCAGCGGTTGGCTGCGGGTTCCCCATCCATGTCGTCAAGTATAAGCTTCACTTTATCCGCTATTTCGGCCAGCTCTTCCTCCTTCTCGTTAAGGTTACTTTTGCAGCACTCATCCAAGAAACTAATGTCGATTTTCCAGAATTCCATCTCCTTGATGAAGCAGATCGGGCAAATACCACGTTTCATGTGGATCTCACCGAAATAATAAACGTCAATGATACATTTAAAAGCGTCGGGGTCCCTGTCGAAGTAAAACTCGCCTTTCCCGGGGTCATAGTCATCGCAAAGGGATGAAATGGTATCAAAATTCCTCGAGGCACAGTTAACCAGCTCGGCTAGCCTGGTTTCCGGGTAGCGGTTCAGCACGTCCCCGTTCAGAACTTGTCTCACACCTCCAATGTTGACGAACAGCTCGGTCTCCTCGCTTGATTCTGATGTGTTGCAGTTCGCATACCGCGTCTTTGGCAATCCCCACATCTTTTTTATTTGAGTCGTCGACAAAGCTTTCAGAACATGTACAATATATTTTACATGTAGACGAAGTATTGTTTATGTACAGTCCCAAGTAAAATATAAAATTGTCTTTATTGTAGTTTAAATAGTTAAATAGAACAAAAAACTTTATGTTGATGCGTAAAAATATTAGTCCTCTAAACTGTAACAACCCGCTGAGACAAAAATGGCTACTGTCCACTCCAGAATAGAAGCAAAATTTCGTGTTGCCAGCAAATAAAATCAAACAGCCTAAACCTATCTTCGAGAGAGGAAGTCATGGATCACGGAATACAGGCTCGGTTGCGGAGTGCGATAGGGGCGCGCACTTGGCACGCCGCTCTCCGCCTTCCCATGGAGAACGGCGCAGTTCAGTAACAGGTCTCTCCTCACTGTGGCTGAAGCTCTTCTGTTCGTTTCTCTCAGGATGTTTCAATGGGGAGGGAGTAAAAAAGCACCGAGTTGCCAGCCCGAAGCAGAAAGTTTTGGACTGCGTTGGTTGACCTGTAGCAGTATTTATTCGGCCTTGTGAAGCACGCGCGTCACAACAACCGTAAATCCTCACAGCCATTAATGAGCAGTTAAGTAAATGGCAGAGAGAAAGAGTGAGCAAGAATGGGTTGATTCGGGAAGGGCTGGGGACTGCGAATACAGTAAATCATTAAAATAAACCACCGCCATGTTAGCATAAAACATGGCTATACTGAAATGGGTGAATTACAACAAAAGCAACAAATCAGAACCCCTTTTTCACAAACGTGCTGCATCGTGGACGCAATGCAATTGATATCTCAAATGATGAGGGGACACATGAAGAAACGTGCTTGTGACATACGGTGACAAAGTCGAAATAGTTTTTTTTCCATAGGAATTATAGATGAATTGGATGTAAAGTAGCATAAAAGGTTATGTGTGCAATACTTATATTAATAAAATATTTCGATATGAAGATGAGGGCTCTCTAGTCCTGGAACTACAGTTGTAACAAACTGTTCATTTTTGACTGAAAAGCTGCAACAGAACTCGTGCCAATTGCAGCAGGTTACAGTATTATATATTAGTATTTAATTGTACAATTTAACTGAAAGATGCTTTGATGGACATTTCAAATTTATATAATCTAATACTGTAATAGGATATAGGGTTATTTTTCATTTCTAGAATGATGACATGACGCCCTCTATTGACCCTATGTCGAAACTGCAGCCCAGTCTGACCTCCCCATTCATAGAAGTCGGCTGCATAACGCTGCCATTTCGACACAGACAGGTGAAAGAACAAGTCCACTTGAATCTATCTTGACATTTCTGTTTACAGCAATGAAGTGGACATTTGTCGGGTGAAATAAAGTGTGAGCTTACACTTTTATTTGACCGCTGGCACACTGAGCAAGATCTCAGAAGGAGCTACACTCCAGGCATTGGTTTTCCCTGGTAACTATCATGATGCCTGCTGTGCTTGAGTAATGCTTCTGTAAATTTAAGAGGTGAAATCATCTCCATAAATTTTTGTTGTCCAGGGGTCCCCAATCTTTTTTAGGAGGGGCTCATATGGGTGCATGCAAACTCAGTCAAGAGCTTGAGTACTTGGATCAGGTGCTTTGGTGTTGATTTAGAACTGGTCCTGTTCAGATCGTGGGACCCAGGTATAGCCTACATATAGACCATGGGTTTTCAACCTGGACGATAAGCATTCCAGTTTATCCTGGTTTTAATTCTACTCATTTAATGACTTTTAATCAAAGCAGACCAGGTCTCAGATATGTATTGCTTGATTATGTACAATGTACTGTGGATGACAATGAGCCTAGTTGGGATGAACAGCCAGTTCGGATCATAAAATGTTCTTGTGTTATAAACAACTCCTTTGAAATGGTAATCTTTTATTGATTAATTGACATCTCCATAACTTAAATTAAATTAAAGTCAATAGTTGAAGTATTGACACCTAGTCATTGCAACAAAACAATTCGCAGAAAAGGAAGGGTTTAAATGAACATCAGTTAGTTATGTTGAGCCAGTTTTATCTTAAATGCACTTGTGTTGTTTTATCTTGAAATATATTTTATTTTCAGACAACATACCTGTACTTCCCAATTGGAACTAACTGTGAGGTAAATGCAATTTATAGCTTAATATAGGATAGAGTGGTATTTAGCTTGAATGTGGGGGCAAAAACACATGAATATATTAATGAAATTAACAAAAAAAAAAACACCTGAGATGTCTCCATGAGTAATTTCATAAGTGTAAATTATGCATAATTGCATATTCATGCATAGTTGCTCACAGCTATTGGCACAAATGGGCCAATTTTCGTCAGAAACATTCTCAATAACATGTCAATAATAAATTAAAATGTACAAGTAGCTGAGTATGACATGGGTATTTTATCTATTTCTTGATGCAGTGAAATATTATTTAAAATGTGTATTTCCTGTTTTTAGATAAGTGCGTTAAAAAATGAAAAATAGTACAATTTAAATGTAAGCATCTTGATGCATTGAAAATTTGAGAAAATCAAACTCTTTTTTGGTTTCAAAGCTTTAATTCTCTCCTCTCATTCACAATCTATTTTCATTTCTCATTGTAAAATGTGAAAATATAAATGATAAGATGGTTGAGGAGTAGGTTAAGTGTAACAGTACATCTTCAGTACATTATATTTGGCTTTTTATCACTACTTGATTATCCTGATCCACAGTTGTGCAAGAATGTGAACATGGTGTCCATCTGTTTATACTGCATTAATGTTTTTCTAGGAAACACTTCAAGAATCTAATAAACACAAGATTTCATGGACTCCTTTGCACACTTAATAAATAATAATAAAATTAATCACCATTTTGTCACAGTTACTAGTTATGTGCTCAGCTGCAAAGTTTCATTTGACATGACAAGGAATTCCACTAAATTACTTGAGGAAAAACCACCTGCCACAGAAAACTCAAGGCCTAGGGGAACTGACAGAAATACAGGAAAGATTCCTTCATTTTTATGTCTTAATAGTAATGAATCACTAGATGGAGACAGATCCACCTGTAAGTCTATGGTGTATTTGGGACCATGCAAGTAAGTGCTGAATTTTGATGCCATCTTATTTAATACCAAAACATCTGATTATTTGTAATCTAACTCCTTAATGTAAAATAACTCCTTAAAATATCAAAGTAAAAGCACTGATGTTTTAGTTTACTTTAGAGTTGTTTTTCATTCATCAGACATTGGCCAATGCTCATCCCCTGGGAAATGAAGCTTGAATGAAGAACAATGTAAGACAAGTTTCTTAAACAATGTATAACCTTTTACAACGTCCTTGTTCAAAGCAAGCATTTTGAGGTCATTTATGTTCCAGTAGTCACATACTTACTAACTGCTTACAATACAAATTTGGGCACCAGTGGCTGTCAGCTGGCATTACACCATTTCTGTCCTGAGCTTGGTGTCTTTCTGGGTACTGCATCATTTAAACACAAACACAAAGATCAGGTAAATTGTATTACAACTGAATTATATTAAGTGAAATAATCAAGTTCAACCACAGATAAAATTGATTCACTGCACTTTCTGTCCTAATATTTTGCCATTGTAATTTTTGTCACTTTTTATTCAAACTAAATATGTTTTAGGAAGGAGATTTATAGATGTATGTATTAAAGACTGATACAACAATGCCAAGTGTTGTCTTCATATTTGTTCTCATTATCTGATTGGTGTGTTTGCAGCATGAACCAAGTTTGTCAGTGCAGATGTTGAACTGTATTAGTTCAGTGAAAGTTCACTGCCAGTTTTGTCAGAATTACATTAAGGTATTTAATTCTGCCACATGCTGTCAAATGACACAATAAGAGTCTGAAGCAAGGCTCACAAATAATATCTAATAAGGGCTGGTGTGGGTGTTATCTTTTGTTCTAGCTCAGTACTAAAACACCTGTTTCAGCTAAACCTGGACTTTCCTGCGGATTGTGATTGCCTGATTAGTTGAATCAGATGTTTTACTGTTGAATAATGTTTTACTGTCAATCATTTAAATTAGCTGTATTAACGCTATGTTACAATAAAATCCCATATTCAGACTGGCCATTCTCAGAATATATCAGAGACCCCTGGTATAGGCTAAAGAATTGAGCAAGTGGTGGGTGAGAGTTTTATCAAATGGGTCTAAATTGCTTAACAATGCATGAAGTATGGTGTTTTGCCATTGTAGAACAACAGGTTTTGATTTGTTCATTGCATTTAGTGATTGACTGCTCATTGCCCAACCCACAATAGGGTTTACGAGACCTGTTCATCTAACACCTAGTGTGAACTGTATTTTTGGCATAGCAACAGGGGCGGAGCCAAAACGGTCACATTCTACATGTATACTTTACTGGCCTATATTTTGAGCAGCTCAATATAGTGCTGACATGCTGGGGCTTTTCAAAAATATTGATAAGCCTTACTTGCCAAGAGAAGCAAATCATGTTTTACAAGACCATAGCACACTGAATTTACCACATGCTATAAACTAGACTTCATTAGCTTAGAAGAACTTCAGGCTGTCATTAACAAGCTTAGGTTAAGCTCTGCCTATGTAACCTGTTCCGCAGCAAGGTAGATTCACCATTGTCACCTGAGGCAGGTAATGTCATTCCCAATGCACACCTGATGCCATTGCTGATTCATCTTTAGTGTGTGTACATGCGCACGCGCGTGTGTGTGAGTAAAGTCAGATAGTTATGTCCAAATTTGACATCCAGTGTTGGATCTGCATATTTGAACAGTGTCAAGATAGTGAAAGTGGTTAACAAAAACATTTGTACATAGCAAAACATTTGTACATAGCTATCTCCCCAGCAATGTTACACACATTTTATTTAGAATTACTTACAGTAGTAAACAATACAATCAAATATCATGAATACCTACACATGTTCATTAGTGAAAGATATATTGTATGACCATTCATTATATTTTATTGCGTGACTTCTAAAATGGCTTTATCACTGCAGTCCGGGCGAATATTACACGATTTCATCACTCATAAGTCATAACTTGCTTCGCATCCTTCCCTCCCTGTATTCGCCTCTTCCACTGATAGACTTCCACGCCACTCAGCCGGCGTGGAGCTACACGTCGAGCTCCCATTGGACACGTCGCGGCATTGCCTTCTCGCACCCAATCAGCGCAAGCCACGGCAAGGTTTGGTATTCTTTAGCGACTCAGTGTCCGCTGCATGTGTCGAGGAACTGGTGGCTGTTCATTCTAAGTTGCGGTGTCGGTCCTGGAGAAAGGTGCTGTCGGGAATCAATAGCCAAAATGAAGTGCTTACTAGGTAAGAAATTTGAAATTCATATGATTTCTGATTTAAATGTATTTCCAGCGGTTCTGTGCAGAAAGGAAGTATAGCCCCCCGTCCACTCAGCTGCAAGCTACCAATTTCAGTAGCATCACCTTCCCAAAATCATTAGCCAGTTAGCTTTGTGTGGCCTGTGATCGTGCAGAAGTCCTGGGTTATTCATTCATAAGTTTAGGAGAATGGACGCTAAATAATTAGCTGTACTATTAGCTGTGCTAACCATGGAGTCATGTATGTAGCTAGTCACATATGGTCAGCTGATGGTTCACTACAAAGGTAACGTAGCTTGATTAAAGGCAACCCTGAAAAGTTAAAGTAGTTGTGCCGGCTAGACTTTGCCTTTATTTGCCGTAACTGTAATAATGAGATTGCTAGAACCCAAGTTTTGATTGTGAACAGAGGTATGTAATGGTAAGCAGCTAGCTGTCTGCTAGTTGACTACTAACTTATGTGCCTGCCTTGAAGTTGGGCGGTAGTCAGTCAGCCAGCTAGTGGAATATATATGTAGTTAACTAAAGCTAATATTAGCCAATTAGCTTGGGTGCCATTTAGCCGAGTCAAGTTCAAGACCATGTTTAAAATTCATGTTTCATTGTCTCTCAAGCGAAATTACTGGCATCATTTAGCCGTTCGTGTAAGCTTTACATTGCGCCATCTAACAGTACCATAGATCAGGGAATCGTATGCAACAATGTTTTCTGTCTCCTCCGTACGTCGAAAACAACTGTTGCTTAGGGTGACGTTAGAAACTAACCAGCTATCCCGCACCTCTTGGAAACTCACTCTTCCGTTGCTGTACTCCTCTCTCCTGGTGCACAGCCGGCACATTGGCCTGTACGTTGGTACTCGCGGCACACGGCTTCTACTCCTCCAGCGACGATGTGGTGGAGCTCAACCCGTCCAACTTCAACCGGGAGGTCATGCAGAGTGACAGCCTTTGGCTCATTGAGTTTTACGCACCTTGGTGAGTCTTATCTCCGCTGTGCGCGATCAGGGCCAGTATTCTTAAAGCGTCTCAGAATTATGAGTGCTGATCTACGATTAGTTTCGCTTTGTAGCTCATAACGAACTAAGCTATGGACGAGGCAAACCTTATTATTATCATGGCCTAGTCAGCACTCCATAGCTTTGGACGCTTTGTGAATACAAGTCCTAGTCATCTTGACATGTTTCATTGTTGGCAGTGAAACACACGGGACTCTGACAGCACCCACTATTTCCCTACTAATTGCTGCCTGGCATCAACTTCCAGCCTCTTCAAAACTGGCCTCTGTTGCAGGATAATACAATGTGTATTGTGTCATATAAACTTCATTGTGTGACTATGGGGTGATTTTTTTGTAGCCAAAATGTGTTGCCAGTAATCGAATAGTCATGAGATGCACACACCAGCATGTGCACGTATTTTGATTGCGTGAATTGAGTAATGTAGTGAAAGAACACCTGTGGGCAATTTCGTGTCAGTATGGTGTGTTTTGGTTGTCACAGTCCTGTTCCACAAGGTATAGGGATTGAATCCATTGAGTGCAGTTTAACATAAATAATATACAAACATAGACGCTCATTTGTTCTTGGACAATGGATTTCTGTTTTTACATGCAAGCAGCTCCAAGTATTTTCTGTTTCCTCATTTCATTTCTGTTAGTTTACCTTAATTTGCCTTGTCTATACAAAGCTAACTATTGGGCTGAGAGTTGCCTAAGGCTAACCTGGTCCACAGTGAGGTTTGTGTGCGCCCACAATAGCAATCTTACTGTTTGCACATAGTGGCATCGTAACTGTGTATTTTGCTGACGGTGAATTGAAAGAGTTTGTTCCGACAGGTGTGGTCACTGCCAGAGGCTGACGGCTGACTGGAAGAAGGCCGCCACAGCCTTAAAGGTAAACTCTCACCCTAGGTCAGGACTGTCTGCAGAAACGAGTCGCATAATTATGAGGAATATTTTAACCCTGTGGACACCAGTAAAATCAATGCCACTTTTGTTTTCCGAATGCAGTTCATCTTTCATGTGATTATATGTTTTTGCAAATAACACCTTTAATTGAAATTCTCAGATCTGCTGGCATGTTTTCAACAGCCAAACTTTGCAAGTATTTAGCTATTTGTCCAGGTCTAGTTGTCTGATACGTAGTGGCTGGAAAGTCGCAGGTAAAGTCATGGCAAGTGTCCACGTGTCCTGCTGTCCTCTCAGAGGTATTACTCTCTTGTTCCTTTTACAGCCACTTCAATAAAACCATCTTTTGACACAAACCTGCTAGCTTCATGATGTTTGTTAGGCAAATAAGTATCCTGGGCTTTATTGCTGACGTGCTCATCAGCTGGCTAGCCTGTACGTCAAGTTCACTACTGATAGAATTTTAAGGGCGACATTAAGAGAATCTGCATGTGTGTGTCTGCTCTGACATACATGAAGTCCTCAAAATGCCCTGTTTTTAAAAAAAAAAAAATAATATCCAGAGATTTGCCCACTTCTGGAATAATAAAAAAGGTTTTGATTGGCTGCACCGCTAAATAACAGGTTTCAGGTTTGTTGCAAAGATTACACATTGTCTCGGTTTCACAGCCTTGGTATGAGAATGGCAGGTGCTTGCAGGCCTCTTAGATCAACAACAAACAAAATGTGAAGACGCTTTGAAACTTTGCTGCTTTAAAACTCCCCTGTTCAGGATGCAAGATGTTCACACCTGCAGTACCATAGCTGATGGTGCTTTATTTTCATTGAGAGTTTTCCTGTGATGTTTGATTTACTTCTGCTGACATGAGTATAGCATTGCAGCAGTCATAGCATTACTTTGAATTTATGGTGTCATTGTCAGTACTACAACTTTAAGGTGATTATAACCCTAATATGACCACAGCTTTGAGGCGATTGAACCATAATACTGCGATTGTAAGGTTGTTGTTAATCTGTATGTATGCTTTTGCTCTTATTCAGTTTTATCCTGTCTATTTAGATTTTATACTTTTTAGCTTCATTCTTTTAATGATGTGAAATTTAAAAATGTATGCTATTTCTTTAATTTTTTTTTTTTTTTTTTTTTTTTTAAACCTGTGTAAAGCACTTTGATTTTCCTTTGTGTATGAAATGTGCTGCTAATCTAATGACATGGTGATTGATTTTTTTTTTTTTTTTTGTTTTTAAACTTTGATGTCTCTTCTCTCTCTGTCAGGGCATAGTTAAGGTTGGTGCAGTGGATGCTGACCAGCACAAGTCACTGGGTAGCCAGTATGGAATCCGAGGCTTCCCCACCATCAAGATCTTTGGAGCCAATAAGAACAAGCCGGAGGATTACCAAGGTAACGTGGTGATGACACGCTCTTAGCCCTGGCCTTTCTGAAAATGGAAAATGGCTCACACAGAAGTTTGTCGTGGACCTGAGCAGGTCCACCTGAGCTGTGGTGTTACATATCCTTCGGCTTTATGTTGGACAGAAAGGATTGGTTTTTGTCTTTTGTCCTCTGTTTGACACGCCTCTTCTCCCTGTCCTGATTTGAGAGGGCAACTTTGTCTGGTTCTTAATTTTACACTTCTCTCATGTATCTCATGGACACTCTCTTTGTGTCCCTGTATTGTGATCATCCCTTCCTTTCTTCTGTCTCACTCTAATGACTTCTTCCTGTCCCATGTCATATGTTGATGACTCTTTCCTGTCTCTGTGGTGTTTAGGACAAATTCCACCTTTCTTTCTCTCCTTTTTATTTTTTAAAATTAAGACATTAGACTGTATCTGTTCTGTTGTATTCCCACTTTCTGTTGGTGCTATGTGATGGTTCTTCTCCCTCTGTGCCCTGCTTGTTTACTGATGCGCTCTCTCTCTCTGTCTCTCTCTCTCTGTTTCAGGTGCCCGCAGTAGCCAGGCTATCGTCGATGGGGCCATGAACGCTCTGCGGTCCCTGGTTAAGGACAGGATGAGTGGGAGGACTGGAGGCTCTGACCAGGGCAGACAGGTAACCCCTCACCCTTGTGCTGTTTTCCATCACTCCATAGACTTACATGGTCACCTGGGGCCCAGGGAGTGTGTGGTCATGTTCCTACCACAGCACAGCTGCAGTAGCAAATGGGGTTTTAACAGGCGGCATTGATTGAATGAGTTTGTGTGCCGCCTCGCTGCAGATGTTAACAGGAAAGTTTTTTTGATCTGCTGTGGATGCCACTGTACAGTCTAGAGCTGGGGCAGCCATTTCTATCTGCAGAGGGCCTGTGTGGCTCCAGGTTTGAGCAGAACACACCTGATTCAACTAATTTATCCTGTAAGGACCACGATCACTTGATTAAAATATTTTCCTGGTCTAGTGAATATGAAGTACAGCCTGGAGTTGAACATTCTTAGAACCTCTGCCTCTGCTACCTGACCTGATGGGCTGTCCTTAGCACGGGTTTTCGACATGTGTTTCTGCGTTCCCTGTATGGGTGTTGGTGACACAGCGGTAGCAGGCAGCAGTGTGTGACTGTCCCCACCCCCACTCCCCCTGTGTTCTCAGAGTTCAGGAGGAGGTGGCGGGGAGGAAGTAAGAAAGACGTGGTGGAGCTGACGGACGACAACTTCGACAACCTGGTCCTGAACGGTGAAGATGTGTGGTTGGTGGAGTTCTTCGCCCCCTGGTGTGGCCACTGCAAGAAGTGAGTTTCTGACTTTGTGTCTGTGATGCTGCAGTTACATTCCCTCGATACTTTTATCTGTAAAATGAAACCCAAGCATTTTAATGTAACTTGTACATGGCTACATGGATGCTGACCATCATTTAGATGGTATGGTAGCATAGTGGTTAGAGAAATGGGCTGAAAACTAGGTTGGTGGATGTAATCCTAAGAGGAATACTGCTGTCGTATGCTTGAGAAAGATGCTTCACTGGAGCACTACTGCTCCAGTAAAATTTGTAGTGTACCCAGATCAGATGCTTGATTTTAACATACTTTGACATTTAAGCTTTTGTGAAATTCCTGCAGATTACTGCAAAAAAAAATGTTTTCCTTCAGCACTTGCAACAAAATTCCTCTTTCTTATGATTACAGATTTGATCAAAAACATTTCAGGAGTCTGAGAGTTGTGTAACATGCTGTATTAGCTGTATAAGGTGCTAACTGTTCCCTGATGTGTGTGTCTGTAGCCTGGAGCCTGAGTGGGCAGCGGCTGCCACTGAGGTGAAGGAGCAGACCAAGGGCAAGGTCCGGCTGGGGGCCGTGGACGCCACTGTACACCAGGGCCTGGCTAGCCGCTACGGGGTGAGCAGCACACACACACCCTAACACTGCTACTGAACACAGTGTGAGTGGTTAGCACTGCTACTGAACACGGTGTGAGTGGTTAGCACTGCTACTGAACACGTTGTGAAGGGTTAGCACTGCTACTGAACACGGTGTGAAGGGTTAGATCTGCTATTGAACACTGTGGCGTTTGAAGGGTTAGCACTGCACTGACTGCAGTAACCAGTGAAGGGTTAACAATGCACTGAACACAGTGTGAAGGGTTAACACTACTAATGAACATAGTGACCTATGAAGGGTCAACACTGCTTTGAGTGCAGTGAACAGTGAAGGGTTAACACTGCTACTCACTGAAAGTGATTTGAACCTGCAGCCTGAGTCTGAAGCCCAGTTCCCTGATCATTACACCTTCCTGCCCCCTCAGATCCGTGGATTCCCCACCATCAAGATCTTCCAGAAGGGCGAGGAGCCCGCAGACTATGAAGGGGGTCGATCCCGCTCCGACATCGTGGCCCGCGCCCTGGACCTCTTCTCCTCAAACGCACCCCCACCTGAGCTACTGGAGGTGAGAGGGACACCAGGGGTTTGGGGTACAGGGATGATACAGCTCTTTGCACAGGTTTTTGAGTGTAGGGGTGGGGTGATGGATTTTGTGGTACAAGGATGTGTTTGGATCTAATGCACAGGGGTGATGCTTTTAGTGGTTATGGTGTATGGGACTGATGCAGCTGTGGGTTGCAGGAGAAATATGGTCTGACTGTTAGTTTGTGTTGCAGAAATAATACTACTTGTCTGCGGTTTTTGGTTGCATATATATTGAGCCCTTTACCTCAGAGATAAAGCATCTCGACTCTAATAGAGTGTACGTTTTTCTCTGTGTAACCCCACCACAACTCTGACCCAGGCTGTACCCTTTTGCTCTCTCAGATCCTGAATGAGGACGTCCTGAAGAAGACCTGTGAAGACTACCAGCTGTGCATCATCTCTGTGCTGCCTCACATCCTGGACACAGGTACGACTGTGCCCCTGCCACGCAGACTAAGCCAGGACCCTGTGTTTTCCCCCCGTGAAACTGTGACACGCGCTCAGCCCAGTTTGCTCACAGGCGCTGCTTCCTGTTCACAGGTGCGTCTGGCAGGAACGCCTACCTGGAGGTGATGATGAAGATGGCCGAGAAGTACAAGAAGAAGATGTGGGGGTCAGTGGCTCAGTGTCGAGATGTTTTGGTGTTGGGGGCGCAGTGTTGGGACTCTTGGAGGGTGGGAGGGAGAATCAGGCTCACATTAGGATGTGTGTGTCGGGGGTCTGTGTGATGATTGTGTACAGTATTGCGGTGTGTTGGGGTCAAAGTACATTTTTTTTCATGTGTGTTTGCTAGCGTGAATGCATGTGTGTGTGTGTGTGTGTTTGTTTCTTCGCATCTTTGTGTCTGTGGGCCTGTGCAGATTGCTGTGTATGTGTGTGTCACCCACACTCATTATCTCTGTGCACATTGTGTGTGTGTGTGTCTGTGTCTGTGTCTGTGTCTGTGTCTGTGTCTGTGTCTGTGTCTGTGTCTGTGTCTGTGTCTGTGTGTGTGTGTGTGTGTACCAGTTGCAGTGCACTCAGCGTGTGTATCTCTGTGCAGCTGGCTCTGGACGGAGGCAGGCGCTCAGATGGAGCTGGAGTCGGCTCTGGGCATCGGTGGGTTCGGATACCCCGCCATGGCTGCTATCAACGCCCGCAAGATGAAGTTCGCCCTTCTCAGGGGCTCCTTCAGTGAGACCGGCATTCACGAGTTCCTCAGGTATGCCCGTCCCAAAACCCTTCCCCCTCACTCCCCCCTTCCTGCAGTCAGCAGCAGGGTCCCATGGCCCTGTAGAGTGGGTTCATTCTGCAAAGGCATGGAGAACTGTCAAATCCACTGTCCTTCAAAAGCCAAGCGAGTGTTTGAAGTCAAGGGGGGGGTAGTGGGCTGAAGAAAATTGTTCCTTCGAGTCAGTGCCTCAACATGTCGAAACGAGGTGGGAGGGTTCACTTTTTCCCTTAAGTAATGCTGTTGTTATAGCTACTTGGCTACAAGCTGACAAATCTCGGAGCATTTTGTGGAGCTAATGTAGCAGGCGATCTTTAATCTAATGTATCAGATCACAATGCACCTCCTCCATTAGACTGCTTAAGATAAAAGCACACCACAGTCTCGCCCTCGGAGCCAATTTGCATTTACCAGCGCCGCTTTTCTGATGCAAGTACTTCGGTAAACAGCATATTTGACTGCTTTCCATTTTTAACGTAGTGGCATCCCTTTATTTTATTCCAGCTTTGATTCACACATGGAGAATCTGTTTTATGCCTGAGTGTGTTGCATTCTGGGTGTAGCCTGTTCAGTATAGTCATTCTGGGTGTAGTACCATGGTAATGATATTCACAGAGAAATTCCTGTACTCATGCATTATGTTTTAGGTGCTTTGCGAGTACCTTCATTCAGAGCGACTTGCACAGTTCACATTTTTACACACTATTCCTTTATACCGCCCCTGAAGCTGTTCGCAGCTGTGAGCTTGCATCGTGCAATCCCAGCTCCCTAACCATTATACTGCCATGCTACCCATTACAGTTCCTGCCAGTAGTTCATTCCAGGGAGTTCCAGCCTAATTTGAGTGCTGGAAATAGCCCGAATTCTCCACAGCAGACTGCTTGAAGGTGACATGTGGAACTCTGTTTGAGGAAGGAGGGTGACCAGTTCTGTGTGTGTCCCCCTTTTCCAGGGACCTCTCAGTGGGACGCGGCTCCACTGCAACAGTCGGGGGAGGCGCTCTGCCCAAAATCTACGCTGTGGAGGCCTGGGACGGCAAAGATGGAGAGGTGAGCCCATCTGACCTGAGGCTGAGAGACACCTCATCTCCTTCCATTCTATCTTTCTCTCTCACTCTCTCTCGTTCTTTCTTGCTCCCTTGCTTCCCCCCCTCCCCTTCTCTCTTTCTTTCTTCACCCTCTCTTGATTCCCCTCCCTTTTGCCTTTGGCTTTCTCCCTCATGCTGCTTCCCTCTCACCCCTCTCTCGCTCTCATTTTTGTTTTGCTCATCCCCCTGCTTTCACTAAACCATTCTCTCCCCTCTCTCTGTCTCTTAGTTGCCGGTGGAAGATGACATTGACCTGAGCGACGTAGAGTTGGACGACCTGGAGAAAACAGAGTTGTGAGTCACGGGAGGCCCTGGTGCGGTTTAGCCCCACCCAGATTCTCCTCTCCTGTGGAAGAGGGGGACCGGGGGTGTTGTAGGGTTTTTTTTTTTTTGTTGATTTATTTTCTTACATTTTAAGACTTAAGAATAAGAAAAACTCGCACAGCTTTCCTCGTCTCCCTGTCTGTCTGGAAAGCAGGGGGTGGGGCCTGAGGTGTCAGGGGGTGGGGTTTCACTGCAGACCGCCCGTCCCCCGCCCCCGCCATGCAGTCCCGCAGGGCAGTCGAATTGCGGTTGAACATAACTGACGGACCGGATCTAGCATGGCTGAAAGCAGTCACACTGCGAAGAGAATTCTGTCCGGCCAGCACTGCCTGCCCACCCCAAACCCCCTCCCCCCTTCCACCAAGGCTTGGTTCAGATAATGTGAATTTGGACTAATCAACGATATCGATCGATATATATATATTTTTTTTTTCCTGTTCAGCCGTATCCTGCTGTAATTTCACCGAGAAGGACAAGTAAATGTTGTGTGCTTTTTTTTCCTGAGGGGGATGGTAAGAAAAGTGGTATTTGTCTTGTATATTATTTTTCATACCCGGCTCTTAATTTTGATTGTGGGAATAAAATGTTTTTGAAGAAAAGAAGGAACTTGTGTGTGGGTTTTTAATATTGATCGCACAGTTTCAATGCAAGGGAGTGAGTAAGCTACTGAGGAACCCAAATTTTACCACCGTCATACATAATGCAGCTATTCTCTGCCTGAGGGGCCACAACTGGCTGCTGCAAGAGTAGCTGAGGGTAGCTGCAGAGGCGTTTAATGTGCCTGATGCAGTTTACTTTTCTGTGCACTTTCCTAAAGATGGACGTGTTACTGAAGCGATTTGAGTTAAGTGCCTTGCTCAAGGGTGCAGCAGGAGTGCCCTTCCTAGAAATCGAACCCACCTCCTCAGAGATAGAAAACCAGCCCCATAACCAGTATACTACACTACTGTACACGTTCATTCTGAATAAGACACGTTACTGGAGAGAAGATGGTCAAATTCGCAGAAATGGCCGCGGTCTGGAAATGCATGCGTGTAAGAAGGGGAAGTTTGTTGGTCAGAAAATTCTAAAACAGCCACTGGGTTCATTTGCACTTATTGTTAGTTTCCTGTTTTTGTCTCTGAATCAAAATCACCAGCCTCCCTCTCAGCATAGCTGGGAGCTCAAGCTCAGCTACTGTAGGGTTTGTTTTCCTGTGGCTTAAGGCCTTTGTTTTTCTCAGACAACCTTCCAAATTAGTAATATTTTATGCTGTAGTGCAGTCTCAGTTCGATTTGTTGACTTGTTGGCTCCCAGTAGCAAAGTTGAGTTTTTAACCTTTTTTTAAACTGATAACTTTTCTCCAGTTAGCTTTGCTTAACATTCACTCTGCTGATTTTAATCTTTTGATGTTTTTTTCCATAATGACCTTGCTAGCGTCCTGCTATGCATATTAACAATATGGGGACTTAACTCTCCGCTGTCTATGCCAGCATGCAGGGTGGTTTCAGTATGTGAAGATCCACCAATTTTTCTGCCTCTGCAGTAGAATAAATGCCCATGAATGTAGATTTTTGTACAAGCAGGTTGTTTTGCATCATTTCATGCTCTTCAAAATTTGTGAAATATAAAGCACTGAAATAATCTGTTTAATTTGTTCCTTAAACTAAAATTTAGCAACATGAATTCTCATCCCAAAGTAATAGCTGCATATTCCCTGACCAGTAAAGGAAATTAAGGGTCTTTATTTTTCAAACTAATTAAGTAAGTCGCATGTCACCGCTACCATTTTATGCATATTTCTGTGAGTAAAATCAGGATGTGAGTTTGGCTGGACTGGGTCTACAAGGAGTGCTTCTGCCACCCCAGTGCTGGGACCAACAGCTATGACTTCAGCGAGGAACACAACACAGAAACATAGAAGTAGAAAATGGATTTTTATTGCTGTTGGATCCCTTTCCTGCTATTTACAGTTTGTCCCTAGTGTGGCTGTTTGCTGCTCTCAAGTTTATCTGACATCAGTCTGAACACCCAGACAAAAGGCAGAGCTTTCACTACATAAAAATAAAAAATAAACATCTCAGTGTTTACAGTCCCAAACTCAGAATGGGGCGTTCAGTCTGCTGCTTGTTGACTGAACCAGGGGAGGCCTTCAAGGCAGCTCGTGTGGGCTGAGAGATATTTCTGTGGAGTGTGGAGCTTGTTCTCCGTAAGTAGGCCAAAAGATCTGAGTGTCTTCATCATCCCTGTTAAGCAGCTCACCAAGGACCACTAACCGTTTCTGTACAGCTTGAATATCTCAAAACTATGTACAAGCATAACCCACCGTTTGATTTTGTTTTGTTTTCTGAATCATAATAAATATAAGAATACAGAACAACAGAACGGGCCATTCAGCCCAACTAAGTTTGTCAGATATTATCTACAGTTAAGACTGTGACCCAGCATTGCATGAAGCCTGGAGTTTGAACACTTTATGAAATCCAGGCTTTACTACAAGCAGTTTCAAGCATTGACAACTGTATACAATAATACTTCAGGATATCAGTTTGGAATTAGTCATAAAATCCCATTTATGCCCCCTCATATGCAGAAGAGGCTTACCTGTAAAAATACATCGTAGTTCAGACCCTTTCATGAATTTAAAAACTGAAGTTAAACCCCCCTTTTTTTCTGAGCTCTGTAACTCTTCATATTCACAAGGAATCAATTTAAGTGCCATTCTTTGTCATATTCTTTGTGATTCTTTTAAAGAGCCTTAATATCTTTCTCATAGTTAACTGCCCAGAATTGCACACAATACTCTACATTTGATATGACTAAGGCTTTGTATAACTTTAGTATAACCCCCTTTGATTTATATTTAATACTTGTTGCTACATATCCCTGCATTAGCACTGTGACCAAGCACAAATCCTAATCCCTCTTTTTGTGGTGGTTGTTTGGTTGTGTTGGATGGGGTTGAATGGGTTGATTTGAGGGAATTATTGGAAGTTCCTGGCTGCAAGGTCCATCATGGTCTCTAGATCTTCGCCAGGTTGATGTCAATCTTGTAGAAGATGTAGGAGAAGTACTCCGACTGGCCCATGCTCACCCCTGGGATGTCCAACCCCACCTGGCAGACAGGGGGCGACAAAGCACCACAAAAACTTCAAACGTCCTCTCAAAGATGAGTTTCACTGGTGGCTTCAGTACGAGAAACAAAGTAAGAGGGGTGAGAGCTGAATTGTCCTTTTTTGTTTAAGCATCACCCAATAGGTATAGACATTTTTGTCCCACTCTCAAACATATATTCTTATTTCATTATCCATTTACAATATCAATAAGGGTTGATGTTTCATGTTAAAATAGAAATATTCATAATATAATCTGACAGTTATGGTTGTATAAATATATTTAATCTTAAAGATACAGATACATTAGCTGAAATACAGTACTGTATGTGTCTGAAATACAGTACTGTATGTGATAGTATCTTGGCTATTTAGTCAATACAGGTACACTACAGTATCCCAAAGAGCTTTGATAATATGGTGTTCGCACAACGTCCAAATCACATCACGTCCAATTTCACAGAACGTATCGCGGACGTTAAGTGACACATACCTGTACTGCTATGGTAAATGCTGGGTGTCTCAGTCAATAAGTATGAATGTCATGATCACTGTGGTCCTCATCCTTGGTCCTGTGGACTCACAGGGTTTGTTTTTCTCTGATATCATTCATCACTTAATTTATCATTTGAACCAGCTGATTACACTGTTATTTTACCTCATCTGGTGTTTTGGATCTGAGCTGGTTGTGGAATTTAAGATAAAAGCAAAAACCTTTGAATCTCTGGGAATATGACTGAGGATCAGTGATTTAACATGTAATGCTATGTTCATACTGTTAGTGGTAAGTAAGACTAAGTGAAAAGTGTCTCACATCAGGTTTGCTGGCAGCAGAAGCACCGTCCAAGTGCAAATACAGGGAGTTCAGCATGTCCCTCAGAGTCTTGCTGCGCTTCCTGTCCGGCTGCAGAAGAACAGTCTGGAAGTTCACAGGCAGACCGTACCTGACCAATCACAGACCACAGATTAGTGTGCCTGACCAATGGCATGCCCCTCACAGGGTGCACTGGCCAATCGCAGCCAGTCTCACGGACTCACCTCAGCACAGATTCCACAAACACACGGAGAGCCTTCAGGTGGATCCAGGCAACAAAGACTTCACTGAAGTTCACCTTGAGCCACCGCAAAAAGATCCCCTTTGAGTGGAAAAACACAGGTATGTCACCACAGAGTCTATATAATAACCAGATAATTAGCTCCAGCTTTTCTTCTGTTGTTTCAGTTGTTTCAGTAGGGTGCTGTGTTCCTGTGGGATTCTGTGGGGTTCTGAGACACTCACATACTGCTCTTTCTTGTCAGTGCTGAGCTGTTTCATGTTCTGCCTCTGCTTCTCTGACTCCTCAAAGCTGAACTCGCGCACCGTGAACCTACAGCAGAATTTGTACAATTTACAGTTCAATGCTTCATAAATGGTTTATAATACATATGCATTAATCATCCATATGTTAGCATAAATAATTTGATTGGTTAACCCCTCACCCATGTGACTATGAGCTACTCTTAAATGTATCCATATGTGATTTTTGTACAAATTATACTGTATTAAGCAAAGAAGTAAATTGTTTCCATGGCGATTCACCTGGCAGACAAAGCAAGGGGGAAGAATCATTGGAATCTGCAGCCAATATAGCTTTGAGATATCAAACCTGACAATTTTCAACATTTTTATTGCATCTATGTTATTCCAAATATGTTTTAAGCAATTTAAGATGTTTCATCAACTGTGGGAAAATATAGAGGGCAATGAAAATGACCTTGTTAATTGACTCATACAGTTTTAAACTTTTAAAAAGTTCAGGGGCCTATAAACTGTGGAGCACAAGTTATTAGCAAACTCAGCGAACAACTTGGTCTGTGTGTGCTCAAAAGCAGTTCTCTTCAACATAAACATAAACTTATTCACATCCACAAAGCCAAACACTTTTCATGAATAAATCCCTTTACTAAAACTGTTGCATTTCTGGTTCAGTATTTAGGTTGCTTTGTGCTAAACAGACCGCTCCCCAGCGAAAACTACGCCTCTGTCTTGAATTTTTAATGTTTTGAAAGTTCCCAGGATCACTAATTCATGCACTAATCTTACTTGTTCTGTTTGGCTTTGGCCTTGAATTCGCTGACGGACTTCTTGAAGAGGGTGACAGAGAAAATCCCTCCCTCTGATTCCTCCAGTATCTTGCTGCAGATGAAAAAAAATCCAGTCAATGTCACTTCAGCATTGCATCAACGTCACATTAAAGGAGAACGTCTTTTAGAAACGTGCTGTTCTAAGTACCTGACATGTTTGCAGAAGCTGTGGAACTAGAGTATTCTTTTACAAAGGGGTAGATGAGACAATTCACTATATGAAATATACTATCAAAGCAATTAAAAAGAGTAGATTAGATTAGTGGCACTTTTCCATAAACCTCCTTTGTAGTAAAATATACAAAAGATATAAATCAATATGGAACCAGCATCACTCGGGCTGCTGTCTCCACCTTGTAAAAATCACTTTGGGGGTGGGTTGCATTCCACAGTGTGATTTCACACAAGAAAAGGATCAGAATTGATCAAAATCTGGGACATATCTTGTCTCGGGAAGAAATCTATTTTTCCTGGACAGGGTACAGTCCTGGAAAATCAAGAAAAACCAGACGGAAACCCTAGCCATCGCACGAGAGATCATGAAACACTAAATAAATAAAAAAAAACAGGATTTACAGGATGAAGAGGTTAAAATGCACCTTGCATTTGATGTTAAAAAAACTTTGCCATTTATTAAATTACATATATTTTAATGTCATTATAATACGAAATAATTGTGTTTCCAACACCTGTGCAAGTCATGTTGTTTATGTGGATATCATTGCTAAATGAGCTGTAAACTAAACTGAATGAGGGCCTTCCCCTATGGGGGCAATAGCACAGCGTCAGCAGAGAGAGCCATATCTGGCTCTGGATTTCACGCCAGCTTCTGCTCTCAATAATTAAAGTAGCTCAATCATTTATGTGGCCTGTTTTTACGTACATTTCTTGATGGGGTAATGCGTGACTGCTGAAGACTATATTTCCCAATCATAATATATTCATATAAAATGTGATCTAATCAGTGCACGAACCGGCGTTGATGTGCGCAGATAATTAGCTAATTGAGTTGATGTGGCAACAAACACCAGCATATACACCAGCCCTATAAGCCTGGAGCTACCTGCCTCTGTGTTTGTTTGTAAATCAGTCAGTCAAGTTAGGTTAGGTTAGGTTAGGTTAGATAGATAGATAGATAGATAGATAGATAGATAGATAGATAGATAGATAGATAGATAGATAGATAGATAGATAGATAGATAGACAACACTGCACAAAATAAACAATACTATAAACAGGACACTGTGCAAGTAAAAAGTGCGAGTGCCAGTGTAGAGTGTATAACCCAGGAGTCATTCTTTGTGTAACGAATCCAAAACAAGGTAAAGACAACAAATACAACAAAAAACAACAACAAACATGAAACACTAAACACGAGCACAGAAAAATTCCAAAAAAACGCTACAAACACACGGAGCTGCTGGAACAGTCAGCTACCTCGCACAGCACCGGAAGTCAATCAGTTAGCATGTGGTTTGTGTGGGGTCATGTGATCAGCAGGGAAAAGGGACTAGAAAGCACAATTACTGCCATAGAGCCTGCCAAGGCGGCCTGCGGTCAGACTCACTCTCCCTTTCCAGTGGTAACCCTAGCCTGCCAGGGAGCGTGACCCGTAGATACCAAGGAAACGGTTGGCTTACACGCTTCTGTCTACGTTCTTGTGCTGTATGTGTCCAGGATGACCTGTCTGCCCCTTGCTGACCGCGCCGGACACGACGACATGGTTACCGTCCATCTCGGCACAGACCACGCAGAGCAAGTGGATCAGTGATCTCGGGTCTGGGCACATTGACATTTAATATTTTATTACACATTTCAGACGTTTTAGAGTGACATCCTGTACCAGGGTAATGTATAGCTGATGGCCGTGGTGTTCACTGTTAAAGGACTTTGAGATACTGCCAGGAAAGATGATGTAATCAGTGGTTTCCCAGCTGTGGTTGTGGACTACCCCTGTGTTTGCTGGTTTTCATTCCAACCAATCTGTTTATTTTTTCCACAATCTGTTTAAATTCAATGACCAGGTGTGCAAATCAATTACAATTGGACTGGAATGAAAACCACTGGTCCATACACATGACAAATGAAAAAGTAGACACTCCAGGACAAGGGCTTGAGACCACTGCTGGGTACAGTGCCATGTGTCATCATGTGAAAGTGGCAGCTGTGAGGGGTGGTGTGGAAAAGCACCGCAGCATGTGGTCTGTTGAGTGCTCCTGTGACATAGAGACGCAGTGAAGATCACACACCTGCTGGAGCGAGGCACCACAAACTCAGTCAGAGACTCGTACGTCCTCTCCCATTGAGCAAAGTTCTCCCTGTCAGGACATCACACGTACAGACAGACAGACAGATTTAACGGACAGACAGACAGACAGACAGACAGACAGAAAGGTTTAACAGACAGGCAGTACGACACAGTCATCTTGGCATCTAGAGCTGCCTGACTCTAGTCCTGGGAGAAAGTGCATTCTTACTCATTACATTAAATCCACATCCCAGTTAATTAGCAGACGGCCTTATCCTTGACTTACACAGATGACATGCTATCCAGTCACACAGGTGGATATTTGCTATAGCACCTGCCTCAGGGGTACAGCGGACCTACCTTTGAATCAGACTAGGAGCCTTTCGGGTACAACCTCAGCTCCCCGTCCATTACCGTACAGTGCTGCCCACAGCTCACCTGGGCACCACCACTAGCAGGGTGGTCAGGTACTCCGAGTCCAGCACCAGGTCCTCCCTCTTCACCACATCCATCAGCGGCCGTGTCTGCAGGCTCCCCCTGGGGCAGACGATGCAGCCGTGGTTACCATGACGACCGCTCGCCAAAAAAACCGCAACACTGTCCACTGGGTTATATACATGCTTGATGTCTAAAACAACTAGGACATGAAGGTACAACAGTTTCTATAAAGTGCTTTCAGGGTAATGGAAGATCCTATTTATAATATTCTACTGGATGATTTATTACACAATAATATATTTTCTTTGTAGCAACCAATTTACACTACATTTTTTATAGTGTAAACTGTGCTTTGTAGAACAACTGGTTGGTATAAATAGAATACAGTAAAGGCACATTCAGAATTTGGATCCCAAAACAAAGAGCCCAGCACACTGGAGAATCACGATCAGAGCGTGCAAAAACTGGGGAACCAAAACGGAACACACAACAGAACGTAGAACCCACAGCAGAGAACAAGGAATGAGCCAGTGAAATGCGGGCATGTTAACCCATGGGACACACATCAGACATTTGCCAGAGAGAGAAGGGGGAAAGGGGGAACTCACTCCATCCTGCGTTCTATACCCTGCAGGCTGGCCTTTGTGTTACTGTAGGCTGCAGATCGGGACTTCAGCTCTGTCTCTGTCTGGAACACTTGCTGAGACGCACGCACGCACAGGCACGCGCACACACACACACACACAGACAGACACACACACACACACATACATAAACATGGACAGCCAAATACACAAAGAAGCATGAATGTAAGCATACATGTACAGTACATACATACACACAGTCACACACAGACACCACAGTGTTTAAAACAGTTTCACAAACACTCTCTGTGTTCACACACACACACTGCACTAGTAGATACCTCCCCCTCATTTGAAGCTCTATTCACGAGATATGAAAATGTGTTCGTACTCACCACAGCTTCATTTGCTTATTAACTACTCAGTATCCAGGTGTCAGATCAGACAGAGAGGGCGTTACCTTGGATATGACCTCTGTCAGAGTCTTCAGGGGCAGGGTGTTGGAGTACTTGGCTCTGTCCCATTGGAAGGAGGTCACATAACTGGCCAGATCCACTGGGAGGAGGAACACAGAATCACAGGAGAAACAGTGTAACACGGCATGCCATGGAAGCACACATGCTCCACCAATAACGGTTTTACACAACACAACACACGCACACACACACACACAGCAATGCCATGCAACACCTTATCACGTCACAAAAACATTTTTTTAATCACACACATAACAGCACCATACAACATTAGAATTACAAAGTACTGCCACCCATTACATCAAAACTGGTTTTATGACTTATGCAATTCAATGAAATGAAATAAAAATGCAAAACCTCTGCAAACACATGCGAGAAAACAAAATAACCGCATCACAAGCTAAGGTACCCAGCAAGGCCTGGAAGTACGCTTTCTTAGGGGACTGGGTGATTTTCCGGCTCGTCTTCGATTCTGATAGGGGAAAAGGTGTCACAAGCTCTCAGTGGAATGTCAGCTCACCGACGCTAACACACCTGTCACTGATAAAGGTGGGCTGTACGTGTGATACATGTGCACTCACTCACACCTGTGGCACACGCACATCCCCAGTGACACCCTCAGGTAGGGTTTGGGGGTATTTGCATGTATTTGAAATCATTTTTATACATGCATGGCATATATAATTTACATTTCTCCTCTCTTTCTTGTATGGTTTCTTCCTTTGTACCTATCTGGAAGCCAACCTTAAGTTAAAGACTCAAAAGTTTAGACTTGCCTTTAATTACTCAAGTCTGTTTTGTATTATTTTCTATCATTCAATGTTTGTCTTTAGTTTTTAGGGCTCTGTAGCTTACCATACTTTTATTGTTACTTTTGTATTAAGGTCGTGTCTCAATTTGCGGTAACACTGCTTCATTTATTTTAACAATCTTTCATTGAGTTTACAACACCTATGTACACATATGCTTGGAACAATCACACATGTATGTCTATATACTTTCATAAACATACATTATATTATATTGACGAGAAGACTGCATTTTTTACATTACAAACTCGATTGCATTACAAGAAAATTTTCAAAAGCATGTTCTACTGCTCAGTCATTCTGTATATGACAGTAGATCTGACTATAATAATGAGTGCAGATTAGATAACCACAGCCATGAATTGAAGTATTGGTGGAAATCAGGAAGGAATTGTGGCACCATCACTAACATTGGTCAGTGTGTTCAGCATGTCTCATTACCATTGGTCAGATTGTTCAATATGCCTCACCTCCATTGGCCAGCATGTTCTCCAGCACTTTGTCGCTGGAGTTCTCCATCACTTCTGACAAGCTTTGGCCTACCCTCCGAATCACACTAGGATAAAGGTGGAGAGGCACTATTTATTAAATTTCTGATAGACATGTAAATAATTGCACAAACAGCACACAAACCTAGAGGCATGTCACACACTTCTTCACAGAAAAAGCAAAAGTATTCCTGATTACATGCCCATAAGAGAACCAGAGAATGTAGGGACTTTAAACTACTGACTGACACACAGTTGTCTGCACATACACACCACAAAGCAGCCAGACAAAGGTCAAAAGCCCTGCATTTGTTCCACCCATGGGGTAAATCAGCTGGATAAACCGATAAGCTCCCATACCAGGCTGTGGAGTTGTGGTAATTAGAATCGACTGATTTACCTCATAGACAGGAGAAATGTAAGGTAGACCATGCACTTCCTGAAGCTGGGGTTTCCCCAGCAGTGACGAAAGAAAGCCCATACAGCTCTCCACATGGAAAGCAAAGCTTTCCCACTGCCAGTGCCCACCACAGAACCTAATACACCAGAAAATGGCCGACTCCTGTATCTCTGCAAACTGTCTGTCCACCTCTGAGTCCTTCTAATATGGAAACCAAGACGTTAATGGGCCCTGACCCGACATCAGCATCTCTTCCCTTCTCTCCTCTCTTCTCCTCTCCTCTCTGCTTTCCTTCCAGCAAATGAATCTAAGAGCTGCATGGAAAAAAAAAAAACCATCTCGTAACCCCCACACATCAATTACTAATGACTGGCTGCTGCAACCCAACACTAAACCAGTGGAGGTAAAGCCCATCTATCTGAAGTGCAAACCTACTATGGTACTAGCCAGCCTATCTATGCACAAACATCTATGGTAAAGTCAGTTTAGCCTGATGTCTGATTGCACACATTCTCTGTGTGGAGCCGCTAATCTGTTGCGATCTTCATAGACTATTTATGGTGGAGTGGATCAGTTACAGTGATCCGTTCTTCTATCAGCTGTGAGGCAGAGTGCTACCAGTGTCTACACCTGTACCTGTGTTTGAACTCTGATCCCGCTTCTGAGGAACCTGACCAACAAGTCTGCTTCTGTGTTGATGGTATTCATACTATAGGTTGCGCTACTAAATGTATCCTTATGTCTGTTTACCACACAGACGACTGCAGGAACACAAGCATGGAGCAAAATATTCAATGAATACATTGTGTGGTCAACATTTATACAGCTCATGGGGAAGACATTAGCATGGGATGGCCAGGCAACGGGTCGTTAACACGAGGTGCCATTTGGCTCTGGTCGGATGCTGCGACATCCCTATATTATTCTAAGACACATTTTCAAACACTGTGTCGCTCTCTGGAACTTTCTCCCAACAGGTCCATATTTCTTTTCAATCAGCACAATCAAAATAAAACAAAATCATAGCACACACCACACATCCAGGCCCTGTATTATCAGAAATCAAAATGTCCAACCTCTCTGCGTACGTATCCAGTCTGGTCAGGTCATCAGACACACTCAGTAGGACGTCCAGGTTACCCATCTGTCAGAACATTGGAACACCTGTTTACCTGCACAATCTGGCCCTAGACAGTGGTTCATTCACTTTCAAAGCGTTACCTCTGTCCACCACCTTTACAAAAAACATGTTTTTTCCCCAGACACATGTTGCTTTTGGACATTTCACTTGGGGAAAAGCTAGAATTAACATTCAAAACCTGAATTTAACACTTGCACATATATCATTTCTCATTTGATCAGCTCACCTCACATGTCCCATTTTTGTTTTAAAATTAAAAATAATAATACAGAATTTACTAAAGAAAACAGGAAAAAGGCCCAAAATTAAGATGGTACTAACAAGCTGGAAACATGCATATCATGGTACAGTTTAGTGATCTGAAGATTATAAAATATTATAACTGCAGACATGACCCATTAGAGCAGAAATGAAGTGGTTCATCTTTATTAATCTTCTTCAATCATAAAAACATTTTGTGACATTAGAACATATTATGACCATAGCAGGCCCACACTGCAGAGTATCCAGCACTGCACTAGAACAAATAAATTGCCAAGAGGAAGGAGTCACAATTTCCTCAATGAACTTCGGTTATTCCTGAACAATGCACATCAATGCAGCAAAAAGATTTTTCCAAACTAGGAAACAGAAATCACCCAAATAAAATCCACCATCAACTTCTTCCCCTCTACTTTTGTGTCCTCTCTTTCTCTCATTCTGTCTCTATCGCTTGTCCAAGGATGCCCCACTTTCTTATGTGTCAGTATTTCTTTCCTTGCTGTTCCCTTGTGCTGTTCCCATCTAGCCCACTTACATTTTAATTTATACTTGTCCGTTTCTCACTCTTCTCCTCAGTGTTGAGAGTTTCTGTCTCTCTCCTCGTCTATCCGTCTCTCTCCCTACCTCTCAAGTCATTTCAAATGGCAAAAATGTTGTTTTCAAGGAAACGCTATTCTAAAGGAGAATACATACAGAAAAGTTATATTAACTCCCCCTTTGGGCCCAGATATGTACAACAATGAGATAAACACTTTATTAACTCAAAAACATAAACCTGACCATTATACTTCACTAAGAGTGCAGTTTCAGCTCACACCAATTGCCTTTTTTCCCCCCAACATGCCAGGATAATTACAGTAAAGTATCTGTGATCCGAGAGCTTCAGTTAGGACACCAGAGGAAGTGTCTCCTAAAAGACTGCTAACCACTACTTCAGGAAGGAAACTTGAGGAAGCCACCTGATTAGCAAAGGCAACCGAACACCCTTCAGCTCAAGGGGAAGGCCGTGTACAGCTGCAGATAGGCACTTACTGTGCACAACGCTAAGGACAGCAGTCATGTATAACCCTGGCCTGATCTTGCACCTGGAAGGTTGTTGGTTCAAATCCAGAGTGGCCAAGCCAGCTAACACACACACACACACACACACACACACACACATACACAAAAATCATAATGAGGATATCTTAAGCATAAGAACTTAAGGAGTTACAATGATGAGGATGGCCCATTTGGCCCAACAAGGCTTTTCATTTACGTGTAATCTACAGAGCATCTGGTGCTGCATTAGACTTCAACTTGAACCTCCCAGGGTTCCTGCATCTACTGCATGACCTTATAAACACACACAGGACCTCTTCAAGAGGGACCCTACAGGAGACAGGCTGTCATTCAAAACATATCGCATGACTTTATCATAAATGCTGGGAACTCCTCCTACAAAACAAATATCCAGGTCCTGTTGCGTGTCTTGTTTTAAAATACAAAAAGAAAACATTGGCACTGAGTCAGAATGAATATCTAACTAAGTGAAACATACATCAGATTTGGCAAATTTTTTTCCTTTTTTTGTGGGGGAGGGGGTGTAACAGTCAAAGTGGGTTATATGGTATAATACCTTCAGCTCTGGAATGGGGAACTTAAAGATGGAGGCCAGTCTGGCCTTGGACACAGCACGTTTCAGTTTCTCCAAAGACTGCAGGCTGGTTTTGTCAAGCGGGACTGAGATCAACCAGAACTCCGTCATAATGGCCCTTTCTTCCCCTCGTCTTCCCACTGTCTGCACTTCTCCTAAAGCCTGAGGAAGACACTGCCATTTTGTTGTGTGGTCATCGTTTTAGAGCATTATAAAAAGAGATGACTCTCTGTTTACCAACTCATCTCTGGCTAAATTCATGATTTTAGCCAGATATAATTATCTGCCATAAAGTACATCTTCTTTAATCAATCACAAAATGTTTCACATTGACAATCAGCTTTTATGATAAACTTCCCAACATAAGTAAACAAAAGGTAATGAAATTAAAATGTATCTTAGAAAGAAGTCACAAAAAAAATAGCTTAGAAGTTATTGCAGATAATATAACTACACAGAACTGACGTAATGGAACTGGACATGATTTCATGGGTCAATTATAAAGTAATGAGAGGAACTGTACACCTACCTCCCACGGTCAGATCAGCTCACTTCACAAAGATGTTTCCACAAAACTATTTGTTAATATTGGCACTTAACTGCATTGCTGTACAAATTTAACTCATTACTGTTAATAATTAGGCCTACCCTGTCACAAATATATTACACTACGTGTTTCTTCTTTAAATTAAATAAGCTCAGACAACAAAAAACATACATTGTATAAAAGTGACTCTTACCCTCTAGTGGAAATATTCCATTCTTGAATTGAATCCACTAATTTGCAGATCTGCTGGAATTGCTGCACCAGTCTCTTTTTTTAAACAGCACAGGTGTTAAGTTTGGTTTTTAGGAACCCATATTAAAGCGCTCTTCCATCGACTCTCTACCGACACTGAGACGCGCGGGGACTGAAGCCCGCTAAGGTGAACATTGTTACATCATCCAGAGTGAGCCGGTAGCAAAATTTACATATTGTCACTGCACCTTCTTCCTTGCGCTTCTCGGATACCCTCTTTCACTGGACAACGATACCAACGGGAGGAATGAAAATGAAATAAAGAGCATCTTATCCACACACCTATTGTGGATTGTAATTAATTTATATGTTAATATACCTGTATCGGAGGTTAGACAAGTATAAATAGTACATGCTCTTTATCCATTACCTCCAGTTTCTAAATTTAACGAACCACGTTAGTTTCATTCGATATGATGAAAATGCTCTGACATATAAAGCAAGTTTTTCTTATAAAATGAATGAATTTGTTGACTTATTTACCATGTTCGTTTATTTGTAATTATGTCTGTTAATTAAAATCATTTAAGACCATCAGCTTAATGCAACACACTTTAACTTTAGTACAATTACATGGAAGTAAAAAAAATAATTTAAAGAAAAAAAAACGTTTAAAAACAAAAATGCCACAATGCAATTGAAATGTTAATTTACATAACCGTTTACATTTCATAATGGCAAACAGTAATGATTTCATTCTCTGTTTTATTCTTTTTCAGGTTCAATTTAATACACTCCTAACACCAATAATATGCATATATCAAAGGAAAACGTTGTAAACTTTTATGTTAAAAAACTTTTTGGACGTTTGTATGTATAGGAACCTTATCAGAAATGTAGCTGTCTACGCGTCTTTACGGAACTATTTGCTGACTGGACGTGTTTCCGGTTGTTACTAGTCTCATGCCCGGCTAGAATGCAGGTTACAGTGAAACAACGTGGAGTGAAGCAAAATAACGAAGTTAGGTAGCTAGCCTCATCTAAAGTCAATTTATTCCATATTATGAGTGAGAAGTTGGGCTGACAATTATAAAAATGCAGATTTCCAGCGTGAATGATGTGAAGATATATAATTTAAGTCACGGAAAGTCTCTGCCAGAGGTAATTCACTGAATAATTACCATTGATTGTCACAGTTTGTGGTCTACAGCTAGTTCACAACTGAGGAGTTGAGCAGGCTGCTTACCTGACTTGCAAAGATACCTGTAACTTGTTAATTTTAATACATGGATTTAATCGAATTAAAAATAATGATGACTGCATTATGTTCTGAATAATTGTCTGTCATTATGAAGATAAAAATAATATTGTTGTATAACTAGAAAGTCCATTGTGATCAACGTTGAATAGCTAACAGTTAGCTATGAAGTAACAGTGTATATAAATTGTTCACACAGCCTTCCGTTTAGTGCTGTGTATCTTTGCAAAAACAGCAACTAGTTACAGGAGAAGCGGCACCTTGTATATGCTGGCACGTGGATCATGTGGACCATATAGTTTAAATCGTTTGTCAGTGGCTTCACTTGTCCCCGCCGAAGTACTTGAATCGTTTTTATCTCTGATTTACTAGTGGCTGTCGGACAGGAAGAAAAGGGCATTGCAAAAGAAAGATGTCGGTGAGTGTTGCCGGTTATCGATGATGGTGTGTCGGATTAGTTTCTTTGGCTCATGTTGTGTCTGACCAGCCATTTCTGTCTCGCCCTGTTCCTCAGACGTCCAGCGCAGGATTGAGCTTATACAGGATTTCAACATGCCCACAGTATGCACCTCTATAAAGGTGTCCCGGGATGGACAGTATATTTTGGCAGCAGGTGAGGAGCAGAGCAACTGTGTGATGATGATGATGGCCAGTCGGTCAGTATTATAATCTACACTAATTTATATTTCTCTTTTCCGTGCCCTCACTGTGACCGCCTGTGTGCAATTATAAATTATGACGTTCTGTATTTTGTCACTGTTATACCAAAGTGATCAGAACTGATGTCTGCAGATTCATTGTTGAATAGAATAAATGGACTAATTTATCTGCTTATCCCCTTTAGGCACCTACAAACCCAGGATTCGCTGCTATGACACCTACCAGTTGTCCCTGAAGTTTGAAAGATGTCTGGATTCTGATGGTAGGTTGAAAACTATTTAAAATGATAATTATACAGGTTTCAGAACATCTGGGATGCAAAACGGTCATCTGTGGGAAAGCAGTAGTTGTACCTTATAATGGTGGTAACCGTCTGAATCCCAGGCTCCGTGTAAATGGGAACAATGCTTTGCTTCATTGTTTGTTATGAATTTGTTTTACTGGGTTTGATACGCAACCAGAATGCTACAATCTACAGTGAACTAAAGGTGAAACAGTAATACAGGTGAAAGCACGGTATTGTGGTATTTGTACGGGAGAAAACATGTTTTCTCTAGCAGTCACTGGTTTCTTTTGGAGGAGTTATCTTTCCTATTCTTAACAGCCTAAGTAGTGTATTTGTGGAATGCTTTATTCTAAATCTGTGGTTCTTTATCGGCTGATTTAATATCATTTCCTCTGTCATGTTTGTTATTGTGTTTTCTGTATTAGTTCTATGTAGCTCATGCAGACATGGCTATATCTGAAGAGCTTAGTGGTTCTTGCCATCTTGGCTATTAGTGGATCATTTGGGGACCAATGTATAGATTTACTGTCAAGGAATAATAGAGATCTCTTCCTGGTGACAAAGTGTGGGGAATAAAAGCCATGACAATTGGCAAAGTTGGCTTCAAACATGATGGAATTTGAAGTGAACATTTAGAAACAAATTTAAAGTGAAACATCATGTTTTATTCCCACTGCTATATCTGTTATTTTAATGTTTGATTTTGCATGCTTTACTGGCTTTGTTAATGGAGGAAATGTGTTATTATAGATCCATTTCCATTGACTCTTATTTCTTGTGTTTGGTGGTATATATCTGTCTTAGACTCTTAGTATCTCCTCTATAGAGAGGTAATCCTCTGCAGACTGTTAGTGGCTTTTGTACAGAGGGTACGTATCCTCTTTAGGAGTCTTAGCCGCTCATGTTTGGGTGGTTGTCCGCTCTCTGTGGACCCAGAGTGGATTTGCATGGGAAATGGATCCGGTCCTCTCCGCGCCGGTGTCAGGTGTTCACAGTCACGCTCTGTTGACCTCTTTAATGAAAGCTCACATGGGTTTGGGAGTAATACGGTAATTAATTTTTAACTACTGCAACTGCCCCCCCTCCCATCCCTACCCCCAGGTAGCTCAGGTAACACAACAAAAGTCTTGCTTTAAGGTTCCTGATATTACTGATTCAGAAAGATACAACTGAAACTCCACTCATCTTGGGTCCCTTCAATATTACTCATAAAAACTGTTGGGTGTCCAACCCTTGTATTAGCTGGTGTGGGAGCTAGTGTTTGTTCTGGCCTTAAACACTTATCACTTAAACACTAATCAACAGATCATGGTGATCAGTCAAGGCCTTGGCGAATTGAATCCATTGTTTTAATACTGGGCGAGAGCAACAGCCTGTCTGGAGCAAAGCTGGCATAATGTGATAAGACTGGACACTGCTGAGTTAGGAGCCCTCTGGTACATAATGTGACCCTCTGTGTGTTTGTCTCTGCAGTGGTGGCGTTTGACATCCTGTCTGATGACTATTCCAAGGTAAGGGCTTGTCCTCAGTAGGGCTGCGCCTTGCAACTGCTTTTGTTATTGATTAATCAGGTGGTGTATAAAACATCAGAACATAATGAAAAATGCCCATTACAGTTTCCTAGAGCACATGGTGATGTTATTAAGTGTCAGGTTTTGACCAACAGTCCAAAACCCCAAAATATTCAATTTACTATAATGCAAGACCAAGACAAGCAGAAAATGTGAGAATATGGAACCATCAATTTTTTGGCATTTTTGCTTCAAAAATTACTTAGATAATTAATCTATCATCAAAATATTAAATTTTCTTTCAGTCGACCAATTGATTAATTGACTAATTGTTGCAGCTGTAGTCCTTAGTGAGGGTTGCCTTTTCTGAAGGCAGCAGGCTGTAGGAACTGGGTCTTTGCCTCCTGCACTTTCACTTTAAACTCCAGTGATGGGGGAGTCAGGTTTCATCATTTAAAATGGGAGGCGCTATCATATACTGCAAGTGATTTAATGATTTGGACCAATTACCACATTGGCTGTGGAGAGAAGAAAAACATCATCACTGATAAACAGCTGAGTGTACCTCCGCAGGATAGTAAATCAGTATTTTATTTACATTGTGTGTGCTTTGTACCACCTAACGACCGTATCTTGAAGATGTATCCAGTACGTTAAACTTTCTGACCAATTCTACATGAGTGTTTTATATGCGTGTCTCTCTGTGTTTGTGCGTTCATTTGTGTAGTTGGTGTTTCTGCATTGCGATCGCTACGTTGAGTTCCACTCCCAGCATGGTCACTACTACAAAACACGAATTCCCAAATTTGGGCGGGATTTCTCCTACCACTACCCGTCATGTGACCTCTACTTTGTTGGTGCCAGGTAAATACGGGTGTACTATTCATTCCCATCATGCTTGTTCAGTGCTGTGTATAGATCACATTACTTGTCTTCACAAGTCAGCATCTGGACAAAAACCAACCAAAGCACATGCAAATGGAGTAGTGACCTTTATATTCACTGGACTTTGTGACTTTCACTGATTGGAGTCCACATATTTTTTTAACATGTGCATTGTCTGTAAAGTGCATGATTTAATATTAATTTTGAATGAAATACAGTTACTAATCCTTTTCGAATCTCTTTACTATAGTCTCATAATATTGTCTTCAATAGTAATCGATAAACATCATGGCTGTAATAGATACACCCATTGACCATATGTATGTTTATTATTAAGCAGGGACAGCCTGACGCGTAAGCGAACTAGGCTCCTGCTTATGGCCCCTGTGGCCACCAGAGGGCCCCCAAGAGCGCTTTAAATTTCCCACAAGGCGATGGGGGCCTCAAATCAAATTCTGCTTAGGGCCCCATATAGGCTTGGGCCAGTCCTGGTATTAAGCTCTCATGGTGTGAAGTGCACTGTAGTGGTGTTGCTCTAAAAGGCCCGTTTCTCTGTCAGTTCTGAGGTGTACAGGCTGAATCTGGAGCAGGGCCGGTTCCTCAACTCCTTACAGACCGATGCAGTGTGAGTATCTGCACCATCACGTGTGTGTTTATGTGTTTGTGTATGTCTGTATGTTCGAGTCTGTCTGTTCAGCGTCTGTGTGTGCATGTCTGTGCACCTATGTGTGCATCTCTCCATTTGTCTAATTTCTGTGTTAAGATCATGTATGTATGGAATAAATAAACAACAGAACCTTGAATGGAGAATGTAAATAAACAACAGTAGTGCATGTCTATATTTTAGACATCTTTCCATCTGGGTAGTAAAGGCTGTTTAGGCAATGTTTATTTTACAAATTTGAAAGTAAACCTATTCTACACTGAAGTGGCTAAACTGTGGACATATACTATTCAGCTCTTAAATTTAGCCTCCTCAACAAACCAGTAGCCATCAACCAACACCAGGTGGTGCTAGCGAGCAGGCAGTGGCTGAGTGAGGAGCAGCTGCAGTAATGACATTGATTTAGAGTTCTGACCATTGGCAAGGCAGGTAGATGGATGCTTTATCAGTTGAAAGTCAGCAAATAATTATTTGTCCTGAAAACCTTTCTGAGTAAAGCTGTGGGTTTGATAACTGTGTTTTTTTTTTTTTTGCACTGTAATGTAGTAAAACCATTCTATCATCCCTAGAGGAATTTGTAATACAGTATGAGCACATTTCTGATGTCCATTATATGATTATTTTACAGGGAGAACAATGTGTGTGACATCAACCCTGTCCATCAGCTGTTTGCCACAGGAACTGCAGAGGTGGGTATTCAGAGTCTGTGGACTGTACCTAGTCTCCTGAATCCCACAGCTGTCTTACTGACAATGTGTCCTTGTTTCCTCTGTGTGTGTGTGTGTGTGCGTGCGTGCGTGCATGCGTGCGTGTAGGGGAAGGTGGAATGCTGGGATCCTCGAACCCGTGGCCGGGTGGGAATTCTGGACTGCGCATTGAGCAGCGTAACAGAGGGGACTGAGTGAGTACCGCTAAGGCCATGATAGGGCTGTTAGCTCTGTCACTGCCTTACACAGAAACGAGTAAGGCTTTCCTCAACAGCTGTGTGTGCATAACTAAAGATCTGTGTGCATAGATAATGCCTCCAGTAGTCTTAGACACACATGCATTTTCGCTAGCCTCAAATGCACATGTCTGAATTAGTCTCAAATGAATGCATGTTTATTAGCCTCAAATGCATGTATTTGCAGTATCCCTTAAATGCATATGTCTGCATTAGATAACTTAAATGCATGCATCTGTCGTAGGAGCTCTCAGATATATGCAGCTGCAATAGATAGCCTTAAACACATGCATCAGCAGTAGAGTGTCAAACTGGGGGCTTCACACAGAGTGCAGGCATGTGGCCTGTGAGAGACGGGGTCTGTGAGGGCGGGGTTTGATCCATCTCTTGCCTCTCCAGGGTGGAAGGCCTGCCTGCTATCAGCGCTCTCAAGTTCAACGGCACCCTGAACATGGCGGTTGGAACGAGCACTGGACAGGTCTGTGCCGCGGGAGGATGTAATGCAATTCATTCATTTTCATTCATTCATTCATTCATTCATTCATTCATTCATTCATGCATTCATTCATTCATTCATTCATCCATCCATCCATCCATCCATCCTTCCATCCATCCATCCATTCATTAATTTATTTTGACATTTAGCAGACACACTTATCCAAACTGACTTTCACTGATCATATTCTTATACACTATCCATTTATGCAGGTGGATGTACAGTACAGTACAGAATCGTACCTTCGACCTACAGCCCCGGTTCCCTAATCCGTACAGCAGTGTTGCCACTTTCTGTTACTGTTGAATAATTGCATTTGGAAAATTGTATTTTCTCATGCTGCTGTTTTAAGTGCACAAGATTTACAGCAATGAGAACATGCCCTTAAGCAAAGTTAGGCTCATCATTTACCTCAAGTATGGAGGAACCGAAATGTCTGCAGTTTTTTTTTGGTGTTGTGCATTCCGTTATCATCTTAAATTAAGCAGTTAAGTTCTGAAACACTTAAATTAAACACTGAAGCTTGTGTGCTCCCTTATGGATAATCTTTGCTACAGCAAGGAAACAGCATGCTAAGAGGATGACAGCAATAGAGAATGCTAAATTAGCCAAATATGGACTGCTTGCTGTCACTGAATTGGTTTTACCATTGTAATTTACTGCTGTCGGTCGTCTAGCTCATTTAACTGACTGAGAAATTCCTGGTCATGCTTACTAAGTATTTTTGGGTTCCCTGCAGACCTTAGTGCTGAGGTGTACTTCAAGATAGCTAGTGTTTATTCAGATAGGCACGCTAACTCTTCTACATGACCGAAGTGTGACATTTAAATCAGTGTCCTCGGGATGAATGGAGGAATTCTTAGAAGTTGTGGGTCTCATGTTGAGAGGGTTTGTGTGGGGGTGGGGTAAACTCATCCTCCCCTCTTCCTATTTGGGGGAAAGAGGAAATGAGGTCCGTGGTGGTCCATATTTACATGTGGCTTGCTGGTGGCCTCAGGGCATCCGCTATCGCCTCCACCTCCGGAGGTGGTTTTGAGATCTGATCTTTATCACATATAAATACATGTTTTGGCGGTGGAGCCGGGGCTTTGAGGTAACACGCACTGTCATGTGCTTGCTCCAGAAGGTCATTGGTTCAAGCCAACAGTTCATGTGTTTCCATCTTTAACCTTTCAATGCAAGCAAATTTTATTATTAGTAGTAGCAGTAGTAGCATTAGAAGGTGTAGTAGCAACAGTAATAGCACCAGTAATAGTGGTAGTGGCTGCTGTAGAAGTAGTAGTAGTTTCTCTTCCTGTTATTTTATTTTTATGATTTAATTCTGCATTTTTGCCCAGTTAGTATATAGTCCCAGCAGATGCAGCTGCTAACCCGATGAGAGACATGTTTTAATGACAGGTGTAAATGGGGTCTGACAGGGCTGTCATATGAAGTCTGATCATATTCAAATTCACATGTCACAGCAGTGACAATGTAGTTGCCCTGGAATTGCAGGTGTTTGCTAATTGTCTCTTCTGGGTTTAGGTGCTGCTGTATGACCTGCGCTCCAGCTGCCCCCTGCTGGTGAAAGACCATTACTACGGCCTTCCCATCAAGTCCCTCAACTTCCACAACCAGCTGGATCTGGTCCTGTCTGCGGACCCGAAGATCATCAAGATCTGGAACCGAGACACAGTGAGTCCATGTCTGTCTGTCTCTGTCGCTCTAGCTGTCTCTGGATCAGCAGTGACCTGGGGATACTCCAAACCTGGCCTTTTCTACCTGCCACCTAATCTTCCTGTAGTTTTTCAAGCTTTGTAAATCTCTCACGTCGTACTCTCATTCTCTCTTTCTCTCACTCTCACACATGCCTTGCACGGGGCCCAGTTAGTAATGTCGGTAGAAGCATGAGCAAGATACTCCCAGCAATGTCAGCATAAGCATTTAACCGTTAGCTGAGTCAATGCTAGCATGTCACTGTTTGCAGTGCCAACATTAGCATGTTGCTATTATTAGAATCGACATTAGCAATGTAGTATTTGCAAGCTCCAGACATTATTTGCACTGGGGACCAATTTTCCCTCTCTCTGTTTCCTTTCCATTACAGGGCAAACTATTTTCCTCTATTGAGCCACAGGCTGATGTCAATGATGTGTGTGTGTACCCTGGCTCAGGTAAGATGGACCTCTGTGTGTGTGTGTGTGTGTGTGTGTGTGTGTGTGTGTGTGTGTGTGTGTGTGTGTGTGTGTGTGTGTGTGTGTGTGTGTGTGTGAGTGAGTGAGTGGTGAGTGAGTGAGTGAGTGAGTGAGTGAGTGAGTGAGTGAGTGAGTGAGTGAGTGAGTGAGTGTGTGAGTGAGTGAGTGTGTGTGTGTGTGTGTGTGTGAGTGAGTGAGTGTGTGTGATGAAGATAATGACAGAAAGTGTGGATTTGTACCATATTGTACCATAATGTCTGAAGTTGTGTTAAAAGTATCTCACCACTCTTGTTACAGCATTCACACTGAATAACACTGAGACCTTACTCTGAGCAAGCAGCACACTGAATATTTAAAGGATATGAACGCTCAAGATCACAATGGCTATTCCCCTGTCTGGGAATCAAACCTGCAACCATTCAGTCAGTTACAAGCCCAGCTCCCTAACCATTTTTCTACACTGCCTGTACCTACTGTTCTGTGAGACCCTCTACCGCGCTTTTCCCACCTGTGCACACAGACAGCACAGGGCTTCTCACAGCTCAAAGAGCAACACTGAGACACCAACTCAGACCGCAGCTTTGGCTCTTGCTCTCTCTGGCCCCAGTCCAGCTCTACGGCGGGGGCCAGGGACACGGCTCCTCTGTGATCTCTCTGAGAGATCCCCTTCCAGGGGCAGGTCCAGCTGGCACCACATGAAACAGTCGCTGCAGCATTAGTTGTCTGTGGTTAAAGGTGCAGCTTCTCTGAGGAGCGCACCGAGCGTGACGATCAGAAGGAGACTTTAATTATACTCTCACACTGTCTGTCTCTTCAGCACATGTGTGTGGCCTCTGAGTGGAGCAGTGCGGGTGTAGTTTCTCTCCCTCACCAGCAGGTGGCAGCACAAGCGCAGGGCTCCCCACAGATCATCTGCGCCAGATCACAGGGCTCTGCAGTCAAGATTGCAGATTCTCAAGTCTCTCTTAATTACACTAAATACCAGGGCCTGTCATTCAAGCACTTCTCACTGAACAATTAAGCTAAATTAAAACCATTTTCAAAAAGAATGTCTCCCAGTTAAACTGTTAAAGATGCTTTTTCAGGGTGTAATTTACTCTTTAAGGCTGTATAACCCTTTTGGAATGTATAATTAACAAATTCATACAATTATTCGTGTGGTTTTTTTTTTCTGTAATATTCTACGAAACCTCCATAGATTGAAAAGGAGTTTAGAATGAGGCTGTCAACCAACCAAGCCCTCCCCCTCCCCCTTACTCCCCCTTCCTCCCCCTGCCCCTGAGGAATAAACTAAGCTAAATGGAAAAAGGGAAATGAATTTGACGGCTGTCCGCGGTTGAACCGCCCACACGGGACCCGGTGCTTGCAGCCTGCCTCAGTCTGCGGTCTTGTTGAGGTTGAGTGGCCGATGTGTCCCAGACGAACGCTCCACAGCTCGTCATGTGTGGGCCGCGGGCTTTCGGCCCGCTCCCGGAGCGAGAGACTGCGTTCGTGACCGCCCCTCTAACTGATATGACCCTGTCGCAATGCTTTCCACAGTCGGGAGTCTCGAGACTTAAGGTATTATTACAACAAAAAATAAACAAACTAAAGTAAAACCAGACGTCTTGCAAAATAGGGACACAAAGCTGCTCCATACTGTGACTCAGCTCTGCCTGGCTTTGTGCACCTGCTTATATAAACTGTGGTAATGCAGCAAACCGCCAGGTATGTGTGGCTGGTACCACTAAAACGGTCTGAGACACCTGACGCATAATGATGACATCACAAACAGACAATTAGTGGTTTAAGGTGAACATGATGAAGAGACAGTTAGCGGTTTAAGGTGGACATGATATGCCAGCCGACACAGGAATTGGTTTGAGTTGAAACTGGAAGTTTCACAGCACTGAATACTGATTTCTGTTTCTAAACCCCCCACCCCAAACAGGAATGCTCTTCACAGCTAATGAGGACCCTAAAATGAACACATTCTACATGCCGGTGAGTTTTGAGTCGTGCCAACTTCTTAAATTTACGCATTACACAGGTGGGTGCTCTTATCTTGGTCAGCTTACAGAATACATTGCGTCCAATAGGATTAGGCCATGCCAAGTTGGTAGTGTCACAACCAATGGCTGCAGTTCATCAGTTTCATCAAGCTGAAAGAAGTGCCTGTGTAGGTGCAATAAGGAATCAGAGGAAAAGTTTAAAGTGGGTGACAACAGAAAAGTCAAACTGGGGACGATGATCAGAGTTCAGGACTACTTGAGCCAAGATACAGCTGTTCATCGAGTCCAGTCATTTATGTGGTCTAATGGTTTATCCAAATTTCCCGAAAGACCATGGATGGCCTCTTGGAGTTTACCGTGCCCCTGTACTGAATGTTTTGCTGTGACCCCATGTATGGGCCCAGCCAGTGTTTGTGCACTCAGATAATTAGGTAATTAAGCCAGGATAATTGGAGGAACCCCTCCCGCACACACATCAGCCTACCTGCCACAGTGTTGCCCACACCTGGACTCATTTTGACTGGAAGCATCTTAGAATAAGAGTGCTGATCTGGGATCAGATTCCCCCATTCCATCTCCTATCTTTATGTATGAGCTGAAAGGCAAAGCCCATCCTGGATCAGTAGTCCTACTCTGTATGAGACACAGTATGAATTATAGGTGCTCATCCACACAAACTCACACACACACACACACACAGTGTGTCCGTCCTGCTCTAGGAAGAGTGTGTAACTCTGGTCCCTGTGTTGTCAGGGCAGGCTGTAGACAGTGAGACGTGGCAGTGTGACGGGGCCCTGTGACGGGCTTCTTAATGAGCACTGATTGGTTATGGATAAAATCCAGCCAGCAGAACAGTGTTTATACACGCTGAACGCACATCCACACAGACACACGCACACACAGACACACTCAATCACACACACAAGCATGCGTGCTCGCTCGCACACCTACACACACACACATACACACACATACAAACACACTCTCTCACACGCACATGCACGCGCATCAGAGCACACACACACGCAAATGCTTGCTCGCACACATACACAGACAAGCACACATTAACACACTCTCTCTCTCTCACACACACACACACACACACACACACAAAAACGTGCAAACTCACATAAACACAAACACATATATGCACGCACAGTAAGGAGGACAGGAAGATGGAGATAGAAAGAGACCCACACAGGGACAGAGAGAGGAGGAGAAAGAGGGAGCGTGAGAGAAAAGGAGAAAGAGAGAGAGCTGAGCAGAGAAAAGGACCCACGCAGGAACAGAGAGATGGAGAGAGCAGATCCCGCCAAGCACTCACACACCCGGGGGCCATCTGTGTGCTCTCATCCTCTGTGTGTGTGTGTGTGTGTGTGTGTGTGTGTGTGTGTGTGTGTGTGTGTGTGTGTGTGTGTGTGTGTGTGTGTGTGTGTGTGTGTGTGTGTGTGTGTGTGTGTGTGTGACAGACAGAGGGGCGCGGCACAGCAGTCTTTGCATTCTGAGAAACCTAAATCTGCCTGATGTGGGTTCCAGCTGCTTCTCATCTCATGTGAGGAAGTGTAGAGGAGATTGGGGCTTTTGATAGTACCACTTCCTGTGTCCTTTCTTCTCCCATCTCTCTCTCTCTGCTCTCTCCCTGACCCCCCTCCTCTCTCTTCCCCTCTTACGATCTCCCCTCCTTCTCCCCCTCTCTCCTCTCCTCTCCTCTCCTCTGTGAAAGTGCTTCATTAAATTATTCAGTAGTCGTACATATTTGATATACATAGGGCAGCAAATCAGTAACCATAATTTCACAAATACATATTATATATCAATGCATTATTTACTAAAAGAAATGTACCTCTCACTTCCCTGTCTGTCTCTCTCTCTCTCTCTCTCTCTGTCTGTCTGTCTCTCTCTCTCTCTGTCTGTCTGTCTGTCTGTCTCTCTCTCTCTCTCTGTCTGTCTGTCTGTCTGTCTGTCTCTCTGTCTCTCTCTCTCTCTGTCTGTCTCGCTCTGTGTCTGTCTCTCTGTCTGTCTGTCTCTATCTCTATCTCTGTCTCTCTGTCTGCTGTAGGCTCTTGGGCCTGCTCCTCGCTGGTGCTCCTTCCTGGATAACCTGACAGAGGAGCTGGAGGAGAGTCCAGAGAGCACAGTCTATGATGACTACAAGTTTGTCACCCGCAAAGACCTGGAGAACCTGGGTAAGGGAGAGAGAGAGAGTGGGTGAGAGAGAAAGAGTGAGAAAGAGTGAATGGGAGAAAGTAGGAAGGGCCACAGGAGAGAGAGAGCGAACACGTGGGACAGGGAGAGTGGGAGAGACAGCTGCTGAAGTGAACTGTTCGGCTCAGTCGGAAGAGCTCAGTTCTGCAAATGGAAAATAATGTGTTTGCCGCATTGATGCGCGCCGTCCTGGGATCGGCGAGGGTAATGAGGTCGTTTCACATACCTTCACCTCAGCGATTTATATCACAGAATAACCCCGAGAGCAAAGGAGGGGAGGATAAAGGGAGAGAAGCGGAGGAAAGGTAGAAAGCAGTAAAAGAAGAGGAGAGTAAAGGTGCAGAGTTTTGGGGTGGGGGTTGGGGGGGTGACAGACTAGCATGGACTGGAAAAGCTGCATTACAGAGACAGAGAGGGAAGGAAGGAGAGGGAACGTAGAAATGAAGATTGAGAGAGATGAGCAGTGCATGAGGGAAGAGTGAGGTGGAGAGAGAGAGAGAGAGAGTGAATGAGTTAGTGGGAGTACGACAGGAAGAGACAGAGAGAGAGGAAGATGGATGAAGAGAAAGATGATATGATGACAGGAAGAGTGGAGGGGAGGTGAGGAGATCGGCAGCTGGATGGAGTTCAGAGAGTGGGGGAGGGGAGGGAGGGAGGAGGAAAGAGTGAGAGAGGGAGGGAGGGAGGGAAGGAGGGAGGGGTCCTCGGGCTGTGGAATGTGTGGTTATGTAACTTAAGAGGCCGGTGGAGTCTGCTGTCTGGGGAGAGTGCTTCATAGTCACGCCAGGACAGGGGTGACAGAGGCTGCTCCGAACCCTCAATCCCTGGCCTCCTCAACACCACGAACATCCACTCCCAAAGCCCAGTCCGGGGCCTGTGCGAGTTAAACGGCTGATCCAGGATCAGGTTCGCTCTGTCCATATCCCAGCTGTCTCCATCATGAGCTGACACACAAAACTGATTGTGGATCAGGGCCCGCATATGTGAAGCGTCTCAGGGTTGCTGATCTAAGATCCATTTCACTTTTTCCATAACCAGTTTTATCCGTCATGAATGAAAAGGGAAGAAAACTTAACCTACATCAACACACTAAATAATGTGTGACTATTAATGAATACAGATCCCAAATCAAAACCACAAGAGCACTGTAGGTGAGATTTTTTTCTGGGGGGAGAAAAAAAAATCAGAATGTTCCAGAGTAGACTCTGCAGGCCACATGAAACGGATGGGTAATAAATTAAATGACTGTTTGCAGAACGACAAGTTACAAGTCTGTGTTGAGTGGCTTCATCTCATCTTTTGAACTCTGGACTCAAAACGTTTAATCTCAGAGTCTACAGCTGTCGTCAGCAGATGTTCTGTAACTGGGTACTTGACACTATAAAAAGGTGTTTGGGTATACGTTCCAAAACCATGTTGGCTGAAGACTTTTTGAACTGGCCTGACAGAAGTCACAACCTTTTATTGTTTTGTGCAGCTTTGGGAGAAAATCATGTGACTTCAACAAGCTAAGGTTCTACTGATTGCATATCTTCTGAAGATTTGTCTTCAGTTCAGTTTTATAAACTTTCCACTATGTATTTTTTGTTAGTTATCTTTGCAGTCAATTTAAAAGGTATGCTTGTTTCTCAGCCACATTTTCCAAGTATTGCATGTTGGCTGTTTGTGTACAGCTCAGGTCCGGTGGGGCCGCTGTGCTCGCTTGTTTCTCTGTGCGCTTCTGTACTGAGGTGCTTAAGTTAGGCCTTGGATGATTATTCTGTTGGCTGCTGACTGACAGCGAAGCACAAAAACCAGATTACACACCGGCCGTACAGGCCAGTGTGGACCTGCTGTAGGCTTTCCTGGTCTTCAGTCCCCTCTGAGGACACTCACTCTGCAGGTCATCGTGACAGTTTAAATGGACATAAAAGCCTGATCAGACTCATTCTACTGTCCAGTGAACCTGGTTTGTGGTCCCTTGAGCCAATTACTGTTGCTTAACAGTCAGGAGAGGTGAGGACAGGACAGTGACATGACCACACACACACACGCACGCACGCACGCACACAGCTGCGTCCGTCACTTCAAACGGTCTGGTCCATGGCTAACATGAGTCTGACTTGTGCAGCTGCATTTCATACAGCAGCGCTCTGGCTAAATTAAACGCCTGCCTAAATGAAAAGGCACGGGTTCCTAAATTTACACCCAACGAGTCTGGTTGTCTCTGATGTATAGTTCAGACGCTTGAGCATACGTGTGTGACATCAGATCCAATGCCTAAAATTCATGTAGACCAGCAAGAGCTTGAAACTGGAACTTTTGGTGCTTATGGTCATCAGTTTGGTTGAATTATTATGTAGGTAAACATTTTCTGTAAAATAGGAATGGAAGAATGAGGTGTTGTGAAACCAGAAATGGGCAGAGTTGTATAAAGTATCAGTGAATTTACTCAGTCATTGTGTTTTTCTGTGAGGAGCTCAGTCTGTTTGTTTCAAACAAGTCAGAGGTGGACAGCTTATTGAAGCTCCACCCATTATGGGGTTCATGACACTTCATTCTCCCATTGTTGCTATAAGCCACCCCTTGTGACTATGTGCACCAGTACACCTGAACACGAGTTGTATTTCTGTTAAAAGTACTTACAAGACATTTGTATAAATATTTATTAAATATTCCTTGAGGCTTAAGAAAAGGCACAAGTTTTTCTCCAGTTGTCTGCATTGTTCAGTGCCCATATTTGGAGTGCCCAGCTGCATATGTCAGCCCCACTATGCCTGTTGAGTAAGTACAGAGAAGGGCAACAAGACTAGCCTAAAGGAGAGAACTGCAAAGACAGGCACTGAATGCCTGTAGTCTCAGTCAGGGGAGGCTAAAGGAGCCGTGATTTATGTGTTTAAGTATTAGGGGAGGGCTAATGCAGAGGACCATAGGAGCCATTTTAAGTTCATCTCTGTGAGGCAGAGCCGCAGGGTATAGGCGGAAATTAGCTGAAGTCAATTTCACACCGGCACTGGAGGCATGCCTTCACGGACCGTTGTGAATGAATGGAATAACAGGATTTGTAATGGAGTGTGGACCAGGGTCGTTCCAGACCAAATGCGAAACAGTGATAAATTATCCTCAGATTACAGAGAAATGAGGAGGAGAGATGTATTGAGCAGGAAGTTGTCGTTGTGTTGGTTCATTGTCTTCCTGTTCTAGTCTTGCAAATGGCCTGTTTTCTGCTGAGAGCAGACTTTTACTCAGGAGCTGGGAGGTGTGTAGTTTATAATTTTTCTTTTCAACCAAGGAGTTTAAAGTGAGATTTTCTCCTGCAGTCCCATATTTTACATGTAAATTCGTAACTTGGTGTTTAAATAATACTTTTTTATCTATTGCGAACTGTATTTTTATATGACAGCACTATTTTAGGGCAAAATGAGTCAATGCAAAATCTTTTCTGCCTTGTACTGCAAATGTGCTGCAGTTTAGCTTTGCCCTAAGCAGTATGGGTGTCTTTTAAATGGTGCTGTAGCTCAGACCCCTGGTCCAGTGGGCGTTGCTTTTGACTCATCTGTTCAAGTTGTCTGTTCATCTGTCTGTCCTCAGGTCTGTCTCACCTGGTGGGATCTGCCCTGCTGCGTGCGTACATGCACGGCTTCTTCATGGACATCCGGCTCTACCACAAGGTAGGTGTGTGTGTGTGTGTGTGTGTGTGTGTGTGTGTGTGTGTGTGTGTGTGTTTACACTCATTTATCTGATGGTTTTATCCAAAGCGACATATAGTTGATTAGGCTAACCAAGGGCCAATCCCCCCTGGGAGAAATGTGGGATTAAGGTCCTTGCTCAAGGGCCCAACAGCAATGGTGTTCTTGCTGTGGCTGGACTGGGGCTTGAACCACCAACCTCAGGGTCCCAGGCATGTACCTTAGCCACTATCTCAACATGTGTGCATGTTGATCTGTGTGCCAGTTTGTGTGTGTGTCTGTGCAGGAGCACATCTGCAGACTGGCTTTAGGAAAGCATAAGAGTAGTCCTCCTTACTCAGCCTGTTGTATGCGCTGTTCGGATCCTGTAGGTGAAGACGATGGCGAATCCGTTTGCCTACGAGGAATACCGCAAGGACAAGATCCGGCAGAAGATCGAGGAGACGCGAACGCAGAGGGTGCAGGTCAAGGTGAGAGAGGGAGGGGGGAAAGGGGTCATAGAGGGGCCCAGTTGGGCTGGTCCTCTCCTGTTTCCTGTTGTGAGCACTTTGGGTTTTTTTTTTTTTATTGATCTTGGTGTTCGTTGAGGTCATTAGAGGTGTTATTGGCAGTGAGAGGGTCTCACTGGTGCTCTGTCTCTCTCCTTACAGAAGCTGCCCAAGGTGAATAAGGAGCTGGCCATTAAGCTGATGGAGGAGGGAGACGAGGAGGAGCAGCTGGCCAACAGAAAGAAGAAGGGCAAGGTGAGGAACTCGCAGAGGCTGCTGTGTTACCTTGTGTGTACGCGCACACACACACACATACACACTCACATTTTTCACACGCAGTCACATCATCACTCTCAAATTCATCAATGCTGTTGCGCTGTTGTGGTCTCCCTTCCAGGTGATGCCCAGTATTCTGAGTGATAATCGCTTCAAGGTGATGTTTGAGAATCCGGACTACCAGGTGGACGAGCAGAGCGAGGAGTTCCGCCTGCTCAACCCCATCGTCTCCAAGGTGGGCCAGAAGAGGCGCAAAGAAGCTCCGCCTGCTGGAGAAACAGGCCGCCGCCCAACAGGTGAGACACAAGGGCCTTCCAACATACAGACCAGCTTAGGCCCCCATCACGATGCAGTTGAAAAACTAGGATCCCTCCAACATATAAGTGAGACTAGGGCATCTGTAACATACTAAGCTAGGGCATCTCCAATATCCTTCAACATTCAAGGGAGATGCTGGGGCCTTTCTGTTCAGCAAGGAAGACACTAGGATCCTTCTGCCATAGAGGTGAAACAGCATATAAGTGAGACTAGGGCATCTGCAACATACTAGGATAGGGCATCTCCAGACTAGGGCATCCCCAACATGGAGACATTAGGGCCCTTCTGTTCAGCAAATAAGGCGCTAGGATCCCTCTGCCATACATGTGAAACAATAGGGCCCCTCCATCCAACAGTCGAGGCACTGGAGCTGATGCAGCAAATAAATATGACAAGGAGGGCTGGTCTGTCTGCTGGCTCCGTCGCTATGGCTCTGGCAGGTGAGAGACAAGCTCCCAGTCACAGCATCATCAAAGTCTGTGGCAGATTTTTAAGGTTATATTTTGTGGGAACACTCATAATTTAGCAGTCATTTATATTCATGGGCCCTTAATGCGCTGCAGACGGTGGAGCCTGAAGTATTTGCTGTATTCTGGCTCACCCTTTGAGGCAAGCAGATGCATCTTCCCTGTGTCTGCCTGTCTGTCTGTCTGTCTGTCTGTCTGTCTGGAGATCTGTGGTTAAGCAAAGGCTTTCAGCCGTCTTTGCCTTTTCCTATCCCCCCTCATAACGTTCCCTCTGAGTCTGTATTGTATTTATTAATAGAAATATTAGGTATTATATCTATGAATAGACACAGCACTATCAGAGTTGTGCTATATTTATTTATAGCTGAGTAACTGTTGCCAGCTGAATTGTACTTATAAATAGAAGTGTGTCTATCACAGTTGGTATCATATTTTTTAATAGAAATGTAACTCAGGGTGGGTATTATTTAGGGCTGTAATCATCATGGTATAATTTCCATGCCGACAGTTATTAAAATTCAAATGATAAAATTTCCATCTCTTTGTTTTTCAGCGATATGGTTTTTATGAGTTTATATAATTTTTTTTTTTTTCCAATTTCGTTCAAATAAATTGTTGCCTATTAAATAGCAGTCACATGTGTTATTTCAATTGTCGAATGAGGAACTGTGTAATGCCGTCTGTGTTGGTCCCAGCATCCTCTCCTAAAATGCACCCCCTCTCTCCCCTCTCACACTTGTAGCGCACACTTTGAGCCTAGCTGCCTGGCCAGCCGTGCCAGGGGGGGGGGAGAGTGGGGAAAGAGTGAGCAAACTGTTTTGAAACTGAAAGTAGTCCATTAAACCTTTTTTTATGATGAGTGAAACTTTTCTTTGGCCCTCTCGGTTGATACTGTTCACCGCAGCAATCTGGCTTCTGTTCCTCCTGTAACCCAAGTTTCATAACTGTGGCAGCCCTGGTGTTATGTGCAGGAATAGAAAAGTTTATGTGCTTGGATAGGAATGAGCGGCGTCATACAAAATCTGCTGTCAGGTTGATTGAGTGGCCTGAGTTAGGCAGCAGGTTTCATAAGCGGCGGTGACCTTTGACCCTGCCCGCTGTCTGTCCCCGCGCAAGCAGGACCAGGAGGAAGAGGAGGAGCCAGAGGGACGGGGAAGTTCAGAGGAGAGCTCGGACGACGACAAGAGCTGGGTGGAGGAGGTGCGGGAGCAGCGGCGCCTCCTACGGGTGGAGGAGCGCAACCGCAAGCGGCAGGAGAGGAAGCAGCAGGACCGCGAGGCCAGCCTGGAGAACCAGAGCGAGCCCCGATTCTTCCAGATCAAGGCCGGGGAGGAGTTCCACAGCTTCGGGGCGGTGGCCCGCAAACAGAAGCTGCAGAAGTGAGTGGTTTTAACCTCGGCAACAATAAAAAAGCCATCTTATTTTTATTAATATTATTACAGTTATTGTTATTATTAGAGTAGTAGTTGTTGTAGGAGTAGTATTAGTATAAAGGTTATTTGTAGAAGGTCTCATACATTTTAACACATTCAAAGTGAAATGGAAACAGGAGCAAAACAGCCACATGAAATGGATTTCATGGGTACAATCAACACAATGAGGGAACATTAAAAAGAATACAAATAGTCAATTAAAGTTAGAGTAAGAGTGGGAATGGTCAATTAGATCTGTGAGTAGAAGAGTTATGAAGAGTGAAAGGAGATGGTTAAAATAACAATTAGCACAACTAGATTTAAAAAGGTCTTCAAATTAGACTTTTAAATCAGAGCTTAATTGGCTACATCGAGTGTATTGACGCTGGCCTCGAGGAGAAGCCTGCGCTCAAACCGGCCTGTTTCAGGTTCGATTGAAGCCCCCTGAGTTTGGGTGATTACTACTGGGCTGTTGCCATTGCAGTAGGACACCCATTCACTTTGCCTCGCTCTAAGGAGGGTCCCCCTTTACTGCCCAGTGTCCACTGGCCTTTGTCACAGTGGAATTTGCTGTCCGTATGTCAGGCCAGAAGGATTTTGTCAGGTTACTGACGGGTTACTGACAGGTGACATATGTTCAGGACCCGGGGGCAATAAAACATGTCAGCTGTGTCCAAACATAGAGAACAGAGTTGCTGAGTGTGTGTGTGTTTTTTTTTTTTTTTTATGGAGGGCGTCGCTGGAGGAGCGATTGAAGCTGGAGGAACGTGCAGGGACCCTCAGCGTGGCGGATTCGACGGTCGGCAGCAAGCAGCTCACCTTCACCCTCAAAAAGGCAAGTCCCTGTGCGGTCCCGTTTGCCACGTATCCAGAGCCTACCGCTCCCCGCCCAGGTTTAGCCCCATCCAGGTTCAGCCTCTCCTCTTTGCTCACCCTACTTCCTGGGTGGTGTAGCTGCCCGCCTTCCGGGGATGTTCCGTGCATATAAATCAGCGGTGAAATGGGCGCGTGGAAGTATAAACCGCTTGGGCCAACCAGAATCCTCCATCACAAGTCTGCAGACATCAATCAGTGTGCAGAAGGCCAGGCCAGGCCAGGAAAGTGCTCCAAGAGTTCAAGCTGCGTCGGCTACATCAGAAATCAAGTGTCTGGTGTCGTGACCAGGGTTAGTTCAGATATAGCTGAGTTGTAATGATAGTGATTAAGAAATTTTAGTTTTTGCACATGACTAAATTAAACGAGAAATGGCTCATATGACTGCAGCTTTTCCGGCCCAGACGCAGGGAAGCATGTGCAATAGTAATGACAGCATGGTGGTGTGCTCAACGGGGGCTGTCACAGTCACCATATAATTGTCATGGCTATGTTATGGAAATCAACACCATAAAATATCCATCACCATGTTGCTACGGTTACCTCCTCTTCCAGTTTCATTGTAAGTAAATTTTGAGTACTAAAATCGTATATATTTTCAGGTAAAGAATGAGGAACAGCAGTCTTTGGTCTGGTCTATGCACCATCTCCTAAAATGTGCTTTTCCTCACACACGCCTCTGTCCTCGTTGATAGGCATTCTGTCTTGCAGTTTGAACTTTATCAGTAAAGCCATACTTCGTAATCATGACAGCTGTATGTGCATCAATGCTGAACTGTATGCACAAAGCCACTGAACAAAATGGTGGCAACGCCTCACGGCTCTGCTCAGGAGCACAGAATGGCAGGGGTGGATAAATGCAGTGTCACCTCTGGGCTCTGGGGAATCTGCAGAGACTGGGTGCTCAGTGTTAGCCCCTAGCAGTTAGCCGTTAGCCTTAGCCTCACTGGAGGTCTTCTAAAGCAGAGGGTGTCTGTGTGCTCAGGGTTAGTTAGTGGATAGGGAGATGGGGCTGGAGGTGCGCACAGCACTGTGTCATCGCTGTCCTGGACTCTGGAGCCTTTCTTTTTCTCTGTCATTCTCTCTTTCTGTTTCTCTGTTTAAGTTTTCCTTTCTGTGTCGTTTTGTAGCTCATGATATCTGTCTTTCTTGCACTTTCTTTTGCTGTCTGTTATTTGTACTCTCCTTTTCGTCCTCTCTGACCTTTTCTCCCTCTACCCTTCTCCCGCCCTTCCTTCTTCACTCTCTCCTTCTCTCTCTCTCTCTCTCTCATTCTCTCAGCCATTCAAATGCATTCTTCCTCCTGTGGGTGTACTGACCGTTTACCCCCAAAGCATTCAGCATTTTCGCAGTGTCGGCCGTTCCTCTGTTCTCCATTTGGCTGTGACGTTTGGCGGGTCGGGGGTGTGAGTGAGGAAGGGGGAGGGGTCTGCAGGGGCAGGGTCACAGGGTGCGCGCATAGGGGTGCCACTGCTTGTGCAGATGTCGCCCTGTGGGAATAGGGGAACAGTTACCTCTCTTCTGCTTCCTGTGACCGGAGACTCCTGGAGTTTCTCCTCCTCTCCAGACTCCATCCCTAGCAGAGCATGCGGGAAACAAGCACTCGTGTTTTTTGCCAGGTTCTGATTGAATACGCACAAGTCCAGTCTTCACAAAATTAAGAGTCATCAGACTCATACACCATAACAGAAATACTGATGTGAGAGACCAAAGTGGCCTCTCTGGTTTTTCCTCATTTTGTGATAGGAAGTCACATTTTCTTGCCAACCCCACACCTTCCCCTTTCTTCCCCCTGAACATAAAGCACTTTCTACCTACCTCTATCTCTTTGTGTGTCCCCCACCTTCCTCTTTCCATCCCTTCCTCCTCCTCTCTCTCCTCCTCCCTCCCTCTCTTCCTCTCCCTCCCTCACCCTCTCTCTTTCTCCCTCCCTCCCTCTCTTTCTCCCTCTCTCCTGTTCCAGTGCATGCCATTCCGTACAGCACTGTGTGAGGCCAGAGACCTGGAGTGACCCCCGGTGTGTGAGAGAGCAGACAGGCACAGCTGAGGGAGGGTCACACAGCTCTCCTCCTAACACTGTTGTAATGGCTGCTCACCTCCCCACGGTTTATTTCCACTATCCCAGTGCGTCACGCCCCCTCACACCTCTGCAGTGCTCGTGGCCTGAGGGTGGGGGCTAAAACTCACACAGCTTACCTCAGTAAGACTTAAGATTCAGATAACTTTATTAATCCCAAGAAGGGCAATTCATTCAATCCAGTCCATACACACAGCACAACTTCGAAACTCACAGGCAAGTGGTTACATGTCAGAGGCAGCAGATCGACATCCATGGATCAGTACAAGGGAGCACCGAGCAGCAGTACATATAAATAAAAACATTTATTACAAAAATAAATAGATAATATAAATACATGACCAAGATTAAAAAAGAATGTACCACTCATTTAAAATGACTACAGTCACAGGAAATGAATGACTTAAATTACCGGTTTGTTCTCCAAAGAAGCACATTATATCGCCGGCCTGAGGACATTACAGTGAGTTCACTAGACAGAACATGGTCAGATTGGTTAAAAGTTCCTTCACTGCCACACGGTGAGTGAGTGACATGGGTTTAGCTTTAGTTAAGGAAGACAATTCACATAATACACACACACACACACACACACACATACAGAAGTGATGGGAGGAGCAGACTGCTGATATGATGATAGGGGTTTAGCATAAAAAATGGCAGAACATATACATGATAAGACAGAAGCGCAGACAGCAGTAACTGTTTACCAATGATAAACACGTGGCTGATTGAAGAAGTGGCAGTGGCCAGTGGTAGGTCATCTCTGAGGTGGGAAACCGAGATGGAGAGAGCAACAGCCCCATCTAAATACCCTGAGGCAGCGTCCACCCCTCGTCCGTTTTTTCGTGTGTCCCTGAACTGAAGTGGCTGCTGACTTGACAAGGTGAGGTTGGCCCTCACCTGCCCCTGCACTGTAGATCAGGTGATGGAAGGGGGGGGAAGAACGCTGTTACACGCTATAGTGGGTGGATACGGCCGAGTTGACAGAAGTGTGGAGGGTTAGACGTGCGTGTGGCGGGGCACTTGCGCCCCTCGTCACGATTCGCTGAGGGAGGCGTCACGTTTCCTGCACTGACTTGTTTCCATCCCGGATGCCGTTTTGTTTGTTTTGGGATTTCCATAAATCCACCTGACTTTCTGGTTGAAACATGACTTTAAGCAGACTGCCTGTAGGAGGGCACATCTATAGGCAAGAGGCAAATTTACACGTGGGATACTCTGGAGGTGGGCAGAACAGGCAAAGCTGAGGGTGTTAGGACTAGGGTGTAGGGAGGGTGAAGGTACTGTCATCATCGCTCTCCCATCCCATCATCAACCTAACCTTTTCTCGTCTCCACCATAACCTATAGGGGGGGATATATGAGGGTGGAGAAAGGGTAGAGGTAAGGGTGAAGGGGATATAGATGAGGGTGTAGCAAGTGTAGATGAGGATGTAGGGGTAAGGTTAGGGTGTTGGGAGAGTAAATATGAGGGTATAGGGGCTGTAGGTGAAGAAGTAGCAAGGGTAAATTTGTGGGCTAGCTGGTATTTACAGCTAAATCTCTGTAGGGTAAGTCTTGGTGAAGGGTAGTTTGTTTCTGTGTTCAGTAAACTGTGCAGGAGGATGGAGGGTGGGGGTAGAGCACTTTATATTGGTCTGTGCTGGAAGGACACACGGGGGGAGGATTCCCCTATCAGAGCACAGCTACAGGAAGGCCAAACAAGCCAAAGGCCGTGTATCATTGCGGGGTGTAACCATGCTTACAGCAGTATGCTTCGGGCATGCTCAGAGGGCATGAGAAGAACCAGGCTACTGCAGATGGTGTGCATGTTTGTGTGGTTTTTTTTTTTGTTCTTGGAAGGGGGAAGATGGGTTTCTTATGTGTTAGGATTAAAAGTGTAAGTGGGGATTACTCTCTCTGTGTGTGTGTGTGTGTGTGTGTGTGTGTGTGTGTGTGTGTGTGTGTGTGTGTGTGTGTGTGTGTGTGTGTGTGTGTGAGAGAGAGAGAGAAAAGGAAAGTGTTTGGAGTGTTAAAGAGCGCACACTTGAGTGTGTGTGTGTTTCGTCATGATGTGAGAAGGTGAAGGTCCTGTGCATAACTGGGTCTTGTTGGAGGGTGAAAATGACTTTAACACTAGAGCAGAGTGACCTGTCTTCCTATCCGCCCTCCTCTCTTCCTGTTTCTCTCCCTCTCCTTTCCCATCTGTCCCTGTCTTATTAGCTGCTCTCATTTTTCTCTCCTGACACTGTCTTTTGTCATGTGTATCACAGTTGTTCCCTCTTCTTTCCTCTCTGTCTTATACCCTGTCTCCACTCACTGTGCTTTGCACATTTTTGTCTTGTGTTAACGCAAACTTCTACCTCCCTCTCTCCCTCTCTCCCCCACCCCCACCCCTCCAGTCGGAGCAGCAGCAGCGGCAGCAGAAGGCGGAGCGGGAACACCAGGAGGAGAGACGGAAGCTGAGGCGGGCAGCAGGACACCTGCGGTCCCGAGGGCGGGGCAGGGGGCGGGGCCGGCACTGAGACCCCACCCCACTCGTCCCGGCCGTGCTGTGTGGCCGGTCGCAGTCTGGGGGCTCTTGGTCCAGAAGAGGACACTCATGAGGACAGTGGCCCATAAAACTGTAACAAGCCTTTTTTATAATATATTTTTTATAACACCATGTCATCATGGAAGGCAGTTTGAAACCCAATCCAGTCACGCTTCACCCCACCTCTCCCCCCCAAACTACCTGTTCCAGGTCATGTATCAGATGTGTAAGTATAACCAAACCAGTGAGAAAAGGCTATCTTCTGTACAGAATGTAGTTTCACTTTGAAATGTAACCTGAATTTATTACCCCCCCCCCCATATCCCAGACATGGGAAAGCTGTTTTTTTCTTAAAGTCACTTTTGTTCTGTGCAGATTAACAGGTTTGCCTGGTGCCTAAGTAGGACCATAAACTTTTTTAAAACCCAGCTCTGAAGTTTCTTCCTGATTCTCACCTATTATGTTCCATAGACATTTCCTTTTATATATGTGTGTATTTCCCGTTTCTGACAATTTATTGCTTTTGCATGAAAAAGGAACCTTTGTCCACGTCTGTTGGTATCGCACACTGTAAAAATGTGGTTGACTGTATCTGTTTTTATGTACCTCCTAACCATGGACACAAAATTCAGGGTAAAAAAAAATTATATTGGCTTTAAAGGCCCCCTCCAGCCAATTTTAATTTCTTGATGTTTGTAAAAGTACCCTAAGAACTGGAAGCAGGGAGTGGTGATGTAGGAGTTGATGAATTAGTTGGAAAAGATAGGCCTCGTCATTTGCTCAGTAAGTTAAGGAACATGGGAGCTGGGCCATATCTGTGAGATACTTAAGAACATATGTCACAGGCCATGGGAGGTTTTAGGTCAGTCCGAAAATGTACTTTCATGGCCAAAACACCCGCACTTTCACTGAAATGTCAGTTGTCGGACTTGGATCGTTGCACAAAACCATATTGAAAGTACAGGAGACGATGCAGCAGCTGAAAAGGTCGTCTGACTGTAGTGGGCCTCTAACTGCTGGTTTGTGGTGGGTTTCATCTTGGGTCCAAAAGGTTTAAAAAAAAAAAAAAAAACGAGATGGATCCACTAAACACACTGATCGTAACTTGTTATGGAAGTAGTTATTACATTTGTCAGCCATTTTCACGTGGACTGGGTAGTGTTTATTTTTTTTATTCAGTAACGTTCTTCTATTTTTAATCTTTCAGAATCAGGTACAGTGGTTGTCACTGTACACTAAACCTCGGACTGGGACTTAAATATTGTAGTTAATCTCTCACTCTCATGGGGGATGCAGGGGTGTAATATAATAGTCAGAGAAATGGGCCTGTAACTCAGGTGGAGTGCCGTGCCATTGCACCACCCCCCCAAAGCAAGGCATCCATCCCTTGATCTGGGTAAGAACATCTGCCAAATATATATATATGCTTTAAGAAAGTCTTAAGACAACGTGACTGTGCTAAAATAGCAAGCATTACGATGAGCACACTGTACACAAGGGTAATATCTGTAAGCTTGAGGAAGAGATTATGAGATGGAAACTAGATAAGCAAGAACTTATTTATCTGCGGTTTGTTGTTTTTCAAATCTACATAATCACGCAGCTGGACAAAAGGAGTAAAACCAAGGTCCCAGAGGGTGACGTGTGCTCTACTTTTAGATTCAGACAAATTATCCAGAATTGGTGGTTGGACGACCGTAACACATGACTTTAGGCGATTTTATAGCAACGCTGCACTTCAGCTCAAGCACAAATGTTAAATGTAATAGTTGGCCTGTCACAGCAGTCCCGGATAATCTCTGGAAAGGAAAACGGAACGGCTGCCAAGTGCCAGTAACTGTGTTTGATTACCACTTCCAAGAGATTTCTTCCCTCTGCTCCGGCCAAATTCTGGAAAATGAGCGTTTGAATAACGCCGTAACACGTGGTGTCAGGTGGTTCGTAAGCAATGCTGTATTCTCGTGGCAAACTGGCCGACCGCAGCGTTTTTACTGCTGTGCACACCCATCTCCTGCGTACTCATTTCTCTCTGACCTTTATCTACCCACAGCCATGATAGGGCATTAAACAAGCCTTCACAATCTACTCTACTATCTGCTAAAATTCAAGCCCCACTGTCAGTCTGAATCCATATTTTAAAGATCAAATGCAACTCTTTACACTATATAAGTGGACCAGTAATCATTCTAATCGTAAATATTCAAAAAGCAGACTAATGCACGTAGAATAAAGGATTTTGGTTGGTGATGCAAACACGAAAGTTACGCTCCATAACTGTCCATACACTGATGCCCATGGGAAGTGTCAAATTCTCCGTGTGTCCTGGATAAAGGACAGCTTTGACTCACCCTGACATCCTTCAGCTATATACCACATACTGTAGCTTCAAAATTGTGTTGCACAGTGACCCGAGTACAGATGTTGATGTCGGTTGTAGAGGTGAACTTGCCATGATGTACACTCTTACCCAACAAATGAGGCACGGCTATCCTGTTTGAGAAATTACTGGGGAAATGTAGGGGTTACCTTTTTTCCTCAACTTCCACATCATAACAGTTTATGTTCTATGGCCTTTTGTTTGAATAAAGCCAGGAATTAGGCTTGACTGGAGCTGCCGTTCAAGGTTAAGATTAGCGTTGGGAAAATTGGCCTTAGACCAGTGAATACAGGCATCTGCCGTCATGGGCACTAAGCTTTGCCACCAGAGATACATTGTGGTTTCCAGGTCAGCTTGTTGGTAAATGGTGCAACTGGGGAGTGTGAAGGGAAGGATCGAGAAGTTGTGTGAGACGCCACTTTTAAAAGGTTATAAGGTTATTTTCACGTCTGAAAATAACTGAATCTGACTGCATGCATGACTGCTGCTTTAAGCCAAATGTTGAATTTTACAGGTGGGACAAAAATCCTGCTAAGAGAACACATACTGCTGAGAACAGAGCATTCACTTCACCCAGTCGCACCATTTACCAACAAGCTGACTTGGAAACCACAACCGTCTCTCTCTCTCTATTACATTACCAGAAAAGCTGCTCCAGGCATTGACAACTCTGCATAAAATACATCCTACTCATTTGGAATTTACTTCTAATTTCCATCATAATTCGTTGTCCTCCTGTAGCCTGAAAGAATGTAAAACAATAACCCCTATTTAAGTTCTCTTAGGGAGAGTCTGTTGTTCAAACTCAAATTCAAGGGCTCATTTCTCTCATATTTGTATCTAGTCACAACAAGCAGCAGTACAATACCAAATCTCACATTCCAAGGATATCTGCAGTTATACAAACCCCATGGTCTGTTTTCATTCTTGAAAGATCAAAGGCGGTATTCACATCATGCATACTTCAGATTTCAACTCACATAATGCAGTATTTATGAATTCTGTAATACTGTCTGCATTCTAAAAGACACAGTCTTGTTCGCTCAAAAAGCAAACTGAATAGTGTGCAGGATGATGAATCTATTGAGGCAGATGGCATGTCTTAGAAGAGGTAGATCTTCCTTATTTTCAAGTCCCATGGGTTTCAGACAAGATTTGTACTTCAAACCAACTGTGATGGACTGGTGACCTGTTCAGTGTGTGTCTCCCTGCCTTTCACCCAATGCATGCTGGGATAGGCTCCAGCCCCCCTTGACCCGAAATTAGATGAAGCAGGTATGGATAAATAATGCATGCCCAAAGTAACAGGTAACACAAACATATTTAGACAGTCAGAAGTGACAGAACTGTTTGCCCTTGTACTGGTCTCATTTTGAAAAAGAGAGCAGACCGCCTAAGTGCATAGGAAGATATGACAAGAGTAATCCTTTCAGGTAATATAAGCCCAACATGCACTACACCTGCAGAGTATTCAGTAGTGCATCAAGCCTGGACTCGAACACACCAAGTCTCTCTGCCTCGACTACACGACCCTGAAAGTTGTTCAAGCCTTGACAACACTGTATACAGTGCTACTTCCTGATGACCATATATGGAATTAATCACTGAGTGATTTCCATCTGTCCCCACCTGTGTTGCTGAAACCTGAAAAATATATACAATGTGATTTTATGGTGTAAAGTCAAACACCCACTGTTCGTATACGTTTAAATCCTTATCTGTAACACACATGTTCTCATATATATACACAGCACAGTCCCCTTAGTTAACGTACAGCACTGTACAGCTTCTGTGGCGGGGATGGCTATAAATAATTTATTTGACAATTCACCCTTTAACTATTTCACTAACAAAGTTGAAAAACAGCAGCACTTGTGTACATTTCCCTTACTCTTCATGGTTCACTCGAGGGTCTCTCTAATGATTAAGGGGGGAAAAACTCTTTTTTTTTTATAGTTCAGCTTTTTGAGGATGGAGAAAGTGGTGACGTCTTAAGGAAATAGGAGAAAATGAGGCGGATGATCGCTGTGCCATGAGGACTGTGGAACACTTTTCCCCCTAAATTTTCATTTCCTCTATTTGTACCCACAAATGCATAACAAGTGACTATGGGGCTGCAAAGCCTTAAACAGGGGTGCTTTCTGTTTTTTTTTTTTTTTTTGGGGTGGGGGGTCCCGCCCAGATGTTGGAGGCAGCGGTACAATGTGCTTTACTGTCAGCCCCATTTTGACATTTTGTCTGGCCTGTCTTGTTCTTTGAATCATTACAGTCCCTCTTCACATAGCAACGAGTGACTGCTTTCCACCAGGTGAATCGGAATCTCCTTCTCTCTCGCTCTTTCTCTCTTTGTCTCCCTGCTGTATGGCGTTACTGTTACTCCAGATTTATGCACACACCCCCACCCTCCGCCTCCCCGCCCTCTCCAAAAAAGTAGCCTGATGCCCTCATGTCTTGTGGAAGTGGGAGTGTTCCCTGGGCGTTTGTAGAGAACCGCTGGCGTTGCGTGTGACTGGGGGGACACAGAAGATTGGGGCTTCTCTTATAACAATGGCAGACATAAGCCAGTTGAGACAGGATGGAGTGAGCTACAGAACAGAGGAGCTGGTTTTATGACGCACTCAGGGTTTTTTTTTCGCCTCCCCCTTTTCTCTTTTCTTTCTTCCTCCACCACTTTGATCTTAACCCCGAAAGAAATTAAACTCCAACTGTGCTTACAGCAAGGGGGTGTGGGGTTGGCGGGAGAGGGGGGGTGAGGCGGGGGTTGGGGGGGCACAGGGCTGGGAAAAGGTTCTCAAGTCTGCACAATCTGGCAGGGGCCTTCAGTCTTTTGTGTCTGGTCTTAACCACTGTCTGTGTGTGTGTGTGTGTGTGTGAGAGAGAGAGAGAGAGAGAGAGAGAGAGCGAGAGAGACAGCAGTCAGGGGCCCAATTCACATAGAAGCTGTTCCAGAAAAGGCTGGCCTAGTTTTTTACCCCATTGTGTGCATGTGTGTGTGCAAGAGAGAGAGAGTGGCGAATCACGTTGTGTAAGTATGATTCTCCGGTCACTTACACAACGTAAATGTATGAACTTTCATAAAGTTCATACATCTCTCTCGAAACTTTCATGGCACTGTAAATATTTAGACATACCTGTAACTTAGACATAAGCTTAGAGTGAGATGATCTCTTTCACTGAAATGTTTTGTTTAGGCTTCTGGAGCTCGGTGTAGGTAAATTGTAATTTTGAAAAAAACCACAGTCCTGTCTGGTGTCCTGCGCTGTGATTGGCTGAGCAGCGTGGGGGCTCACTGTGCATGATCTTCTGCCATTGGCAGATGGCCACGTTTCGGGCCCCCGGGTCCATTCCGAAGTGTCCGTTTTGCGCCCACCAAAGCCATGGAGACAGGAGAGCTGTGTCTCAGGAAGTGGGTCAAACATGGGTGTCATTTTCCTGTCATTGGAACAAAAGGCAGTGGACACGGTTTCAACAGGAACGATGAACGGGGTGCAGCAACCAGAATTCCGATTAAAGATGAGACAGTTCCTTGTTTGGGTTTCCAGAAAGGAGCCCTATTTTAGCGTCATTATTTCCGCCACCAATTCTACCAGGATTGGCCGGCGACCAACCACATCTTTAACCCTTTCCAGGGTGGAATGAAAGCATGAGCTAGAGTGATATGGGGCATCCACATGGCTGAACCAGCTCCCAGGACAGTCTAGCACTCTCCAGCTGGCATTTACATGAGAGCGAGAATTTACATTACATTTTAGCAGATGCTCTTTATCCAAAGTCACTTACTTGTATGCTCATTTGATCCATAACACACCATTTATACACCTGGATATTTTACGAAAGCAATACGGGTTCAGTATCTTTCATAAGGACACAATAGCAGCACTTGGGAATTGAACCTGTAACCTCCGACTTGCAAGCCCAGTTCCCTAATGGTTATACTGCACTTACCATCCTGTGTAAGATTTTGTTGGTTAAACAGCCATGAGGTGGCAGAAATCAATAAAAAACCAAATCACATTTATTTGTTACTAGAGCTCAACATCATACATACATACATACATAACCAGAGAGGCAGAACCATGTGCCAGACAGTAGTGTTGCTAAGGCTGTGGAGATCAGTGACGGCTGGTGAACTCAAACCGGGAGGAACAAACCTTACCTTTATACCTATCATTATGTTCAACCTGTTCCCATTTATCCTCCTTGATCAACAATAAAGCAATATAAAGTAATTCACAGAGTAATCTACGCCAGTGGATGTAATTGGATTAAAAACATCCATGGATGTATCAAATGTAACAATAGTTTGCAAAGAAGTGCAATTCCATTACAAAATGAAATTGGTAACCATTTACTCTGTTTACATCATGGTGCTGATTGCTCCATGAATAAATTGACTTACTGTTAATCAAGGGGGATGAATGGGAACAGGTTGAAAGTAATGATTGGTTTAAAGGTAAGGTTCATTCCTCCCGTTTTGAGCTCACCAGCCACCACTGTGGTTCATACACATGCAACCAGCCTCTAAATTCTCCATGACACCCTGACCCCTTACTCTTAAAGGTAACCGTGCCAACATGATGTCAGTAAGCAACTAGACAGTACCTTGAAAATGAATTAAGGCTCAGTCCAGCCAAAAATGTCCTGATTTCATTTAAAGAAATACACATAAAACAGAAGCAGAGTGGAATAGTGTTTCACCCCTCTCATTTGCTCAGTAGCTTTACCAACAGTACAGTATGTCATTTCCATGATATATGCAAGAGCGTACATCACAAAACATGGGAAATTATTTCAGGAGAAGATTGTTACGGACAAAAATATTCATACTTTAACCAACATCTGTTTTTGGACTTTGACTTTTGGTCATTGTGAAACGCCATTTTCAAACTGGAGGATGTAATATATATCTGCAAAAACAGCAGCGTGAGTCAAATGGCCTTTAAAGGTGGTGGTTTCTGTGGGAAGTTTGATCTGTGGAAAGCAGTAGATCACTTACTCCTTTGCTCCAAACCTCAGGCCGAGACGTAAGGAGCACAAAAATACACAATGACGACAACGGGCCATTCAGCTCATCTTGGCTCATAGTTTACCGATCTAGATCTAGAGCTGACCATCCTAGGGGCCCAGGAGAGGTTCAGGGTGTGCTGGTTTCTGTTTTCACCTCGAAACCAGTAACCAGTTCAGAACCCAAAACACCAGCCCAAGGTGGGTTAACTGTTCAATCATCTGCTCAAAGTGATCAGCTAATAATTGAGAAACAAAATCTAGCACACTCTAGAGCTCCTTAGGACCAGGGCTTGTGGTGACCCCACCTCTAGACAATATCCAGTGCTGCATCAAATCTACTCGAATACCTCACATTTCTGCCTTTACTATATGGCCTGGTAAGTTGTTCACGGACGATTGTCTACAGAGGAACTTTTTTAATACAGTAGTATGTTACCTTTGCCCCTTTGTTCTGACATAACCTGAAAAAAATCTTTCTTCGTTCACTTTGTTAATCCTTTAACCTCGATCAAATCCCCCCTGGAGTTGGAATTTATGAGGTGTTTCTGGAGCTGAGGGGCCCCCAGGTTGTGTCTGAAGGAAGGGGGCCCCACAGGATCTGAAGGGGCCAGGGGAGAGAGGGCCCCGGGAGTGTGAGAACACCCCGGTGAGGTCAACGAGTTTACCCAGCATGCCCTGCTGCGGCAGAGGCGCTGCGGCCCTGGCCAGACAAAAGGGAGCTGCTTTGACAGAATAATCCTTTCCCACTGAGGGGTTGAATGGGCCGTGGTCTGAGCACTGGAGCGCGCGTCACTCTCGGTCTCCGGAGGGGAGTGAGGAGGGGGGTTGGGGGGCGGCGGGGGGGGGGGGGCGGCAGCTGAGTTTCTAGGAAAAGGATAACGTGTTCCTCTGTCTGTCAGTGTGTGTCCAAGGCACCTTTCATCATTATTTGCTCACTAGAGAAAGGACGGAATGGGGGAAGGTGGTGAGTGTTAGTGTGGTAGAAGTGCAGAGGGATGGTACAGCGAACAGGTGAGCAAACCAGTGAAAGGAGGGAACTCATATGCAAGTTAAGCATCAAGTGTGTGTGTGTGTGTGTGTGTGTGTGTGTGTGTGGACCATCTCAGCCCAACAGTAACAATTCAGACCACCCCCTCAGTTGTTTATATTTATGAGTGTGGAGGGGTGGGGTGGGGGGGTGAGCGCCATCCAGATTATAAAATGACAGGCTGAAGGTGCCACACACTTCACACGTGAAGCCCTTTGTCTCAATCAGCATAAGCTCTGCATTGCAGATTCCGCTCATTAGATACGCTTGCACATGCAGAGTTAGCAACGTCCCATCTTAACACACAGACACTAATTACACATGAGCTAAAGCCTTTAAACATCTGCAGACGGGAAGCGCAGAGACTGCCAATCAAACAGCGGGAGCTTGTGGCGAGGAGCAGAAGCTGCATTTTTTCTCCCTCTTCTCCCTCCACATCATTAAGAAAACCACACACACGCGTTGTGTCATCAAAGACCAAAAAAAAAAAAAAAAAAAAGCACTGTGCTTTATTAATTAGTTACTGTGCTCGTCAAACACAGGAAACTTCAGTGGTGTGAAATGGCCATTTTTCTCTTCCCATGAACTGAATGAGTTACCTCCTCTGTCATCCCTTTTCCCCTGTGGCAACCCCTTATGTAACAAGCATCATGTCAGTATACAGTGTGGAAAAATAATGGCTATCCAATAGAGGGTTTTCAGTGTTAATTACTGTAGAGTACGAATGATGCAACTCTTTTGCAAGTGCATTTTACGTGGCCTGAGAACATGAGAAGTTTTAGGTAAATTTGAACAAAAAGTTTGCATTGACATGTCCTGTGCTGTACTTCATTGTGTTTGAATAATGTTACAAATATTAAAGTGACATGTCCATACGCGTCCCAAAGCATGCTATGTGCTCTGATTTACATTCTTTGATTGAAGCTTCCTCTCACAGATTCCCCCGGGTCCCGACCCGACCCCCACCCCACCCACACCCCTCCCCAGCCCCCCAGCCCCGCCCGGCTCCAGGCTGCTCTTCCCTCTTTCTTTGTCTCAGTTCATCTTCTTCTTCCAGAAGGATGGAGGGAGAAATGTGCTGATACAGGGAACATTCCCTTGATTCTCCCACTCACTCAGTGGACGGAGAGAATGATCTCACCGCAGGCGAGCGCCGTTTGTCCTGGCCGCCGTCCTCGCACAGGAGAGAGACACAGACAGTTCAACCGCGGCAAAACGCTAACAGATCGTAAAAAAAAAAAAATGTATGCTGCGATTACAGTCGTGCGTGTTTATGCACTTATTCTCTCTCTCTCCCGCAGTGCCGGTTTGGGTGAACTGGGGTGAAAAGCCTGAAGATCAGAAACAGTCCCTGACAAGAGTCTTTCATGTGAGAGATGAGCTCTGTGGCACGAAAAGGTTCCCCCTGTCTGTGGTAGGCTAAATACACGGTGAGTACAGGACGTAGCCTGCTACTCCAGCGGCCCCTTTTTTGGGTTACATGGCCATAATGGACACTGCGGTGATTGCTTTTCAGAATTTTTTTAAAAATAAATAAATAAATAAATATATAAAACCCCCAAGTACTTATTTCTCACCACAGCATGATAAAGATTATGAACCGTGGGTCTTGAACAGGTCACAGTTGCATTTGAGTGCACCTGTATGTTTCTAGTTTTGATTTGCCTGGCGGGGGCAGATATCAGATGTCAGACAGGTAAAACAGGAAAAGGTGCATCCAACAGGTGATATCAAAATACATGAGTAACATGCAAAACGTAACCAAGCAAAAGAAAACCGACAAAAAATTTAAAAATATCAAAGTTCACGGATATCAAAACTGTATGATGTACAAGGTTAAAGAGCAGCCATGGGGTCAGCAAAGTAGTGGCCTTTGAAATTAGGGTCAACCACCTAGAATTGCATAACACATTCATTGGCACTGAAATCATGTTTAAAGTAAGTTTTTGAAAGTGAAGTGAACTCGAAAGAAGTGAAGTACCATCATTTATAATAAAAATATATAAATATCAAAAGTTAAAATAAAAATCATGAAATGACAGTGAATACTTCTGTGAATCTCAAACAAACAAATGTCTTCTTGAAATGGCAGACCACCTCAGCCAACCAAATCCACTATCAGAAATCTGCTTGAACCAATCAGATTACAGGAAACCCAGGCCAGAAAAGTTGTGAAAGTTATTGGGGAGCTCTATCAGGAAGATGAAGTGTCTTGGGTTCAAATGTTGCTTTTGGTGGCTGCAAATCTATGATTACAGTGAACAACTCAGTGTCCCTTTGGTGGACTACGTGGGTAGCGTAGCTGCCATGTGTGAGATAAGTAAAGTCCTCTTTTGGCCACAGTGCTAGCTGCTGAATAGTGTGAGTGGTGCGTGCTGCTGAGTAACGCTAGTGTGGGTCAGTGAGCCACAGGTTTATGTCTGGCTTTCTCATTCTTGGTGGCGTGGCTGCGGCTGTCTGTACCTTGGGCTTGGGTGTGTGTGAGACAGTCTCTGTGTTGCTCAGCTGTGTGTGTGTGTGTGTGTGTGTGTGTGTGTGTGTGTGTGTGTGTGTGTGTGTGTGTGTGAGGGGGCATCAGCACCAATGAGAGTTTAAATGTTTTACTTTTATGTATTTTTCAGTCAGTCTTATTCAGGGTGACTTACAAAGCTAACATTTTTACACACCATCATCCATTTACTCAGCTGGATATCCAGGTTAAGTACCAAGCTCAAAAGTATAAAAGCAGCGTGTCCCCTCGGAAATAAGCCTGGAGCATCCGAGTTACAAGCCCAGCTCCCTAACTGCTACCACTAAACTTATGACACTGTTGAGCCATGTGAATGGAGATTGCAGTCACTCCTCGGTTTGCAGAAAGGCAGTCTGAAAGACTCTAAAGATTTAAAGATCATAGATCTGTAATATAAAAGCTTCATCAGAATAACCTCTGAGATCCAGATTTCTCCATTGCCTAAAATTATTAGATATGTTTGCACAAGCAGAGTTAGCATTTTCCCAGCTTAGCACACAAAGACATTAATTACGTATGAATCAAAACCTTTTAACATCTGCAGACAGAGAAGCACAGAGAGTCAAATTCAAACAGCATTTGTGGGTGGGAACAGAAGCTGTGCTTTTTCAATATCTCCTTCCACATCAATGAGACAACCACACACACAGCGAACAAAAAGCAAATGAAACAGCACTCTTTTATTAATGAGTTACCTCACAGTTCAAACACATGACTTGTCTGGTGCTGACGCTAGTCAACTGAGGCTGGTGTGTGTGTGTTTCTGTAGCATGAGCACAAGTCACAGGCCTTTGATGGTGGTGTGCGTACAGGTGTGTGCAAGTCCTCTGTCTCACCTGTGTGTCTGAGTGTGCCTCTGTTGTGTGTGTCTTGTCTTTATGCTACTCTGTTGTGTGTAGTGTGTCCACAGGGAGTGTGTTGGGATGTGTGTGTGTGTGTTTGTGTTTGCAATGTGTATGAATATCTGTGTAGTGGGTATGCAAGATTCAGTGCTGATGTGAGTGATACAAGAGGATAGGTGTCGGTGTGTGTGTAGTGTGTGTATCAATGTCTGCAGCGTTACTCTTTGGGGGGTATAATATAGTCTCTTTGACTGGCTGGTGTACTCAGTGCCTGATATGCGTGTTTCACATGTCCTCACAATACCCCCGGCAAGGCTGGCAAAAAATGAAACACTTTCACCCGCCGGGGCGGGGCCACGGGGCCTGGGGTGCCCCCCACACACTGCCCAAGCTCTCTCCCTCACTCTCTCTCAACTTCGCACATAAAACACACACACATGTGCGTGCGCACACACAGAGCGATGTAGTGAACAGGAAACATGCAGCTGCGCACACAGATGTGTCTGAAACTGTAAAGGAACTGCAGAGGGGAAAACGAAGGGGTCCAGATTTGGCAAGGGGAAGCGGGGGGGCGGAGGACGGGGGGGGGGGGGTTCCTGTCAGTGAGGTAACTCCTCTGGGGGAGCGAGTGAGCAAGCAAGAGAACACGTTTAGACAGAGAGGAAGTGCTTGTGATCTACGCAGGAAATAGCAGAGGGATGAGGCAGGCCCTCCTATAGTGTGACTGTGTGAGTCACTGTGGAACCCCCCGGGGGCCAATCCAAAACCATCTCAGCACGGGCACCTCTAAACCCGCTGCTCAATGAGGAGCGGAGAAGGCGCGCTCTGGCTACCCTCCAGAAGCCGGCTGGCGCTGACTCACAATGTTTGCACACAAAGTGACGCACTCGCTCGTGCTCCACTCATCTTTGTTTCACAATGTGATCTTGAGGAGCTTTTTTTTTTTTTTTTTGTTTGTATGAGGGCAGAGATATTTGTTTCATAATTTGACGGTTTGGGGAGGGGCAGGGTTTTGTGGGATTTTTCTGACCTGCTTCAGCACAGGTTTATGTCAGGATCACCGCCAAACTTTCCTGGAACACGCGGAGGAGGAGAAAACTCTGAAACTCTGTTTCCCTTTTGTCTTGGCTTCTCCCTCTCCGAACGGCACAGAGTGTCACCCTTGGACCCCCACCACCCACGCCAGCTAAACAGCTGGGCCCCCTACACAAGCGTGTCTGTGAGCTTTGAGAGAAGGGGGGCAGAGTGAGAATCAGAGAGAGAGTGAGGGGGAAGAGGGAGAGGAAAAGAAAGTCAGAGCTAGAGAGAGTAAGAGAGAGAGGGTATTGTATGTCTGTGGCCATATAGAGTTTACTGTGCACTAGACAGTTATCCTCAGGCAAAAGGCTGAGACCGCCAAACTATTTATTGGAAAGTTGAAAGTCTGGGCTTATGTCATGTTTACTGACACATCTAGCTCACAGCTGGAATTGTGAATGTGTGTATGTGTGTGTGTGTGTTGTGTATGTTTGTGTGTGTGTTCTGAACAGGGACAAGGCAAGCAGGCTCCATGTATTTCCCTTGGCCTGTGAACTGTGAGATGCGGCTGACGTCTGACCTCTTTCCCCGGCGGTGTAGCTCGAGTCTGAGCTCATGAGTAAGGGCAGTGCTCTAGGGGTTCCCCAGCTCCAGATGAAAACGAACAGAGAGAAAGACAGAGGGAATATACTGCATGCAGGGAATGCACTGCGGCTATATGAGCAGCAATCCCATTTTAGTTCAAAGACCAGCATGCCTTCTACCCTGAAGAGTAAATCTGGACACAAATGCAGATCCTCCCTCTCTTCTTCTTCCTCCCATTTTTCCTCTCTGTCCCTTTTCTCCTCTGTATGTCTCTACAATTTAAGTCAGTATATAGCACATAGATTTAGTGAAGAATCACCACCTCAAAGCAACATCTATGAGGTATCCTGCTGCTTACATCGATGGAATATCATTTGAGCCACAAACCAACCAGATTTTATTCTTTATTGTTTCAGTTTATTGATCTCTCTTAATAGACAGAGTCGTAAATGTACATCTATGATGGCTGAGAGGAGTGTACGCAAATGCAACATCAGGGAAATCCCAGTTGCCGGGACGACGTCAATGATGTCACTGTGAGGGAGGATAAAGGTGATAAGTTCATTAAATCGTTAGAGAGAGTAAACATGTCCAGGCAGAGCCACGGCCGTCTCGATGTCACTTTGCAGCAGGAGGCAGAGGAAATGGGGGGGGCTGGGGGGGAGTTAACCTGCCTTTGAAATACTGTGAAGTAAAGAGGTCAGTGGCCAGGTGGTCTAAATCAAAGGCTACAGTAGGTGAATCTCACATCAGACATTCGATCTACGGGACAGAGGAGGATTTTATGCTGCTGATCCTCTACATGGCAATACGTGATCCCCTTTACCTGACACCTGGGGAGAGGAAGAAGAGAGAGAGAGAGAGACCCCCTTTTCTCCCTGGTGACAGACTCTAAGCATTTAAGCACTTAATCTATGAGAGAGACAGACACCATTCATATGTATTTTATTTAACCATTGTTTAAACAGAGAGGTCAGCAGATAAGCAGTTCTCATTTGCATTCCCCATCGGAGGGACAGAGATAGACGCTGCTCTTCCAGGAAAAGGAAAACAGGCAATGTTCTACTTGGCAAAGCAAGTCAGCTTCCCAGGGGCGTCACCAGACCCCATTTACTGCACGTGCCCCAGTGAGTGATCATGACAAATAACTAGTTTTTAAAAATGTATCATAAATTGCAAGTGTGAGGATGTGCTAAAAGTCTCCAGGTTCCCCTTACAGAGAGAGACAGGTTTGAACACCCGAGAGAGACGAGCACTATTCTACCTGTGAGAGAGACAAGCACTTCCACCAGAGAAAGAGTGGGAGACAGCTATTGATCTACTTGCCAGACACATGCTTTTCTACCTGGGAAAGAGAAACAGGGACCGTTTCCCTGGTGAGAGAGGGAGACAGACACCATCTCTGCCATCACACGCGCACTGAGCTCTGTGTCCTACATGCCCATGGATCCGGTGGTGCCCTTGTGAGTTCTCCACGCTGTGCCATAACAATCATCACCTTTGTACAAGGCCTCGATAAGGGGTCAGGCCAGCACGAGAGCGATAATAGAGGCTCCATACACCACAGCGACGCGGGAAGGGGGGGGGCCCAGGGTCACCGTCTGCCTCTCACTGTCTATCTCATGACACTGTAATAAACAGCGGATTCACTTCTTTTTGTGATGAATTAATTAGCTGAGCTGACATGAGCTGAGCTGCCCTCCTGGTACAGTGGAAGCCGTTTCCTGGAAACGGGCAATGCGTGCAATGCCAAAAATTGGGGTGAAACGGGCAAAAACCAACATCTGGGACTCTAACAAAAAATGAAATAAAAAAGGAACTCCGGAATCTTCCATTTCTTCCGAGTCCTGATTCCTCTGGTCGCGATAGTCTGGGTTTTTGTCCCCCTCTTCTCAGTTTCTTCCATTTATTAAAGAAGTGATGTGGTTGTATTTTTTTTTTTTGTTTGAAGTTTTCTTTTTTTTCAAATGACCTCATGGTCTTCTTGATTCACAGAGGGAATAAAATGGAAACATTGTGTAAAAAAAAAATAGAAAGTCTGTTTGATTAAAGCTCGTATGATCTGGTGTGGGTACTCATTACAGCTGCAGTGAAGTCAGAACCATGAAGTTTCCCATGTGAATACTTTTTTTTGTGGAAACTGAAAAGTCTTGAGCCAAAATGGTATATGTGTATTCGATCATTGATGTCAGCCCCTGTTTGCTTTATGAGGCCAGCAGTGACTAGCATCACTTTTTCCTCTGCACAAAACTTCTCCATCTTGAGTTTTTATTTTTTTTTTATACTTTTTCTTAGAAAATGTGCTTTCTTGTGACTGCCCTCTGTTTGTTTCTTCATACCCTTCAGCACCTCGTGCCACAACGTTTGATGGCCCAACCCTTCATTTATGAAAATATCAGTTACAAAACTGAGATCACACCCCCTGCGATCCTAACACTCTTGCTCTGTTTTCTCCTCTGATGCTAAATGGAGCGTGGACATTGACACAGAGCTATGGGGCAGATAGTGCAAACCGCAGAGTTGGTCTCCTGATTCTCTTTATCCCACCCCCCCACCACACCCCAACCCCCGGCACTGCACTGGAAAAACGTGGCACGTGGGGACATGTATTTTGTTTTGGAAGGGGGTGGGGGGCAGTGAGGGGCGTGGCGAGTGAAGTGTTTACAGGTTCGGGATCCCTGAACTTAATCTGCAGGCTCTATCGGGCCCTCTCCCCTAAGCACCTGCTGTCACAACCCAGGATTACGACCTGATGCCAGATGACTTCTGCTTAACGTGAGCCGCCAGGGCGCCCGCTCTCTTAACTTATCACTGCCCCCGCCCGCACACACACACACTCTGCTCATAGCCTCACACACTATGGGTCTTGTCCGGGTGACCCCAAAGTGTTCAGGCATGTTTTCATGCTTGGATGTCTCTGTGTATTAAGTTATGTATGTCAGTGCATGGCTGGTTCAAATTTTACACGACCCTTTGCTATACTACGGAACAAGAGTAGAAGAATACATAATTATGAGAACAAGCTATTCATCTCATATGGTCTTGACATACTAAAACAATCAGAGGGAAGAAGAAGCTGAGGAAGACCTTTTTCGCTTTGCTAACATCAGAGAGTAAAGTGGCTTGATGTATCGGTAATGTGTGAGGGCGTTGCGACAGAAGGAAGTGTGGTGATCCATGACAGCTAACCTTGAGCAGTGGACACCAATAGACAGACAGTTAGTCTTGACATTTCCCTGCAGTCTAGAGAATATGCAGCACTGCAGTGCGCCTGGATCTGAATATCCAAAGGGTCACTGTCTCTGAAATGACCCCTCCGAGCTGTTCCGTGAAACTTCCTGATATCAGTGTGGAATTCACTTTTAACTAACTTCTACCTTTGCCCCCCTTGCTCTGCTGACATAACTCTGCCTGAATTTTTTTCTTTGCAGTTGACTGTTTTAATCCCTTTTATTAACCAAATCCTGGTTATTATACTGCTATAGTCTATAGTTTTTGCTGAGTCTGAATAGATTAAGTGTGTTAAGTCTCAGCTTAAAACTTTTACAGTACATTTCATATCCAGAGTCAGTTACATTAGCATGAACACCCATCACATTACATTACATTACATTACAGGCATTTGGCAGACGCTCTTATCCAGAGCGACTTATGACACAAAGTGCATTTCTTTGGAAAAAGATTATCAAAGTGCTAGTGAAGGGTACAAGTCTCAAGTGCCAGTAGGGTTAGAAAGGACTGAACCCTATGGATGACCTGTTGAGGAAAAAACAAGAAACAATTAGTGAACAATAACTCGGATACAATTAGTAATAAGCAATAACACTAAGGTAGCTACAAATCACCTGGGCATGAACATTTGTTAACAGACAGCTGCATCCCTACATTCCTAGCCTGGACAATGTCCTTATGAGGACTGTCCAGTTTGCTGACTTGTGGACCGCGTAGGGTCAAAAAGTTCATTAGGTACGAGCACTCATGCTGATCGTATGTCAACACCTATTGCTCAGCAGAGTGATCCTGAAACTGGTCGATGAACGATGGCATCTAACAGATACGTTCAGCGTGACTCAGCAGCCTTACTGTATGTTATTCGAGTACCTGAAGCACACTTCCACATATCTGTGAGATAACACTGAATCCATCTTTACACTGACTGTACACCTGATCACTCTTCTGTATATTGACTCTGGTCCAGCTCATTCAGGTCTTAAAAGGACCCGCCTCTTAACTGTTGTAGTGTGCACTGTAATCGCTCTTGCATGTTGCTCTCATTTGCCACCATCATGACCCTGTGACATTCTTGCTCTTGTACATTCACACAACTGTTGACTGTCTCCCCTCACTTGAGGCCTGTTTGCTTATGAGTATACTGGAGGGAAATAATATTTTTCCCATGAATGTCGGCCAAACTGTATTATCTGCAACCTCTGTAGGAGCAGCCATATCGGCATTCCTGGCTGGGCTTTCGTCTCAAATCTCCTGCAATGACCTTTGAGGTCCCCACCACTTTTTTTTTCTCTTCCGCTCCCCTTGCGGGTGATACCATGCTTATCAAACTGCGTGCTCGGGTCCTCACGTTTTCCATTCCGACCCAGTGATGCGACCCCGTCCTGATGGTGAGCCATACTGGGACAGTGTTGGTGAAGAGCGGGGCATTCCTTCATGTCAGCACCTCATTGCACGTCCCCGAGATGCCCTACGCCGCCCTGCATCCGAAGGAAACGCACCTGCCTGCAATCAGCCGGACAGGAAATGGCAGGGGCGGGGTTCTGAGGTGATCTCTGGGGGGAGATGGGGGAAGAATTGCAGGCGCAGGGTCTGGATTTGGGAAGGCTACACCAGTGCCGTTGAAAAGGGGTGTTGGTTAACATCCTGTCAATGAGGTGAAGAAATGCTCACATTGGGTTTCTCAAGCCTGATTCCTGTAACACGGTCTCTGAACAGCTGGTTCCTGACAAGTTTAGTGACATTACGGCTGAAGCGAATCAACTGCAGGAAGTAGGCCATGCAAACATGTTAACTACAAAGAGACATCAGAAAGAAGACAGCCCTTAAGCTACTATATGACCTGAACTTAACTATACAGTTCTGCTCAACCTCATGTTGTTCATCCAACTACTCTTACATTATTATTTGCTTACTTGACATCCTTATCTGAGGTTTCGTTTTTGGACTTCGTACATTTCAGCAGCTGTTCATCTACCAATGCAAATTGTACTAATCAGATATATTATATACTAATCAGATTTCCCTCTTTAAGAAACACTGTTCTCCACCCCACAATTCAATCCTGTTACTACAAAGTATTATTGCATCATTCTAACATTCCTGTGATTAAAAAAAAAAACTTTTCAACATTGGTGCCACATTTTTGACATTGTCTGTGTTACCAGCTTAACACCCTCATGTATTTCATAAATTGTTTCAGAGCAGAAGTGCACCGCATGAAGTTAATATACGATTACAGAAATGGAGGGGAGCTTGATCCATATGTCTCAACCCAAGTCTCAATTTTGAAGATTGGTCCTTATTTCAAAGCAAGTACAACAAGTTTCTTTACAGCCACTAGCCTTAAAGACTTACATTATTAGATGGGTTTGTTTTTAGCTGATTCTTTCATGAAACTGCATATGCTGGTTAATTTCTGGTATAATGTATTCCATAAATTTCACAGTGTGTGTCCAATGTGCTAATGCATTGCTTTTTAAGTAGTTAGTATTAATAATTATGTCCCAATGCCCTTGTCCTAATGTTGGCTGTAACCTCTTCTGCTCTCAAGGGTCCACAAGGGAGACATGTTCATCTGGTGCAATGGACAAGCTAAGAGACAACGCTTACCTTTATTTACTCATGGTTTACCTTTATTTAACCAGGTTAGCTAAAGGACTGTGCAGCCGGTCAGATAAAAAGGAGATGATCAGCCAGACATTGAGCGGCCAAATGTATGATTTGGAGGTGGACTTTGACAAAGACACCCAGGGGGTTTTCACTTCGACTTTCAAAAATGTGACATAAAGCCCTCAAGAACACAGGTCAATTCAATCAAAAATTTATATAACGCTAAAAAAAAAGGAATTGCCTGTGGGAGTTTAGATAATTTCTGACATGGTACTCTTGGTCATGAAAAACCAAACTGGTAATTATTGCTGAAGGAATTTTAATGTGGCATGCTTTGCCCCGAGGTAGCATTCCTGAGCTGGATTTCATAAATTGCATAAAGGTATGCACACGTGGTACATTTGTAAATGTGTGTAGCGGTGAAATGTGCAGTTCATTCGAAACGTCCTATACCCACACTTTGTAATTGCAACTAACAATGCGAGTCACGTTTGTTAACCCCCTGCACAAATCTAATGCTGGTGTGTCCATCCCATACAAAACCGAATGCTTTTAAATATTTCTGAATCTGAACACATTCCAAATATAAAATAATGCACAATAGTCGGCTTCATAATGGTGAATATGAGATATGAGTGTCAGGTGCACAGATAAAATATCAAGGTTCCTAAATGAGTGTATAATTTAGCTATAAAAAATTTAAATACGGACGTTTACAGATAAACCATCTTGGCTGAATGATCTCACGTCGCTGTGCTGTCATGTTAAGTTTATTGTAGTTTGAATGGAACTGATGTTAAATCTGTCTTCCACTGAACTCGCTGTTTCAGACCTAACTTACCGGACTCTTACAAGATTTCTGGAAACGTGTCCCTAAGCGTTATAGCCTATCGTGAGTATATCCGCTATGTTCATTCTTTCTTTCCCCCTCTCTCCCTTCCTCTTCGGTGAGCGCGTGGTGTCGACAGCAAGACCAAACCGGTTTCTCAGGGCCGGTTTCAGCTGGAGCGTTGCCTTGGAAACGACAAAGATATAAATACAGTTGCTAGCACGAAGCCGGCCTCTGACTCAGTCCCAGCTGGTGAAGCGAATAGTACAGTGCGCCGACACGCTTAGCTGGTTAGGGCAACCAAATACGTTTTCATTTCCAAGGCTCCTGTCTAATGGACACACTCTTTGTAAATGCTTTTTAAGGTGAGTACTTTTTTACATTTTATTTCACGGGCTCAGCTATTCGAAGAAAAAAAAATCATTAACATCCTGGCTATCACTGTCTAGCTTTATTCTGACTGGTTAACAGTAAAGCTAGCGAGCTAGCTAATGTTAATTTTAAGTTTCACCTTCAATGTTATTCGGTTTATTGATGGCTGAGTTTGTTTGTATCTCATAAACTAGTAAGTTGGATAAGCGGCGACCCATGGTCTGTCATCGAGGTTTTCCGGGAAGCTCGTTGATGAAATGAAGAGATGGATCCGATAACGTGTTCGCCGGCTAGCTACGTTAAAAATCAACGTGGCTTCTTTGTTAGTCAGTCGTTGAGAATGGTCGCTAACAAGGCAGCCCTTGTTCTGGACAACAAGTTCAGAGTTTATGATTGTTATTGTAAAATAATTTCTTTAATATTAAAACAACGTCTCTGGTTGGTAATCGCACGTTATTTGACAAGATGAGGTTGCTCGACGACAACTCGCCGGCACTTACTTGAAAAATGGCAAGGTTAGTAAGCAATTTAATTATTTCAGGGAGGGCGGTACACTGTACATAATGACCTTTAACTTTGGTGTTAAATGTTTTTACTTATATTGGTAGTCAATCTGCTATTTAGCAAGTACATAAGTGTCGAAATCGAACCGTAGGAGGTGAACGAGAATTTCTGGCATGGTTTGAATGGAAGTTTCGTGAGAATGCTGCAGTGCGTCTGGACACATTTTATTGGCTTAAATATGGCGAGGCGACTTTATCTGGGCTTGCAATTGGCTCTCTTTCACGCCAATCTTAGGCATGTTTCACTCTTCGATCTTATTGGATGTCTTCTGTCGCGCCCCCGTAGGGGGCAGGCCCCTGTGTGCCGGCTTGTAAAGGTAGACATTTTAGTCCGGGCCGGGGGTAAAAGAGTAGTTTGCTTGAGTGACTAACATTTTCACGCATACTTGTCTGTCTTAATTTTTCCAAATACGTGTCCTAACAGTGCTGCTAAACTTAAATAGCACTGTTGACACTTGTTTCGGTTACCCGTTTCTGTTTTCACAATGATTTAAATGAAAAACACATGCTGGGGTGATCCAGCTACTGCAGCGAAATGGTCATTTGCAGTGATATTGTGTTGTACAGCACCAGTCCTTGGTAGATAACTAGGCAGATCAATAAAGACCCATGCAAACGTTTCCATGCATTTATGATTTGATGTTTAAAGCAGATGTATGTTTTAATGCTTCCCTGGCCTCAAGTGCCGTATGATGAGAACTGGCATACAGTTTTCCTCAATAAAATGCTTCATTCAACGGGGTGCGGCAAATGCGTCACATATCTAAATGTTCCATTTGCAGAACACTCGCTTGAGGAAAGCGCACACTGGCTACTCAGCTGGCCCCGGCCTTGAGTCTTATCTGAAAGGTTTCAACTTCACCGGCGAACCGCCTTGGCTGCTCTGTACCTGATACAGCTCGTATAATTCCATCTCTTTCTCGTCCACGTAAGTATCCCCATTCAGAAATCTGCGCAACGTCCTATCCTTTTCTATTGCATCCGATCTGTGCATAGCGCCCTGTTTCGACAATTAACATTGACTTGTATAATTCATTAACATTAAACAAAAATTCTGCAACTGTTATCTTTGTAATTTGAATTGATTCACACTAATGGTTATTGCACGTGGGTGTCAGTGGTAGTTAACAGGCACTCTGTCTTGTTGTGGTGCCAATACCATACAGAGCTGGCACCATAATGGGGCCAAATACATGTACAGTCACAATGCTAGGGTGATTATGACGTTAGTCAACAGGGTGGGGTGTGTGAGGGTGGAGTGGACAGGACAGGGAGAGATCTTCAGTCTGGACTGGTGTTTCTTCATTGATAAGGTTCTTCAACGGCTTTTACAAAGACTGTGGCCCTCCCGCTCTGTGACACGATCTTCAATGTTCTCCTTTTTTTCACCCCCACAGATTGTTTTGTCATCGTTTTATTAAAAAAGAAAATCCTAAAAGGAAACTCCTTCACCATGAACACGTTCACTCCTGCTGATTTCGACTTCACTTTCCTTGAGGAGGGCTTCTGTGCCCGTGACATTGTGGAGCAGACGATCAATGAGTTGTCCATGTCGGTGAGTCCCCGGGGCGTCGTAGGGAACGCCAGCATTGTTTGTTATGATCCTAGCTGCAAGACTGACTCATTCCCTTTTTTGTATGCAGTGTAACTGTCTGTGCATTCAGATACTGTCACAAAAACCATAAAAGCCAGTGGTTTCAAACTGTCATAGAGCCCCACCCCCCACCTCCCCGGTAACCTACACTTGTGATTCCATTTCATGAACCAGTCCCAATGGTTTGTGCACGATGCAGCAAATTAAGAAATTATCTTGTTGTTTTGTCTGAATGACAAACATTGCTTTTAAAGCATATGACAGAATGAGCATGTGACTGAATGAGCAATTGAGTTTAGGTGGCAAGAAATAGTTGGAATAAGAACCAGCATATGCACAGCCTTCTGGGAAACCGAGTTTGACACCACTGGTCTAAGCCAATCAAAGCCACAATCCAAAATCTTTTGTCTCCAGTATGGATGCTGGAATCCTATGCTAGAAAGGTGAATGTCCTATAGATGCCAAACTGAGCGACTGAGCACTGATTGGATGGTGTCTGATCGCTTCTCAACCCTTTGCAGGATGACAAAGACGCCTTCTACGTGGCGGACCTGGGCGATGTGGTGAAGAAGCATCTGCGCTGGGCGCGAGCCATGCCACGCGTCACGCCCTTCTACGCCGTCAAGTGCAACGACAGCCGTGCCGTTGTCATGACGCTGGCCACGCTCGGGGCGGGCTTCGACTGTGCCAGCAAGGTAGCGTACCCGCACCTAGGCATATGCAGCATCCAGGGCAGGGTTGGAGCAACTTGGAGCCAGGAGTGGCAGTAGTCGTCTTTGAGCCAGTCTTAAATGTCAGGTCACGCAAATGATTGGGTAATTCTAAACTTGCCTAGAAGCTGGCATGACATCCAGAAATGGATATGGCCCTCTTTGCCGTTCCCTGTGTTGGAGACCAGGCTGCTCTGTGGTTTGTCTGCCTTCGGTGCGCGACAGAGTTAAATAGGGGGTCCTCAGACTGAACCTCGGGGTGGATCCTTGTAGACAAAACACTGGTGCCTGTCCTTCACTTTCCTGTCTGAGTTGAGTCCCTTGAGTTCTCACAGGCGCTTAAAGCTAACCTGGCCCGTCTGTGCCTCCTTGTCTCTCCCCCCTCAGACGGAGATCCAGCTGGTGCAGTCTCTCGGGGTGGACCCCAGCAGGATAATCTACGCCAACCCCTGCAAGCAGGTGTCCCAGATCAAGTACGCCTCCACCCACGGTGTCCGGATGATGACCTTTGACAGCGAGGTGGAGCTCATGAAGGTTGCCCGTTGCCATGATAACGCCAAGTGAGTGGACCATGCCAATTTGCACCCCACCCACCCTTTATGTAATCTTAGTAAATGATCTCAAGTGCACCACCAGCACCTCACTGCCTCCACACCTTTCCTTCCTTCCTATGGTCTATAGAACATAGACAGGTGAGCATAATCAAACGTAACCATGTCAGTTGGTAGTCTCTTCAGATTAGTGAAATGACAAAGGGAGGAAGGAAAGGAGGGAGTATTCGGACATGGGTCAACATTTTCTGCTGCTTTACTTTTACTGGAAGATCCCACCCCTCATCCTGCTGTCTCACCCCCAACCCCCAGATTGGTCCTGCGCATCGCCACCGACGACTCGAAGGCGGTGTGCCGCCTGAGCGTGAAGTTCGGCGCGACGCTCAAGGCCAGCCGGCTCCTCCTGGAGCGAGCCAAGGAGCTGGGCCTGGACATCATCGGGGTCAGCTTCCACGTGGGCAGCGGCTGCACCGACCCCGAGACCTACAGCCAGGCCATCTCCGACGCCCGCTGCGTCTTCGACATGGGGGTGAGTCTCCGGAGCCAACTCTATATTTATTCACCCCAGCACACTGACTCAAATGCACACTGATCCAAACCTTGTAACCAGACTGCGTTACAACCCCAGTCCCCTACCCATTACACCACTTGTCTCCTTGAACTATATTTTTTTTTTTTTTTGTTTTTTTGTTCTTTTTTACCTTGCCTCATGGTGTGACTTTTTAAAATACTTGATTTGGGTTTTGACAGGTTTAAAGCTTGGTAGGAGGATGTTGAATTGTGAATGTGTGTTCTCATGGTCTGTATCTCTGCCTTTTTCTCAGGCTGAGCTCGGCTACAACATGACTCTTCTGGACATCGGCGGGGGTTTCCCTGGGTCCGATGATGCCAAGCTGAAGTTTGAGGAGGTAAAGATTTCTCTGCTCTTCCAATACTCGCACAAGCTTGGTCCGATAGATTTAAGTTACAACAGAGATTTGTGGAATTTTGTTGTTTGACTGAGCTAAGCAACTGAAGCATTTCCTGAGCTCTTCCATAATTGATGCTCTGTGATCGGACTCATCCTCCATCCTCTTCCTCTTCAGATCACTGCTGTAATAAACCCAGCACTGGACAAGTATTTCCCGGCCGACTCTGGGGTCCGGGTCATCGCCGAGCCCGGCCGCTACTATGTAGCATCCGCCTACACCCTGGCTGTCAACATCATCGCCAAGAAGGTGGTCATGAAGGAGCAGTCTGCGTCCGACGGTAAGCAGGAGGAGAGGAACTGGTGCACGGCGCCACATGGTCTGCCGCTAAGCTCCTTAGCCAATCCGGCTCAGCTGTGCACACCTGGCGCCTGAAAATGCCGCAGCATGCCTTATCAGACCTGAAGGAGGTAGAATTGGGTCAGCTGTCAGACAGCGCTGGTCTAATGCGGTTCTAACCTGCCCCTTCACCTCACTATTCCTTCTGCACAGATGAAGACGATGGGACCAATGATAGGACCCTGATGTACTATGTGAATGATGGGGTGTATGGCTCTTTCAACTGTATCCTGTACGACCACGCCCATGTCCTTCCCAGCCTGCACAAGGTAAAACGTGCGCGACGATCACATGCTAATGTTTTGGGAAAACAAGTCACAAAGGGGTTATTTGACAAAGAAGGATTAAGGAGCTGGCTGGCTAACATTTTTGTAAATATTTTGATGGTTTGGGGGGATTTGGGGGCTGGATTTGATTCAATTACATTTTTTAACATGGGTTTTTTTTTTTTTTTTTCCCCGCCTCCTCCAGTTTCCCACTTCAAAATGTTTGTGAAAGTAGGCTGGCTGATGTAATTCTGGGTTTTTCTTGTTCAACAAAGAAGCAACGTTAATGTGTTTTCCATCTAACATTTAGATAAAGCTGCTGAATTTGATTGGATAGAGGGCAGATTTTTTTTTTTTTTTCTTCCAAACATTTACAAAAAGTAAGCTGGCTAACTCCCTAAATCCTGCTTTGTGGAACATGCCCCCTGTTTTCCTGGCAGCCTTGTGGAAAAACACTGCCAAATGATGTCACAGGCCGATTGGCTGGGCGGGATGGGGTGACCGATGTTGGTGTGTAAACGCGATGCACTGACTAACCCCGCCCCGCCCTGCCCCCGCCTCTTTCCCTGTCCCGTTGCAGAAGCCGAAGCCAGATGAGCGCATGTACCCCTGCAGTATCTGGGGCCCAACCTGCGACGGGCTGGACCGCATCGTGGAGCAGTGCATCCTGCCTGACATGCAGGTCGGGGACTGGCTGCTGTTCGAGAACATGGGGGCCTACACCGTGGCCGCCTCCTCCACCTTCAACGGCTTCCAGAAGCCTGACATCCACTACGTTATGTCCCGGGTCGCATGGTGCGTGCTCTGTCTCCAAACGCTTCTGTTTGATGTGGTTGTCCGACTCCAGTCCACAAGGGGCTTGTGTGCCTCGGCACTCAAGTGCTCAGTTTGAGTCATTGGCAACACAGGTCTGCACACTTGGTCTCCAAGTTCTAAGTTTGCTGCTGATTTTGAAGTCAAACTATGAACTTTCAGACACTTTGGACCTGTAGGACCTCTAGGTACAGTTAGTTATAAAACAAACATTGGTGTTTGACCAATGCACTTTTGTGGGTTGTAGTCGCTTGCTCATGCAAATCCCAAAGAAAAATCATAGTTGGCAACAGACTGCATGTCTGAACACTTTATTTTGTTTTTTTTTTTTTTTTTTTTTCTTCGTTCTTCTCTCATGCTGCATCTCTCTCGCTCTTTCAGGCAGCGGATGCAGCAGATCTCAGCCCAGGGGCTGCCGGCTCCCGCAGAAGAGGTGTGCGCCAGCGGGATGCCATCTTGCTGCGGCCGGGAGAGCGGCCTGGACCTGCCCGCCAAGCCCTGCCCCGCCCGCGTCCTGTAGACCACTCCCACTGCATGCTGGGCGCCACACACTAAAGGAGGGCGAGGGGCAGGGAGGCCAGCAACCTCCCTAAAGCTTGCCATTTTTTTGTGTTTTGTTTTGTTTTTTTTTAAAGGCCAGTTACTTGACTAGGGAGGATGAGGGGCAAGGATAAGCATGACCTTCCTTTCTGTATGAAAGACTGAGATTTTACTCCTGAAAGGCAGAGTGGGGTTTTTCACCCCCCTCTGCATCCTCATTTTTAGGGGCGGGGGGGAACTCCACTGTGGGGGTTATGGATTTGGGGGCGGGGTTGGGGTGTTTCATTGATACTGAAGCATGCAGGAGTGTTCTAGCCAAATTTCACTAGACTGCTCCAAAAGCCTGGACCCCTCACCCCCACCCCATAACCCATCCGACCCAGGGACATGGCCACATGTAGGGTACACCCCCCTCAGGAAGTGGCTGCTACAGTTATTTAAATTTCCTTTTGCTCTCACCTTTCATACAGAAATGCCTTTTCACTAGGGACGACATGCGGACTTGCCCTTTTCCTTTTCCATGTTTTTTTTTTTCCTCCAGTATTTTATAAAATTTAATTGTATAACGAAGTCTGTTGACCACAATGAGACAAATACAAGTCATGTATTTGAAAATGGATACGAAAGAGATGGGATTGCACAATACATTGCGTTCCTATGGAAACTTTTTTTAAAATTTTTGTATTTTTTTATAAATAAAATGTGTAGACACAACTCTGGTGTTGAATTTTTTTTTTATTGGTCTTCATTATGTTTATGATTCATGACTGCAGTCATAAAAACAATCATATCTAAAAAGATAGTGACACTATATAAACTACAAGTTAAGACAACGTTCACCAATGCATTAAAAACAGACTGGTCATGACACGTTTGTGGTTAAAACTGATTACTCAGGGGCGTAGGAGAGACGTGAATATTGGGGGAAGACAACTCGCAATGACTCCAAGAAATGAATTAACATTAATAATAATTTAATGTGGGTGGGGGGGGGAAGCAAAAATAGCCAACACAAATATTGGGGTTTAGTGTGCTCCTGTAGGAATTTGCTTCCACGTCCAGCTCTTTGCTGCAGCAGGTGAGGTGGAGCAGTGATGTCACTCGAGTGCTTCAGGGGCAGTGAGTATGCGGGTGGCCATTCCAACTAGACATTGCCACTTTAATGCTTCGATAAATTAAGCACCAAGGCATTAAAGAATAAATGCCACTTTGTGTAGTGTTTCTGGAGTTGAATCAAACAAAGAGTGTGTGTGCACCACAGTGGAAGGAGAGAAAAGAACTGCAAAGCGTGCACCCTCACTTGTCAGGAATTTGCTTACTCGGGAAGTTGGCCTCCGTTACCTTGTCCTTTCTGAGAAGGTGGAATTTGATCCCGGTCGGCAGTGCCACCGCGAGGCCGTGGCAGCGAAACCCCATACCCCGGCGAGTGCAAGTGCGCGCGCGTCCAGCCCACAAGTGCTTTCTTAATGTGCTGAGCCGGATATTCGGCTCCCGGGCGACAGAAGTGGAAATTTCCGTCTCTAACCGTTACTGATGTTCAATTTTAGGTGTGACTACTTTTCAATAATATAAAGCAGCTATGATGGAGAAAACATCCGCAGCTACCAAAGGAACGTAGACAACACTCGCAACTTCCTATGCTCCTGAAATACATGATTGAAATCTAGTTTAATTTAAACCCACGCTTTCAGGCTGATTGACCAAGAACATCTATTTAAAATGTTCCTTCTATTATAAAGTCTTACCGCTACAGAAAAGAAAGTGCTGATGAATCACTTCAAACACGATGCATTTTTGTGGCAAAACAACATGTTCAATCCTTCCACGTTTTATTCACCACAAAACAATTCCCATTACGTTATCCTCTATGTTTTGTGTTTATATTTCTGTTCAGAATCAAAACGTTTTAAATTCACAATTCGCAGCAGACTGGAAAACTTTGAGCAATCTATGTTATCCTGTCAGAAAATAATAATGATGAAATCGGAATGAAATCATTAGAATTCTGTGTGAGTGCAAGTGTGTGTGTGACTGTGTGTGCGAGAGGGAGTGGGTGTGCACTGTGCGTATCTGTAGAACAATATGTACAATGAGTAGCGTAAAGCATTGCCCCACCCCTCAAAAGTCCAGTCATACCGGGAAGTGACGCTAAGGAAATCGAGGCAGCAAATTCGTGGAACTATTGAGAACACTTAAGATGCGTGAAAAACCAGTGATGTGAGCTGAGTAAACAGTTTAACAGCTGCGACTGTGTCTACAGCTGTGCAGTCAGTATGACTGATGCGTCGTAAACTACTATATTTTTTTTCCATTCTTGAGTTCGATATGAATGGAAAATTCGCGACGTTACTTAATGGTCTTTAATTCCTACGGATCTAAGACAAAGTTTAAGCAAAATATATGTGTAATGTAATGAAATAAACGTTTGTGTGTGCATGTGCGTGTCCTGAAATGTCTTTCTTGGAGATGTTTTACGAAGCTGACGATGAGTGACTATGGAGAGTTATGTTTAGCCATTAGTCCTCTATTAAAATTCATTCTTTTCACCAAGTGGTGGCGCCGTGAGGCTCTCATCGTAACATTGAAGTCGACTTGATATCACACGAGCAAGGTAAAACTTCAGTTGGACAAACTTCATCTCAGCTGAAGTTGTTTATACGTCTCCCACCTCCATGCACTGGTAGGCCAGCTTTCAACCCAAATTAATTAGTTTTAGGGTAAATAGACAGAGTCTAGGTGTGACAGCAGAGGAAGAGTGAAATTAAATTCTCCAAACTGTTCCTTCTTAAAATCTAATTGTTGGGCACAGAAGAAAAAAAAAAACAGCATCTGAGGTTTGTTACACAGCCTATCTCTTACAGTCAGTCAATACAGGACAGTTACACACAATTCACAGAACACAAACAAGGCATATTGCAATCAGTTACACACAATCCTACAGGGAGTTATTACACCTCAGCTCTAAGCTATGATCTTACATTGCAAGTCACTCTGGACAAAATAATCTACTATATGCCTGTAATTTAACTAGAAATGTCACAGGTAAAAATGGCAATGGTTTTGGATTTGGTGTCTCAGCAGAAAGTCAGTGACACAGGAGTATGCTTGGGTTCCGCCAGTATCAGTTGTCCAAGTGGAGGATTCAAATGTTCCATTCAAATACCAGTGGTATCAAACTCAGGTGCTTGAGGGCCACAGTGTCTGTTGTTTTTTGTGTGTTTCAAATTTACAGCACTGATTGGCTATAGAGTCCATGCACCTGGTTTCTAAGGCCTAAAATGGCTCCCGAATGAAAGGAAACCACAAAAACACTAGCCTTCCAGGACACATCTGTTCTGCTGAGCTTGGTTCTGCACAACATATTTTCCTTTTAGGCAGAGTGTTTGCCACTTTTGCTCTAGGCTTGTTTTAGGGGGAACCCAGATCTATGTAAAGCTTCTTTAAAATCACACTATAAAAAATAAAAAAAGTAAAAATTAAAAAATAAAATAAAAAATCTCTGTACTAATGAAGCTGGATTTAATCATAGCTGGAATAGACATGAAGGAGGCTATCAAACGTTTGACACACATCCTCCATGTTCATGCTGCTACCAGCCCCAGCAGTCAGGCACATAACACTATTGTAAATATAGGCCAACAGTCTTAGCCCTCTGCTTAGCTTCCACAGATGTGCTTTGCTAATAAATAATCAATTGGTTATTACGGACAAATCTGAAAAAATCTACAATCGAATTCCAGTGGAACCCCAGCCAGCCGTGCTCATTGCCTCAGCCAATCAAATGCATCGTCAGAAATCTGCTCTCACCAATGACATTTCAGCTGGGAAGCCAAGGCCGGAAGTGCTAACAGAGCTATGCAGACATGACCAGACAGTTAGCATCAGGGGTAGGCTGATGGTATTACTATCACTACGACTGAAACACAGGTCACCAAGTATATTCTCTGTTTTTATACTCAAAACAGAGAATAACTTAGCCAAACGCAGTTACTGGAGGGAGTAAACTAATATTAAGTGCTCCAAACATATAATTATCCTGATACATTATCATGTATGTATGTTAAAATATACATAGTACAACATGTATTTTAAGCTTAAATATGAGAATGATACTGTGTTAAAAATGTGAGAATAATTTGGCTGTCAAAGCACTTAAGTGTAGATCAAATATCAGCACAAAAACAGCCCTCCAGAAAATTGGACTCTTGCATTACAGAGTGCTTCATCTAAGTTGTTTGCAAAAGCAAATTAACAGGATTATTGGATTTAACTATGCTCACATTTCGGTTATTAACTCTCATCCATCCCTGGGGAGAGGCTGACTGTCCTTCCTGTGCACTTAGTGCCATCTAGTGCTCAAATGTCTTCACTGCGGGGAGGCAGCGCTGATAGGTTACATGGTTCCACAGGCTTGTCATCTGGTTTTCATTTCTGGTCAGCACTAAATAGTTTCAATTAAGCCAAATAAAAATGACATGAAGTAATTCACCACAATGTTCATAGTTTAAATCCGATTAGGGGTTACTCTGAGGAGAGCAGTACTGCGTGACCCTGGATGGCTGGCGTGGCCTGCGCTCTCCCTAAATTACGCTTTTATAGACCTCTCTACGTAATTATGTGAGCCGACTGTCCCCTTTTTGTTCAGGTGCACCAATTCGAAGAGATGCTGATTGTTTTTATCCTCACCGTCACCCAGATAGCTTGACAGTGGAGCGAGGACTCAGGTGATTACCTGACACATACATTTATAATATTACCATCAGCGCACATGTGAAGAGCCTGCATCGAGCTGATTCTGTGAGTCTGCTTTAAGACCGTACGCCTGTCTTCGGGGATTCTGATGGAGACGCAGAGAGACAGATTGGAATTTCCCTCCCTCTGGCTGGAGTTCACCGAGGTCACCACAGACCCTTCCGTATGCCCGTGACATGCAAGGATGACAAACGCGTCATGAAATGGTGCCGAATTGTCTTTTTATATAAGTTAAGCCTAACCCTGTATCACCTCCGCTGCTAAAGAGACATTTGTGGATGAAATATTGCAGGCGGCGCCATCCAGATTAAACGGAAATTCTGCTGCGAGATTGAAGCATTATCTCCCCCTTTTATTATTCCCCCCCCCCAAACCCCCACCCCCATCTGCCCCCTTCCACTTCCAGCTGTCAGAAATGTTTTGCTCCAGGAACATTACTGTTCAGTTTGGCCTATTCTAGTTCATGTGACGCGCATGATGGGGCCTGCTGAATGAGTGTCTGACTCACTGGGCATGACACGTCCCTATAACCGCCTGATACCACTTCACAGATTGATTTTTCCCTGTCACTCTCCGATCTCTTAAATTACATTCCCCTCTGGCTATTTAATATCCCTTAAGTGTTAGTTTAAAGCACATTTTGTAGTGTATGGAAAGTGATTATATTCTAATGTTGCTTTCACAATCGCCTGGCACTGGCTTGACCCGCACGCTCATTCCACTGAGTCCTGGAGCCGAGCACACGCTCTCAGCCTAATCGGGCTTTAAAGAGCCGTTAAGTGACGCTTATCACCCGTTGAGCGATAACGTTGAGCTGGCGTGGCGCGTTGATCTTGAATTACTCGCTCACGAGACTTCACGGCGGTGACAGAGTTCACCACCCTGCCACACCTGAGTGCAGCGGTGGCTATTTCTAGTTTCCATGGTGTCACATAACCTTCCGGAAGAGCCGGTGCTACTGTAGGATTATATGTGATCAAGCTAGTTTCCTATGGGCAGCGTGCATGTTGTTTGGTAGAGGCACAGTCCGCATTGCACAGTTGGTGAAGGCGGTTGGGAGTAAGGATTAGAAATAAGGATATAAAGCAAGTCAACAAATTGAAAGTGCACAAGTGGTCTAAACCCTTCTGCGGTGGATGCCGGACACGTCTGTGTTTACAGTCAAGTTCCAGGCTGGCGGGAGTGAGTCACCGCCCGTCTCCGTGGAGATGGGCACTTTCGAGCCCACCCTGTGCTTCTCCTCGCCCTGCGAAAGCTGGGGCGCGCAGGCAGAGTGAGACCCAATTACCTCCGGTGACGGGCAGCGCCAACAAGAGGTCCAGTCTGCCCAGTCTGCCAGGTCACAGCAAATGGCAGTTATCCTCTTCACTCTAACCAGCTCTGCACCCACTGGCCCTCTCACACAAGCATGCACCCGCTGCTCCCCCCTCCAGTCCACTTTGTTTTCAGCAGATGAATAGGTCCACTGTGAAGGGAAATCTCTTTATTTAGCCCTGTTTCCTGCATTATTTCTCCCATCCAATATCCTTTCTTCTCTTCTGTGCTGCCACAGTGCAGCCAAGTCTCACTGCCATGCTACTATACAATTTTCAGCTGTATCTGTATAATGGCACTTTTTCCAAGGCCATTGTCACAAAGCAGCTTTACACAGATCCTGGACCTGAGATACCCCCAACCCCCAAAGAGCAAAGCCAGGGAAGCTGTAGTAAGGAAAAATACCCTGACTGAAAAAGCTAACACAAACCTCTGTGTATGCCACACTTAGTGTAGATTTGGCCAGGTTGAGACAATGGGAAGAGGTCTCACATTTTACCCAGGGACGGTCTGTTGGTTTGTTTGTTTCGACTCTTCTGGTGCAGGGGAGGAATCTCACACAGGAACTCTTTGTGCCGCAGTGTAGAGTCTGGAAAATTAACCCCCGATAATGAGAACAAGCCACTCGGGTCCCTCTTAGCTCATTACCGGGCCCACTGTCTAGACAGTTTCCAGCACTGTGGTGTCAAGCCTGGTTATGCTTTATAGTGTCCGTGCTGTTAAAAAAAAAGCATCTCCATTTCACTTTTGATGCATGAATAGAAAGCGCACATTGTCAGTTTGTGTACGCTCAGTGTTTCACGGTTATATGACTCATGCAGTTTATTCAAAATGCCGCGTGAATGAAACCTTTAAGTGACTAAAACATCTTTTAAACATGTAATAATACACAGTTCCCTGAAGTAAAAGATTTTCTTAATGTCAATTAATGGCATGGAAGAAGAAAATAATAACATGTACAAACATACATATAGTATTCTACAAGGTGAAGCTGTATCCCCTTTCATATGGATTTACAAGATTTATATTCTGAAGAGATAATGAAGAAAAACCCATCTATTTTACTCTGAGAAGGAAGAAGTGCTTCATGTAGAGCTGTAAACAGTTATATTAAGTAGCTGTGATTTGTATTGGACCAAGAGATGAGACACTTTTGTTTTGTCTTTAGCCCATAAGTGTCATAAATTAAGCACTTAGGTGCTGAAAAACACCCAAAAATGGCGTTCACACTGGCCAGGACAAGGTCTGTATTCACTGGAGTAGAGACATCTTTTAAATGATGGGAAATGAATAAAAAATATTAGGTGTTTTTACTTTATTGCTTATGTTAAGTATGGTGAAATCATTTAAAATGTAGACTAGTTTACTTTACATCCTCTTAAAGAGCAGAATAGTTTACATCATCTCAGGTAGTTTCTCATCCAGCATAATTTACGTCCATTCAAATGAGCTTCCAGTGTTAAATAAATTATTTTCTGTTAAGTTTATCTTTGTCTCTGGCTTCGCAACAGTCTCAGTCTCAGTGAAACAATAACATCTGCCCATGTGACTATCTGAGCTTCTTTCTGTCCTCTCATTGGCCAAAGTGAAAAACGATTTTCCAACATTTTTTTTTTTCCCACTGAAAATGTTTCCATACTCTGTTATATTCCTGATCGCAGCGGTGCTTCCTGATAGATGTCGCTGATTGTTCTCTCTTGTTTGGAACTCGAGCTGCTTCCTCCTGGGGTTTGGCTGGAAGGTACACTGCAGAGTCCGTGGATGTCATGGGGTTTTCTGTCACATTTCACCTCTGAGTCGGAGCCAACGGGTGTGGAGCTCTCACTGAGAGATTGCCGAGTTTAAATGATCTCAGCGGAAAATATAATAAAAAGCTTTTCTCTGTGGACATGACACCAGTTGCATCTGTGCTTTAATATGGTCCATTTTATGTGACTCTGTATGTCAGAGGTACACAAGGCCAGTTCTAGAGCTCCTGTTTGCATGCTGGTTTTGGGTGTGCTCCTTTTCTTTATTAACACATTCAGGTCGGCCTAAAGCGGCCACTGATTGAGAGAACAGCAAAAACGTACAGACACTGAGAACTTCATATACTTGAGCTGTGTATCAATGCTTTATGCTGTACTCTGCCACAGGGTGGCATTTGTTCTGGCAAGCAGTTATTTGAATCACAGATGGTATTGTGCGTTCTGTCGTCATATAAAATGTATTGTAAGCTATTTTCAAAACATAATATATGTTCTCTCGTCATATAAAATGCATTGTAAGCTATATTTAAAGGGACGTACTGTCTTGTCGATTTGTTCTATTATTTATGTCTTTTAACTCAACTTTGACAAACTCAAAGGCGACACAGTGCATGCGCCGCCCGGGGAGAGGCGCCAGGGCGCACGTAGTCGTGGTCAAGCCTTTTGAAGTTATTCTGAAGAGTAAAGTAGCGTGACTGAACTCGGGCCAGATCACAGCCCTTCGAGAGCGCCAGAACCTCCGCAAAGGCCTCAAGAGCTCTCAGACACCTGCCACCTGGTCGGGGCCTCTGTGTCTCTTCTTTCGCTCGTTTGAAGAAACGGACTTCTCTTCTGTTCACAGCGTTGTAAGACACCGGGGCAAACATGTTTGCGCATCAATTTGGGAACCCGTCGAAGACCTGTGATCTCTGTCCTGTATCACACCGAGGTGCTGCTCGAGTTTCACCAAATAGTAAAATCCATCTTCAGGTAATGATGGATGAGCTTGTCCCAGAATGCAGACAGTGAATACATTGAATAATTGGTTTTGAGACGTGTTTATTAGCATCTGACAGCATTAAATGAACGCACTAGCACGTTTTAAAATTAAGGTATGCTCCATATTTTGTCATAATTTACCATACGCTTATAGAACGTTATGCAGCACGATAGTGAAAATACTTATTTGTGAATAATATACTCCGTGGTACCAGAATATGTTGCATGCCGTATTTATTTGTTTTTTTTTTTGTGTCAAATATTAAGATGTATGATCACACAGCAGCCTTACATCTGGTTATATTTTAAATCGTAAGTAAAATAGATTACATTTAAAATAATTCATTATTTATAAACCACTAGTATTTCAACCCCAGTATAATTACACCGTTCTCCAATAATCAGCTGAAAGTCATAATACCCTGGGGATATTTCTGCACAGGCAGGTTAATGGTTATGTATTGTCAACGTTAAATCCCAACAGTCCTATTTAACATAGCAGTGGGGTTTGTGTACTTCTGTACTTTTAAGACCATGGGCATAATACAAAATTGCTGTGGATTTAATTGAATGAAAGTAAATTAAATATGAAGTGTTGCCTCCTAATTAGAATGGCAACGCTACGGGATTACTCCGCGCTGAAAATAATGTTCACATCCGCTAATTAGCAGTAGACCAGCGTTCTGCGGGAAGTTTATCCTGAGGTGAAATCTTCAACAAAACTTTAGTCACGGATGATTGTGGTAACCAAGCAACAGCTAAATCCATAGCTCAGCGCAGTAAGAATCTTGACAGCTGGAACTCCGTGTCTTTCTCCAGCAAGAGGAGTGTTTTACCTGCGCGAAACTGACAGCATACATTAGGGATATCTATGAAAAACACGGGCTTTCCTCGTACTCGACTCCCATATGACGCAGAAGAAGACACATTCGGGAGACAAAGCTCGTGGAAGGTTGAAACAGATGGAACGTGGGATGAAATTCTAATACAATGCGATGTCATCTCCAACCAGTCAAGTTTGCTCAAATGGAAATACTCCAATATGTTTCGGTTCATGAAGCGATCACAGTAGTAGAATAACAATTGGACAGGAAAGGGAGTGTATCGTTGCAGTCTGAAATTGCCCATGAATATGCCACTGTAATTCGATATGTCATATGTACTGAAGCTATAAGGCGTGTCCTGATTCGTATGTATATATATGAGAAAACAAACGTTATGACTCCAACGAGGCTGATGCAGAAAAGAACCTTGAGGCAGCGGGGAGGGGGAGGGCGAAGAGGCATGCTGAAAAGATATTTTCTGTCAACATTAATTCCTCACCTCCAGTCCAGAACAATGGAAAACCTTCAGGTATCTCCCCAAATTGACACTGTGATAAAGAAGTGTTATTCCTTGTTCACATTTTTGGGAGAACTTTTTTTGGTACTGTGTAGAACCATGAATGAACCAGTTAGCTCTCTAGTATCAACATGCTTATTAGTGGTTGTACACACTACCAAATAAGGTTCCCCATTTGATTATGACAAAAGACCCTTCCTCTGGTGCTATTTAAAATCTTAGAGTTTATGGATTATGACATTTTGGTATCTGGGTGGAAGATTGTTAGACAGGCCTTGGAAGCACGAGGTTGGCTGAGCCTGATGAATGTGACTTCAGAAATATGAAATTCTAAATTAGTTTAATGAAAATGCAAAACCATAAGGCAATGATTATCACCAAGTCACCTTCTCTCTCTCTATTAGTGTTTCCAAAATTCCAGGAATGTTTCATTCATTCCTACTGTAACTATGAAATGCTGTAACTATTAAAACAACGATATAGTATATTACATGTGACCAGATGTTGCTCCTATCCTGTGTTGTTCAGGGTATGTGTGTGAGGGAGAGGAGAATGGTGAATAACTTGTATGGTATAATATGAAGCTACTGAGCTCCCATTATTAGTAACATCTGCCCACTGGCTCTCATGGTCAGGTGTAAGCCCTCTAAGGCTTTTCCTCTCTCAATTTTTGCAGGTACTTGTTTTTCCCGTCTTTGCAAATACGGTTGTTCAGGTTCATTTTGGTAACATGTCCGTCTGTGTTTTGAGTAAAAACAGGAGCTCCTTTTTTAAATTTTGTTTTAGATTTTAAGGACAAACATTGATTCAGTCCAGGCCCGGCTCTAGAGTTAATAATTATTCTTAAGGAGGGACAGTCGGCCTGATGTTCTGTTTGTATTTGGTGGTGGCTGTCAGGGGAGAGGAGACGCAGATGTCCAGGTGGGCACGTGTGCCCTCCATGTGCAGGTCAGGGATAAATGTCCCTGTTCTGCTCCTCCATGCCCATGCCAGCGTCTCACAGAACTGGTTACTGTAGCTCTCAACCCAGAGCATGGCCCATATCCCATCTCTAACCCATACACTATCTTTGTCCCATATGATACCTCTCTCATATACACTATATCTGCCCCACACAATAGCTCTGTCATATACACTATCTCTGTGCCATTTACCATCATTGTCTCATATGATCTCTGCCTCATACCACATCTCTTTCATATACACTATCTCTCTCCCATACAACACCTCTGCTAGATACACCATCTCTGTGCTGTATGTTATCTCTTTCCCATGTGCTACCTCTGTCTTATACACCATCATATTGTCTCTCTCGTATGCCATCTTTAACCCATACACTATCTCTTTTTTTATCTCATCTCTGTCCCATTTTCTATCTCTGTTAACATACCCACACACACAATCACACCCACACTCAAAACACACACATACAGTGATTCACAGAGTCACCCCTGCATTCACACACATAGCACTAAATCAACAGTGTTAAGTCAGCTCTGAAATAAAATACAACATATTGCATGGATATTTTCTAAATAACCTCTGGACTAGCATACAAACAATGCTGGAGCTGAATCAATATTGGAATTAGGAGTAGATTAAATGCTGAGTATTTCGCTGTCTGCTGTAGAGGATAGTATAGAGGGAGGAGATAAAAAAGAAAAGTATGGAGAGGAACAACAACAACAACAATAATAATAATAATAATAATAATAATAATAAATGACATTTAAACCATGGTTTTTAATACATTCTCCAAGCTTTTTCTCATATGGAACAGAGAGCAGCAAAACAAACAGAACAGTGTGAAAAAGGCAACATAACCGTTTGCTTTTAGCTGGGAATCACAACTCCTTTGGCCTGAGGGCGACAGCAGTGGCTCCTGCTTGCATCAGCACCAATGTGCCACTGGAGGGGAGTGATCTGGGACCGGCCACAGCAGAGGAAAACAAGACCTGCGTGCCTCTGAGTGTAATGAGGATCTGAGAGCGAGGCTAACGGCCCTGTTAGTGCTCGTTTGTTCCCGGAACAGTCCCTAATCGTCTGGGTAAATGCTCCCCTTCCTAAGACGTAAACTTGTCCTCTTTCCTAGACATCGCTTAAATGTTTTTCGTCTGGCATATTTATCCCTGACTTTCAAAGAAATTGTTTGGAACGATCAAACGTTTTAAGACCCTTTAAGGGATGTCCTTGTCGTTATGTTATTTCACCACCCGAACAGGAATCTATCCAGAAATCTTATCTAATGATCTGGGTACATTCCGTGCTTCCTGGGGAACGGTGGAGGACTGATGAAGCTGAGCAGATCCTGCTGGGAGCAACATACTCTACTGCACAACTGCCTGACCTTTTAGCTCCAAGTTACAAGACATTTTATCAACAAAGGTTACTGCAAATAAATATACTGTGACTAAATTGTTACTTGACTTGTTTTTTTATATATATATATATATTTATTTATATATATATATATATATATTTATATATAGGTAAAAGTCGAAATAATATATGAAAAAGGGGCAGCCTATAGCCTAGAGGCTAAGGTACATGACTGGGACATGACTGGGACCCCCAAGGTTGGTGGTTCAAGTCCCAGTCCAGCCACAGCAAGAACACCATTGCTGTTGCTGTTGGGCCCTTGAGCAAGGCCCTTAACCCCATATTGCTCCCAGGTTGGCCCTTGGTTAGTCTAATCAACTGCAAGTCGCTTTGGATAAAAGCGTCAGCTAAATGTAATGTAATGTAAAAAAGGGTGGAGCGTAGCCGTCACTCTGAAGTCAGTGCTAAATCTCCCCTCAGGGATCAGAGTGGTCTATGGGGGAGTGATCTGTGATCTCATCCCCAGTTCCATAGTAAGAGTGTAGGGCCGTGAAAGGATTCGCAGGCTGCCACCTACACATTCCCTACAACCGATTACTCAAAAGCATGCCCCCCTGGGCGCATTGAAATATGCTCTCACAAAACCCTCGTACTGTGTTGTGTTTGTGTGTGTGTGTATAATGTATTGAGCCTCGATGTAATAAAGAAGATGGTGATGGAGGTTCCTGTGCGTGTTGCTTGCACGGCCCTCCTGTCTTCACAGGAAGCACTCCGCTCAGATTCATCCAGCAACGCAAGAGCCCTTCTTTAATGCCGGGGAGACCTGTGTGCATTAATGAGCAGTATGGATGGCGAGACCGGGCCCGGCGCAGAGCGCAGCCTTCAAAGACTCTCTGATCAGCGCATGCGATAATGTAATGTATGCTGCCTGCAGAGACCGCGAGTGTATGGAAAAACAGAGGGCTTGGTGGGGAAATCCCAAGAGAAATGCAGCCTCTATGCAATCCAGAGTAAGAACTGGCTTCCCTACACTGTCCATCCTGTTTGAATCACTTTTCCATCTTATGGCTATGACATTACAGCAACAACAAGAGCCTGACCAGCTTCTCACTCCAGTGTGATATAGCTCCCCAACACTCAAGGATTAGCTCTGCTCTCTTGAACACGGGCACAGAATCCATGGGGACAAATGTAAATCCACTCTATGTAACCACATTCTCCATCAGAAACAGTCTGGCACCAATTAGACCGCAGGAAGCCTTGGTGAGGAAAGTCAGGAAAGATTCTCAGTGATCTATCAGGGACTGATTGTGTGGAGCTGACTGTGATCCTGCCATTTTCCAGTGCAGGAGGATAACCTCCAGTGTGCCATTGTTGAGTCTTACTTGACAGGGTCACAATCCATGGAGCTGAATCGAAAGCATCTTGAATGGGTACTGTAGTTTAGCCAGTCAAGATAAGGAATACTAGTCCCTTAGAAATGATGTATGTGTATGTGTATGGATGTGTATTGTATGAATGTGTGTGTGTGTGTGCATGTGAGAGAAAGAGGTTAGCTGTATGTGTGTGTAAGAGAATAAATTATGTATATTTGTGTGGGTGTATGGATGAGTAGATATATGTATGAGTATGTGCATGTGTGTGCGTGTGAGAGAGAAATTGTGTGTATCTGTGTGTGTGAGAGAGAGAGAATAGGTATGCATATATGTGGTGTCAAATAGTCTTCCCTGTGTCATCTCTTCTTGTGTAATGAGTGTGTGTGTGTGGAATAGTCTTCCCTGTGTCATCTCTTCTTGTGTAATGTGTGTGTGTGTGTGTGTGTGTGTGTGTGTGTGTGTGTGTGTGTGTGTGTGTGTGTGTGTGTGTGTGTGGAATAGTCTTCCCTGTGTCGTCTCTTCTTGTGTAATGTGTGTGTGTGTGTGTGTGTGTGTGTGTGTGTGGCATAGTCTTCCCTGTGTCGTCTCTTCTTGTGTAATGTGTGTGTGTGTGTGTGTGTGTGTGTGTGTGTGTGTGTGTGGCATAGTCTTCCCTGTGTCATCTCTTCTTGTGTAATGTGTGTGTGTGTGTGGAATAGTCTTCCTTGTGTCATCTCTTCTTGTGTAATGTGTGTGTGTGTGTGTGTGTGTGTGTGGAATAGTCTTCCCTGTGTCGTCTCTTCTTGTGTAATGTGTGTGTGTGTGTGTGTGTGTGTGTGTGGCATAGTCTTCCCTGTGTCATCTCTTCTTGTGTAATGTGTGTGTGTGTGTGTGTGTAATTGCCTTCCCCGTGTCAGCTCTGCCCATGAACACCCCCGCCTTGCATTAAGAGCCTGGTGATTAGGGAGCTCTGCTCTGTGCTCCACTGAGACCCCCTGGACGCTGAGCTGTCTGCTCAGCTATCCACTCGTCTGGCCTGCCGTGGTGGGAGGTGAAATCCAGTCGATGAGAGCACAGGAAACCTCACTGCTGCACCCCTCCCCCTCCACCTCCCCCACCGCATCCCACCATATCACCTCCGGGGGGTTTCCTGACAGGAGATGGCTTTATACGGTCACGCTCAGCCCTGATAATCATAATTTAAAAGATGCTCTTTCCTCTCTCCTAATTTACATTTTCATCTCTGTGCTGAGGTCTGATTTATGTAGCGCGAGCCCAGCATTGGCTACAAGGGTACAGTGCATAAAACAGGGGTTTCAAACCGGTTTGAAACCGTCTGCTGCTTTTCACTGAGCTTCAGCAATTAAATGCTTAATTGCAGGTATGGACTGGATAGACACTCCACAGTCTTTATTTACACGACTGATTGGAAAGAGAGCTCAGAAGCCTGAAGACTCTGCAGCCCGCTGGGACTGGAGTTTGCTGTTCCTGGTATAACAGCTTTAGTCTTGAGAGAGTTAGATCCTGAGCATATATCTCACTGCTTACTTCAGCCTGGTTATTCTGGCAAAGTCAAGGGGAACACATCTAATTATTGCAAGTGCAGGTATGTGTGTGTATGTGTGTGTTTTCTCCCTCCTTCAATCTTTGAGTGCCAGGACAGAAGTCTCTCTTGGGCACAGCCTGTATCTTCCTCTCCATCTTTAAAAGCCCACAATCTGTCCTCTGCTCCTCCGACCGCATGGATGCACGCTCCACCAGACCAGTTGGCATGGTTACCATAGGCTCAAATCTGGCCTCTTTAAAAGACATTATGCCATCATTATGCAGCTATGAGTGTGATTTCCTACTTTTAATTCCTATAATTTTCAATAATGCCTTCCATCTGACCACCCGGCACCCCCTCCCCCCACACACATGCCTCCACCCTCATTTTCATTACTGTAATTGAGTTGGCATAGACCATATGATATTCTATCACTCCCTTTCTGAGACTTGCAGAAAGAGAGAAAGATGTGGGCTCAAACTGTTTCCATCACTACCAACATACCCCAAGGGATGGTCCTCAAGTTTCCGTCTTTCATCAGGTTATTAAAAATGTATTTTATGTGTGCGGTGTCCTGATGCCGTTGTTCGACTATGACGCGCTATCATAAAGGGAAGAAAGGCAGATGGGAATTGTATAAATGTACAAACAGAGCCTTCCATGTTTGTCGCTTTGCACAGGAATTTGATCTGTACCAGGGTCACTTTATATCATGTTTGAATCACTGCCATACTGCCAAAATAGAAAAAATAAATACACAAATGAGAACACTGGGATTTCCGGTGGTGCGCAGAGATAAGGCACATGTCTGTGAAGGAGCTTTGAATCTCACACCTGGTAGTTGGACTCTCAGCTGTGCTGTTGGTTCATACTGGAGAGAAAATTGGCGTAGTCTCTGTGCAAATATATAGGTTAAACTGGTAAAACTGATCCCACTCATTGCTCTCTGGCGCCCTCCATTGCCAGGTTTATGAACAGAACATATGCTGAAGTGGTACTTTTGCCTTAATTCCAACATTCCATTGCCTTTTTAACCATGTCTGCTATTATCTTTTTTGGAAAGCATTTTGAGTATACTGTATAGAAAGTGGTAAATAAATAAACATTATCATTAATCATTAATGAGACAGGAGCTTCTGCAGAGGCCAGTGTCTCTCTCCTCTGTATGTCCACCCAGCCTGGCGCTCTGCGAAAGCTGCTTGCTGGCCTATCATTAATGTTTGCGCAAGAACAAGACACATACATGGCCTCGGAGGCTGCTTTTCAGAGCATATTTCTGCAGAGGTATTTGAGAACACGTTGTTTCTGGCAGAAAAAACAAGGGCTAATGAATGCTGCTTGCACAAATTCTGCTCAGTCCGGGCTCATGTGTCTGACAGGGATGCCTTATTTAGAGTTACGCGCATTCTCAGCTGGCCCTTGGTACATTCCATCTCAGACCGTTTAGCTCGTTCATCTTTTTTCAGTATGAATGTTTCTCAGCGCGTCTCCCCTCACAGGATCGGCCAATTAGAACTGAAGGACCGCCCATGTCTGCAATATTCCCGGTCAATTTGGGAGGAATTGCAGAAATGTATATGTAGGAAATATCTTACATACACATTTGAAGTCTGTTATTCTGTTTGTTACTCTGTCATTCGTAAAGTGCCTGCCCCCCTACCCAGAAGTACTTTCATCATTGTCCCCTGCTCCTATCACTCTCTGTCTCTCACACACACACACACACACACCTGTAATTCCTGAAGGAACTCTGACTCATTCAGTTACCCAGGTGGCACTACCCATACCAGGGCGGGGCCAAAACACCTGACCCTCCCCAGGTTCCAGCAGCAGACTGAGTCAGAGCCTCCGCTCTAATGACACGCCAACCGCCGGCCCCATCTGGCACAGATGACAGTGCTCTCCTTCATATTATATACACTCACACACACACACACACGTGTACATATGCATACAAATGTATATATCTCCAATTAAAAAGACTTATTGGCATGACAAAAGTACACATTTGCAGTGTCAAAGCTTAAGTAACAAAAATTGATACATAAGCATCTAAATAGCAGTGTATCCATTTAAAAACAGTAATAAAAACATTGACATATTAAACGTTGCTATTGCTCTCTCTCCTCCTCCGCTTGAGCGGCAGACCATCATCTCTCCTCACAGCCTGTGGATTTCACGTTCCTTGCCTCCATAGTGTCTGCCCGTTTGACTTTTTTTTTCTTCCCTAAGAAAATGATTGACACACAGGTTATTCTGTCTCTGTTTGTCTCCATCTCCTCCACTGAGATTTAAGGGAGGGAGCTGGGGAATGACGACAGGTGAGACTTCCTTTCATCTCTGTCATGTTCTTTCCTGTGTTCAAGGCTTAGACGGACATTTGTGGGGAAATGGGAGGGGTTGGGGGAAGGTGAAATTTCCTACACTCTTTCTTCTGCTCTTTTTCCTAACCTTTTCAACCTACTTTGCACTTTGTTCAATGTGGGGGTGGGCGGGGGGCACAGTACCTCTTTAATTTATAGGAAATGTGTGTTTTCCCTTGGGCTGGGATCCACAAGCTTGGGGTGAGGTGGGGGGGATACTGTCTAAATGGCGTCGTTTGTGATGTGGACCCCCTCCGGGATCCATGTGGGCTCTCGCTTGGTTATTAGAGAATCCTGAGGAGTCGGACACAGGGTGTCATCCTGCCACGCTCCGCTCTGCTAAACCACACACTGCCGCTCATTAAAGCCCCCAAAAACCACGGGGGGAGGGGGAGGGAGGGAAGGAAAGGGAGACTTCCTGACTTTCATGTCCCCTCTCAAAGCAATCAATATCTGCAGTGAAAAAAGGGAGTTATGGTCTCAGAGAGATGTGAGAGAAAGAGAGGGATAGTGACAGAAGAAGAAAGGGAAATAGAGAGAAGAACCAAAAGAGAGAGGAAGTGAGAGTTAGACAAGAAGTGAAGAAGAGTGTGCTGTGGGGCTTTAGAGACCAGCCACTGCTGCACCAGGGAAGGGAGCAGGGCACATCAGAAACCAGGGGAAGGGAGCAGGGCACATCAGAAACCAGGGGGAGGGAGCAGGGCACATCAGAGACCAGGGGAAGGGAGCAGGGCACATCAGAGACCAGGGGAAGGGAGCAGGGCACATCAGAAACCAGGGGAAGGGAGCAGGGCACATCAGAGACCAGGGAAGGGGAGCAGGGCACACCAGAGACCAGGGGAAGGAAGCAGGGCACATCAGAGACCAGGGGAAGGGGAGAGGCACATTTGCATGAGCAAAGGGGAATGCGATGGCTTGGGGGTGTAAAGGGGTGAAAACAGTCTCCAGAAAGGTCACATGGGGTGCACCACTGAAATGTATGGAGGCAAAGAGAGGACAATTATTTCTCTCACAGTGTGGGCAGGGAGGTTAATGAAATGGGATGGAACGCACAGAGAAGCGGAGACAGAAAATTACCGTCATGCGTCATCCGCCATGGCCATCACAGGAGCCACAGTACCTGAGGGGAGCCACAGTACCCCCTGGAACACTTCCTGTAGCCCCCATACCCACTTACCTTTGGAGTGATTTCATCCTTACAGAGCACTAACTGCGGGAGTGATTTCACTCACACCACTTACATTGAGAGTGCTGTCACCCTTACACCACTTACTGTTGGGGTGATTTCACCAGCATGGGAACACTCATCTAAGACGCACTTAATTCCCAGAACAAGACAGCTGTGCTGACTCAAAAAAAGTTTGCAGAAAATACATGTGAATAGTGGAAAATTGTAGTTGGATTCCAATTCATCTGTGAGATAAATTTATGATGAGGAAAATGCACTTAACATTGCACTGTTACAAATGATGTCCACAAGTCAAAAGTCTCATGAAAAGCATTCAGGCATAATAGCATTCCAGGCATGTCCTGGAGACTGGAAACATTTATGCGTTGGGAATGTTTATCATATCTTTCCTGGGAACATCACATTGAGTGACATCACAGCAAATCAAATCCTTAATTCTATTTCAACATGATTTTTGTATAGACTGTGGAAAATACAGGCAAAACATGAAACACATTTTTGTGCGAAGCCGGCCTTCAAAATGCAAAACACGCTCAGTGCTGTGAGCCGCTGAGAGGGCAATCACCCTTGAGTAAACACCTCGGCCTTGTCGCCCGCAACCGACCACGGCGGAACGGGACCACGACACCCAATCAGCGAGGTCGTCAAAGGGCCGCAGATTTCCACAGAAATCGGAATTCGTCTTAGGGCTGGTGACAGCGTGATGACCACCATGTTGCGGGTCATTCACAGAGGCCGTTATTTACCTCCTCCTTTCACTGACACACGGGAATAGAGGTGTGTTTATAAAAGGGAGCTGGTATCATTTGGGTACTAACAGGGAGCAGGAAAATCACCGGCTGTGCTTGACAGAACAGCCACACTTGGAAAACGCTCATTATCCCTCAATGAGGAGTTTAATCTCACTATGAGACTCTCTGCACAGCGCTCCCAGTGACACAGACTCAATCAACAGCTCCACTTCCACTGTTACTACCGACGCTGAATGAGGTGCTGGGTGGGAGAGTGGAGAGACAGTCATTGTATGTTTACATTTTAAAGATTGATTCACCTTCTGTAAATTTCTTTCTTGCCTTTTTTTTTCTCATCTGAATTGAAATCAGTTATCAGCCCCACTCTTCACAAACCTCCCCCACAGACTCAGGGGGAAGCAGCCACACACTTGACTGCTCTGTTTCACAACCACTGATTGGCTGTTTTTGGCAATACCAATGACAGATTGCATATGCTGTTGGAGGAACACAGCACCAACATATGTTCATTTCACAAACTTGCAGTTGCTTGGCTGGCCAGGAGAGGGCACAATAGAGTGATGAAACCAATGAGTATAACTGGCTTACCTTCTGTTTTTCCCCATCGGTACGGAGCCAATCGCACGGCACAGAGCCACATCACCAAGCTATCATGTGTCACCTGAAGGCCCTAATTCAGTCATCTGTTTAACCATTTTTAAATATATTATTATGGATACATATCTATGTTTTTATGACAAGCCAAGATGGGCTGTATAGCCTGTTTTCAGCATGTTTACCATGTGTTCTTATAACGCTGAGACTTATTCGTTTATTATTTTGAACATTTTTCAACCCCAATATATTTTTTCTATATATGTCCCATTCCTTTAAAATGTGTTTTTGAATAAAGAGAATGATAAGCACTGTGACTATGATTATGGGACACAATTCCTCCCTGCTCTGAAACTCAATTAACGAAAACAGCTTTTCAAGAACATGTGTTTCCTCCATAACTGTCCTTGTGTGTGTATGTGTGCATGCTTGTGTATGTGTTTGTGGGTTAAGTGTACACATTTATTGTATATTTGTGTGTAAAAAAATGAATGTGCATGTATGTCTATGTGTGTGTACTTGTGGCATGTGTTCAAGCTCCTTTGAATGATCAGAGTATATTGTACCATATGGCCAACCTCCCCCCTCACCCACCCCACCCCCAGCTCTCCACACCCACAAGCCAATGTGGATCAAATCCAGAACAAACACAACATCAATAAGAGCAATCACAGGAGTCGAGTGAGCAGAAGCAGGAGCTGGAGAGATCAGTCCTGCAGAGAAGCCCTTCACGTTCCAGACAGGAGGAAGAGACAGAGCAGCCCTCAAACACCTGAGACTCATGCCCACCAGAAAAAAACGGTACACTTTATTATTTATTATTTTTTTTTCCAATTACACTTCTTGGCAGTAGGCTGATGAAAATATCAAGTAACACTGGAATGTAGAAGGATTCTCATGGTGAACACTCTGGGGGGTGGGGGTGGGATTTGTAATGTATGTGTGTGCGTGGGGGGGCAAAGGGAGAGAGAGATTAAATTACAGAAGGCCTGCTCTTCCAATTATCAGTTAATGCTAGGTTCATTATTCCATATGCCTTATATTTCATAATAATAATAATAATAATAATAATAAACCATCATCACCATCATTTAGCTGTAGTAGCAGTAGTAGTAAAATACCTCCACAGACATCACTCATTAAAAGCAATGGCATTACAGCCATTGGATTCATGAGGATCATCTATAACAGGACAGGCTAATGTGAGGAGACCCCCCATCGTGTTCTGCCATGCTTCTTCACATCAAATACTTGAGAGGGACTTAAGACACTGAGGAGAGAACTGCAAGCGCTGGCGATCATGCACTCACTCGCCAGGGCCGACCACCTCACACACACAGAGCGGGGGCGTCGGAGGTCAGACTGCACTTGGTCACGAGATACTCTGTATATCATAAAACATAAATATCACATCCTTTTTTCTTTTTTTTTAAATCTGTTTTTTTCTTCTTCAATTGCACTTTTTTTTTTTTACAACTACGACTGCATTCCATACAAATAACGACAGTAACGATAAACGTTTCTACATTTTTTTTCCCATCTACACTTCACTACAATAATGCAAAAAGAACTTTCAAGGAAAAATGAAGAGAGAAAGCAAGAAGGAAAGACAGAAATAAAGAAAGGAAATGTAAAAGGATATTGATAACAGTGCAGTTGTAAGCTTTGAGTCCCTCGGAAACAAGAAATAGAAACTGATCAGCGCTTTTTTGTTAGCTTTTTTTGTGTAAAGATTGTGAACTACATTCAGCCGTTTGCTAAGTGAGAGCTGCGCGTTTCCTCTTGGGCGAAGGTCGTCGGAGCAGGTTTGTGATGCAATTACGAGGTGCAGGAGCTAAGCAGAGCCGCAGGCAGACTCCATATATAAAACACAGAATGCAGCTCAGGAGTGCGGAACACATTCAATATGTACTTTTAGATTTTTTTATATATGAACAAACAATGGTAAAAATAAAAACAATACTTGTTTTAAAACTAAAACTATCCCTCCGTGGATAAAATCGGAATTGCTGTCTCAAAAAATGAAATAAAACTCAAAAATAAAATAAAATAAAATAATAATAATAGCAATAACAATATTTTTTAAAAGCACAGAAAAAACCTGGCTGTGAAATATGAAGAGGTGAAAATCCCTATCTTCAGAAAGTAGAAGTACTTGTATTTGTTTCTACTCATGCACTAAAACATGTAATTTCACCAATTAGCACAACTTTTCAGCCAAGTACTGAATTGGCACGTGTGGAACAAATACATGGTCACACTTCTGCATTCTGAATCCAAGTTTTTCCCACCTCTGGAGTTAGGTGTCCATGGAGGGTTCTGGAATGACGAGGAAGGCGTCAAGTGTAACGTAGAGGGCTGCCCCAGTTTAACGTGTGGTTGGAGCAGGGCGGGGCCAGGGCGGGGCAGTGGGGGGGTCAGGGGATGAGTCAGTGTGTCCATCTGTCCATTTGTGTTTCTCAGAACTGGCTGGCGCTGCTGGGGTCGCACTGCAGTAGCCGGACAATGGAGGGGTCACTCTTGGCACCTTTGATGAACTCCTCCAGAGAGAGTTTGCCTGAGGGAGAGAGGGGAAGAAATCGTTTAGGTGAGTAGCTGTGTGTGTGTGTGTGTGCATGCGTGCGTGTGTGTCTGTGTCTAGGTGTGTGTCTTTGTATGTGTGTGTGCATCTATATGTGTCTGTGTGTGTGCGTGCATGCATGTGTGTCTGTGTCTAGGTGTGTGTCTTTGTATGTGTCTGTGTGTGTGTCTGTGTGTCTCTGTGTGTGTGTGCATCTGTATGTGTCTGTGTGTGTGTGTCTGTATGTGTCTGTATGTGTGTGTGTCTGTGTAGGTGAGTGTCTGTGTGTGTGCGTGTGTATGTGTGTGTATTGTCTGTTGCTGGATTATTATGTATGTGACAAGTCTGTGTAGGTTTGTGTGTCTGTGTGTGTGCGTGTGTATGTGTGTGTATTGTCTGTTGCTGGATTACTATGTATGTGACAAGCTGCAGTGTGGGTTTGTGTGTCTGTGTGTGTATGCGAGTTGTGTGTATTGTCCATTGCAGGATTACTGGTGTGTGTGTGTGTGTGTGTGTGCATTTCTGTGACTGTATTTCAGGTACAGGGATTATATTCCTGGTTCAGTAAAGAAGCCCCTTCTCTCAGTTAAGCACATCAAGAGAAGTACAGTACATTCCAATAATTTAACAGGTTCTCTCATCCACAACAACTAACAAAATTAAAAGCTCACCCAAAGCCCTTTAAACGTCTCAGCGGGGCCCCGTTTTTTACTGCACTGCTATCAGTCGATGAAAAAATCCAATATTAAAAACAACACGCCTTGGAAACAGGCCTCTATATTTAGAAAGGCGTGTGGACAGTAGTGAGCTGAGGAAGTATCGCCCAAGTGTGATTTTAGGACTGGTGTAAACATCCACGAAGGGTGTGTCACCTATGGAAAGGATATTATATAAATGTTATATGGTATTAAATATATATTATGAAAAATATGATTTATATGCGTATTGTGACCCTCCCCAGGCTGTCCCAGGGGTAGGTCCTGGGTCACAGTTTTGGGAAACGTTTGATTATGTGTTCACTGTCAATCATCCACAGCCACCCCACCCCCAATACTGGAGACCTGCTGCGTTCACAGCGTTTCATTATGTCCAGTCCCATCATGCCACAGCGATGATTGCAAACTGACACGGATTTTACATGCACCAGACATTTGTCAGTTGGAGCAACCTTAACTTTGGTATTTTTAGCTGTTACAGACGTCTGTGACAGCACAATTTCTCCTCAGACAGCAGACAGCTATCAAGAAATGTCAAACCCATGGCTGTATAACAGTGATGGGCCAATTAATTGAGCCGGGCTGGCTTCACTTGTCAGGCTTGTAGCTATGAACTCGACTAGTCTCTCACTCTGATGTGGTATGAGGCCATCTGCGTGGATGAGCTTTCGCTAATAAATCCATGGTCAGTTACACCCTCTGCTGTACACCTGCAATGTGTATAATTGACCCATGCACCAGAAATCATGATCCAAGGTTTACTGTAGGCATTTAAAGGGGACTCTTATGCACACTGCTTACATTTAAGAGCTGTATACATTCATGGTTACAATGGTCATGCCCTTGATGAGAATCAAACCGGCAACCTCTGCGTTATAAGACCAGCTCCCTGACCTTTACGCTACATAGCTTCCCTTGGAGGCTGACGCACAGCCGCGGGCAGGCTTGCAGATTTTTTTTGGGAGCGGTTCTACAGCTCAGCCTTCACAGCACGGAGGAATAAGCCTGGCACAAGAGGCTGAGAGGAGAGATAGTCCGTGTGACGTCAGTAGCTCATGGCGTCAAATGAGTCACCGTGTGCCGATGACGTTACCGTAAATGGCATCCCTGTTGGCAGATCGAAGGTTCGTGTGAAACTGTGGTCCCCCACCCTGACCCTATTGTCAGAGCCCATCCCTGTGTGAGATGCCTGCCATTAGCAGACATCTGCAGCCCATTTCACACGTCACCAGCGGCCAGAAATTAATGCTAATTAATGGTGGATGAGACACCTTACAACCTCGCCTAACGATCTTTTGTGTGTGTGTGTGTGTGTGTGTGTGTGTGGACAACTGTGTGATGATGTCACATGGCACATGCTGTCCGGCACACACACAGGTGAGGATCTGGGATGAATTGGAAAGGGTGACCTCATTACGCACATGGGAACCTGGCGGAGTATTGACATTGTTGGCCATTAATAGCACAGATGAGGGTTGGTGGCACAACTGTGTGAAATTACACCATTATTTACACAGCCAATCAAATCTACCCAAAGACCAACAACAGATATCGCACATTGCCCAGATCCTATTTAAAACCAAATTTAGAACCACATCAGGAGTTTGCGTATAGCACATTTCCATGTGTTTGTAAGCACAATTGTGTATTCAGATACGCGCTACCAGACAGGGAAGGTTGCGTCATGGAGCAGAGGATATGACTGCGGCAGGAAGTAGGTTACCAAGGTGACAAAACAGTGCTCAAGAAGATTGGGGAACTTGAAATATATCAGTCACCTGCTATAACACTTAAGCAGTTTCCTTATTAATTTCAGGCACTTAAAATAGGTGTGGGGTGGCGGTTTGGGACGGGTGCGGCAACATGGAGCTTGGGGGTGAAGGGCGGATGTGAAAAGTTGCTGCTTGGGTGGGTGCTGGGGAGACTGGGAGTGTTGTTTTGCTGTTTAAATAATAATAAAAACGGTATGAAAATGAAAAGCAATTACTATGTTCTGTTTGGACTATTCCACCATACATTCGGTCCACTAAAACAGAGCCCCTATAGTCCAGCTTTGGACAGGCAGACTGTGGCTGCCTGACTGACCAGCAGGGGATGCTGGTGAGCAGTGAGACACAAACATCCCTGCCCACTGAATTCCTTCCCTCCCTGGGAAATGCTTATACTGCATCCCCCAGTCAGGGCTGCTAGCCACAGCTAGCGCTGGCACGGCCCTCTACCAGTCTGTGGTGCCCATCCACGCACTGGCACCGTGCCTTAAGCTCACCCAACACAACTTCTGTGATCATTATCAGCAGTAGCTGAGATCCTACATTGAAGTTAGAACTTTTTTTGTCCCATGAGGTAATTTCTTTTTTCCACTTAAAGCTCAAGACATAAAAAGACATAAATTAAAAACTTTGTAATAAGTCAATTGCAATTTCTATGTGACACGGACACAAATACGAAGCAATATCACATGTGCACCACACTCAAAACTCACTGGCCAACAGCCATGCCATGGAGTTGCTAGGGGCAACTGAGCCAGAGGTTAGGCAGCTACGTCAAAAATGTGGAACCATCTGGGAAAGAGCTGCTAGATTTTGCTCAATCCTAAAACCTCACATAAACATTACCAGAAGGTTGGACCTGTAAAATAAACGGTCTGGGATGCTTCAAAACGCCTTGTGTTATTATATGATCTAAGTCCCCGATTAAAGCCAAAGGTAAGAAAACTTCACAGAGCTAACTGTACAAAGCCTTATGTTGGATAATTTGAACAGGAAGAGCCACCCATCAGTACCCCCCCCCCCCTCACCCCCCTCCAGGGGCCGCCCTCATGTTAGAGCAGGGGCATCTCTCAAGGCAGGGCGGGGGAGTTCCTCACCATCGTTATTAGTGTCCATCTGTCTGAAGATCTTGTCCGTCCGTTTTTCTGGCGTGGACTCATCTTCTGGCATCTTCATCACCGAGGAGACCATTTTATAGATTGCCTGAGGGAAAGCCAGACAGAAAGACATTATTGTTATTACAGGTTTTTTTTTATTTATTTTTTTTTTATACTATGTTTTCAGTGATGGTTATTGTTTGTCGTTTTCCACCTGTCTCTCCATTAGTGAGTGATTTGGTTCCATTACATTTGTGCATTAGGAAGATGAGATGTTTTTTGGTCATGTGAAATAATCCAGAGAAAGAGAGAGAGAGAGAGGCAGGAAAGATGAGGAAATATGAGAAGTATGGGAGGGCAGAGATCAGTACCGAGAGGAAACAGCGGAAAATGTGAAGCGGTTGATATCTGTAAACTGCCCCATTTGTTCCTGCAGTACTCCTAATTGGGCAAACCTTAACAGTGCTAGGAAATACCAAAGGCAGCTAAATGGCCCTTAAAACACCATTTGAAAAGCCTCAAGCTGAGACACACGGCTCTGCCACTGCGCTTGACCACACTGCACATATTTGTCTCTGCACCCTGGGCTGGAGTTTTGCCCTCCACAAGTGATGTAAAGAATGAGGTACTATGACACCAAAGAATGGGTGGAGCTACAGCAGACAATTACTGGATCGGCCAATCATAATGGACCGTTACTAGTAACTGATACTGTAGCTCCAACATTCATGGTACCTCACTCTCCCATCTCTCAACCCCTTCCACCCCAAACGATTAATTCCACTCCCTTCAGCCCAGGTCAGCTCAAAAAGATCTAGGGACAGGCGGTCTGCAAACGAGCGAACAAAACTGTTGAGCTCTCTCTTCATCTTCCTCCTCTTCCTCCCCTCTCTGATCAGCCGAGAGCGACTCATTCCTGTCCTTTATTTTCAATGCCATTATTTCACTTCCACGGCTTCCTGATGTTGTCACCCTCATAAATTATTCAAACCTCTTGCCGCTCTCAGAGAAAAAAAAAAGGCCATCTGAGTCTCACTGGTGAGAAGAAAGAGAGAAATCTGAGATCCATAATTGCTGTTTGAAGAGGAGGGCGAGAGAGAGAGAAAGAGGCAATAACAGCTAGAGAGGAAAGATGGATTTCTTTGTGACACCGACAACACCTCATAAAACTTACTCAAAGTAATCTGGAACTATGCTTTCATTCTTTTATGTACCCTTTTCTCTACAGACTGAATTATTTCTGTAATTTTCACCCCCTGATGGCATAGCCCATTCGGCAGCTGCCGGAATGCTAAAATGGTCTTCCATTCACTCAGTTTAGACAGAGACAGAGTTTCTATCCATCTTTATTGGGAGATTATAACACACATCATAGGCTATTTAATGCACAGAAATAATTCATCCAGGAAACACAAACAAGAGGCCAACACTTCTATACCCTTAACCACTCCCTGCAAAGGAAGCTGGAGGGGACTGAAAGACGGAGAGAGAGGTAGAGAGCGAGGAAGTCAGGCAAATACAGAGCAGCTCAGACCAAAAAAAAAAAAAAAAAAAACTCCAAAAAACACACTATTACTGGTTAAACAAGGCATTGAAACACCTAGTGTCAATGTTACAATGAGCTGTCAATCACTTGTTTCAACCAGTCAAAAGGTATTGCGCTTTACTGTAGGCTACAATTACTGGTCGGAATCAGTCAACCACTGGTACCACAGAGTGTCCACCCATTACTGGTGTCATGACAACTCGCTCTCCTATCACCAGCTCAAGCCTTGATTTCATTAATGTTTATTTGAGCAGGGACAGATTCAATTAGCACGTTGCCCACGGTGAATTATAGCAGCCAGACGTACTGCCACACCACACATTAGCTTCAGGTAATTTCCAGTGTTCCGTCTCTACACAGGCTTCAAATATCAGGGAAAAAAAAGATGAGACAAACAAAACAACAACAAGACATTCACAAGTGATTACATCCTTGCTGTACATTTGAAGCAGGTTTTTTGTTTCCAGTTAAATTCAATAAAGTCTTGCAGTCTTTCAAAGTAATCTGGAAGTGAGCTCCACAGTCAGACTCCAGGGACTTGCGATCACAGGAGACGGAGTCATGAAACTTTCAGCAGTCAAGCAGCACTTACGCTGACAGGTGACAATTGCACACTGACACAGAGACTAACTGTGGAGCAGAGATACTGCAAAAACCCCAAGAAATACAGCCAACCACTGTGTCATTGTCAACACAGTAATACGCTCAGAGTGATAAGTATGCAAGCAATCAGTCGGTAATACGCAAAATAAATATAAATAGACATGAAACATATTATGGTAACACACACACACACACACACTAGTATTGCAGCACTATATATGAAGAGAAAAAACAGTATGCCATACTGAGACTTCCAATCAGTACAAGTGGACAATGGGGCTAATCACGTGTAATCTACAGATCACAGACCTGCACCAATCATATCCCGCTATGGAGGGCAACAGTAATTTGATTGGTTGATCAGTGGTTGATAGAATGGAGTAGCACTGTTGCAGGGGTGGAGCAACCCCATGCCTAGGGGCCAGTCTAAATGCAGGTTCTTGTTTCCACAAATTACCCTGGCTCTACTAACTGTGTACAGTAACGCTGGCTCACTGTCTGATTACTCATTACTTGCTCACTGTTCCCAAAGAACCATTACATAAGAAATATAAAAATTACAATCTCAGAGTGATGTTTTTAAATGAATCTCTGAGTACCTCTGCCCTTTTGCAGCTATGTGATGGCTGGAAGTCTTGGTTCTTGCAGTATTTCTCTTATAAGGAAAACCTCTGTGTCATGAGAAAGCACAGTTGAGATCCTTGCTTGAGTTCAGTAAACTTTGAGGGACATGGGGGCTGAAACGGTAAATTAGCTACTTGCAAAGACCCACTTCACTCTTTAATTAGAGAGCAGTAAAATACATGATTGAGGAACACGAAAACACTCTTCATCTGTCATTCATGAGCATACAGAGGTGTACAGCTAAAATGAAAGATCACTTGCACAATTAGGCTAATTAAATAATTAAGGGCACATGCTGAAATGAAATCTCCCAGATGAAAAAGAACAATGCCAGTACTACAGTGCTACTACAAGAGATCACTTTACAAACATTTAAGTCAAATTATTTTTATCTCATCAGACTCCTACAACAATACTAATAAATTCAAACATATGATACAAATATCTATAGCAATATTACAGATGAATAAATGTCAAAGAGTACTACAAGCAGAGAGCACTAACACTTTTAAAAAGCACCATTTTCCAGTTCCATTTGCAGTTGTAGTACTTCTACGTTCTTTGTCCCGTTTGTAGTTCTGTGTAAGGCTTTCTGAGAACAAAATGGCCCATGACCCTGAGAAAACATGACATCCGATCAGCAGGTCCGCTGTATGAACGTGATACAGACCACACCATGCCCAGCACTGCACTGTGTCTCCCCCACCAGAGTGTGCGCTGTTACGGCTTACGCAGGGAAAAGCCACCCCTTCCCCCCAAAAGGCTTGTTTATTCAGGGCCGTGTGATCCAGAGGTGTATAATGTAGATGCTGATCACAATCCACTGCTATGCAAAATTGACAAGTCCGACAGCCACTTTGGGGGGGGAACAGATTTCCGACCCGCTGATTAAATCTGAAACATCTCAGATTAAATTGCACCTCCGGCTCGTTGTTGTGTGGAAATATTCTTCACGGATAATTGTGTCATGGTGCTGGGAGCTGTGAGCGTGTATGTGTGACTACATGCATTTGCATATGTATGTGTGTGTGTGTGTGTGTGTGCATGCGTGTATGTGTATGACTGGCTGTGTCTATGTGTTTATGTGTGAATCTGTTTGGTGGCATGTGTGTGAAACTATATTAGATGTCTGCGGTAACAGGTGTCATAATACAGAAACAGACAATTTGTCATCCTCAATAGTGAACGATTCTCACGGTACATATATGCAGATACACAGGGATGCTATGAAAATTAGAGCAACCGCTGTGAGATAAGAAACTGCGCTGCTAAAGCACACGGGCTCAGGGCGAGCTGGGGCATGCATCATCTCTAAAGCATGCTCAGAAATGGAGAAAATCCTTCACTACCGCCAAATACCACAGCGATAATGTGGAGGAACTAAGAATAAAAAGTGTAGCTCACCTACTCACGTCAGACCGACAAAGCCTACCTCCAAGCAAGAAAAATCTAGAGTCTGAACGTCATTTTTGCATGAAAAGCATTTTGCATAAAAAGTTGATGAGGAATGAAAATACATGAAAATAGACATGTACTAGTAACAACAACAATATACTGCATATAGAAAAATAAATAAAAGACATGGACAGTGGCAGACAGAGAAAGACAGTAACAGTGAAAGAGAGAGAAATAGAGGAAGCTTGAAATAGAAAGAGAAAAAACATTTGGAAGTGCGAGAGTATAAGATGGAGCGCTTAGGAGTTGTTACCTGACAAGTATGGAAGACCTTTTAGAGGGACATACTACAGCCCCACCAACAGCACAACAAATCTTCATTAAAGTATAAGTAATAATTCTGTTGTTTATTTATTTGCTACCACTTGTATGGTACGCTTTGGCAGTATATATCAATCTACGCTGTTTGGGATTGAAGCTGACTGAACTGAGATGGAGAATGCGTGAGAGGGAGTGTGTGTGTGTGTCGGTGTACTTAAAGAAGTGAGAGAGAGCCTTGGACAGCAGTGGGGATGAGATGAGAGAGAAATAGAGAGGGAGAGAAAAAGACGGTGAATGAGAGAGATGGGGATGAAATGAAAAAGCAAGGGAGCACCAAAAAAAAAGAGAGAGTGAGGGAACAGGAATACTGAAAGAAAGATAAAGTGAAAGAGCTTGAGATGTAGATTAGGTATGAGAAACTGTGAGGGAGAGGGATGGGGAGGGAGGACGGGGACTCACCTGCACGATCTCCAGCATCTCCGCGCGGCTGATGTATCCATTGCCGTCCAGGTCGTACATGCTGAAGGCCCACTTGAGCTTCTGCTCCAGCTTCCCGCGGGACGTGACGCTCAGCGCGATGATGAACTCCCGGAAGTCGATGGTCCCGTCGCCGTTGGTGTCGAAGGTGCGGAAGACGTGCTCGGCGAATTTGGAGGCGTCGCCGTAGGGGAAGAAGTTGGCGTAGATCTTCTTGAACTCCTCCACGGTCAGGTGGCCCGTCGGGCAGTCCTTTAGGAAGCCCTTGTACCACTCCTGCAGCTCGTGGTCCGTGAACTCCGTGTTCTCGCGCAGGTCGTTAAGCACCTCCGGCCGCAGCTTGCTGTTCTGTTTACCCATGATGCACTGCTTCCTGGCTCCAGCGCCTGTTCCTCTCCGGCCTCTCCTGTCCCGTCTGTTTGTTCCCTCGCACCTCCGCGGCACTGTCCTGCTCCGTCTCTTCTCTCAGTCCTCGGCTCCTGCGCTTCTTTTATTCTCCCTCTTCCTACTCCACTCCACTCTATGCACCTTCTCTTCTTGTGCCTCCTTATGATCAGAATGACTGACTCCTGGAGAGTCCTGGAGAGAGAGAGAGAGAGAGAGAGAGGGGATGTGAGAGTAATAAAGGGGAGAGACAGAGAAACAGCAACTGGTACAGAGTTATACTTGATACATAAACACACGAAAGAGAGAAGAACAGAGGGGAAAGAGAAGGGAGGTGGTGAAAAAAGATCCAGCAAGAGAGAGAGAGATACAGTGAGAGAGGAAGACAGAGAGCGGGATGGGGAGGAGAGAAAGAGAGAGAGAGAGGGGAGAGAGAGGTAGAAAGAGTGTGTGTGTCTGTGTGTACAATGGGTGCCAGATGAGAGGGAAAAGGAATGAGAACAGGCAGACCCCATGACAGGAATGTTCATCAGTCTTTTGTGTTTAAATCAATTGATTTCTTACCCCCTTGTGGCTCCCCCAAGTTCTCATAAATATAAGTCAAAAAGACAAACTGCTTTGTTCCGGCAACAGCCATTCAGATACGAAGAAATGACATGAATCATAAACAAAACGTAACATAAATTAGGAGTGATTAATTAGCGGTGGGGTGACATTTCGGCGTATCTTTTGCCGTGCTGCAGCCGTTTGATTCATGAGGTTGTTCTTTACTCAGCAGTCAAACAGAAGAAGTCAAAGAAAACAAAGTACTGTTATTTCCCTCTTTCACAACGCATGAGGGCAGGAACCCACTGTTGGCACAACATTGGCACAACATTGGCACAACGTTGGTTACATGCCAAGAGATGCATCTGGTCAGGCAAACTGCAGGTAACTAACAGGCTTACCTGGGCTGAGTGGCCATTCAATAAATGTTCCAGGCAAAAATTTTAAAGACTTTTCTACCTTTCAATAAGATAAAGTAATGGAAAAAAAACATTTGTCCGGTAGTTTCCTGTCTTTACAGTGTTTTAGTCTTTCACATCTTAATCTCTCTTTTCTTCCCCTTTTCTTTCACTTGGGACATTTTGCATTCACCTGTGCAATTACAGAGCCACTGATTTCAGGATGGATGCTATAAACAGAATAAATTACTAATGTTTTCATCTGTTGACCTGAGACTGGAAAATTCAATATAAAATTATAATGAAAAAAAAAACCTTTCCTGGTGTATAATTTTGTGGAACTTACGTAGACTCCTCGCATGAAAGAAACAAAACAAAATAAACCAAAACAAAAAAGAACTTTGATCCTTACAAAATCAGTTCCTGTTACTTCCTGCAGTCTCAAGTTTCTGAACCACTTAGGTGTCATACCAAAGATTACCTGGAACTATGGCAGATCACCGTTTCCATGACACTGTGCAGCATAAGTGCTGGCAAACGCACAAAAATGCCTCGCATTCATCTATAAACACAATGAAAATGAATAATGAGGACTAAATGAAACATTAATGGATCATTTAGCAACAGAACAAATGGACTTCTCATTCCTGGCTCTTAATTAAGAGACAAAAAAAAATGAATAATTAAACATCAAAACAAACAAGAACATCCACAACAAAAACATCCATCAATTCTTGCCAAAGCATGCACAGCCAGATTTCACAGCCTGAAATACAAATGAATATATGTTCAAATATTATGAAAACATACTACACAATGTATTACAATACTATACAACAGGTTTCCACAGTGTACAGTCCTGGAGGGCTGCAATATCTACTGGACTTTGGGGTGTTTCGGCTCCTAACTGATCTACTGATTTGTTTAAATCACTGATTTAATCTATACAAAGTCCACACACCTTGACTAGGACCCAAACAAATGCAGTCAGTCTCTTTAAGGGCATATGCAATACAATTAAACAGCCTTTATATTACAGTGCAGGTTTCCTTAAGTCATTTACATTTAACTAGAGACAAGCAAGCATGTCCTTTTCATTCTAAAACAGAAGAGCAAATTCCCTTAAAAAGTCTGAACTCTTTTTTTGCTTTAACTGGACATGCCCTTAAAAAGGCAAGGTTCATTTGATTGCATCCTGGCCCAACTTTTCAAAGTCCACAAAGGCTGCAAATTAAAAAGGAAGCCACAGAAATCTGTCCGCTTCACAGCCACCCAATGCTGGAGTTTAAGACCCCTGTACTATACAATATGTATTACAATCCTGAGAGAGGTGCTCTGACGCTTCAGTGAATTTCAGAAAAAAAAAAAAAGAAAAAGGTGGAGTGGATGTGGGGCACTGAGGTCGAAAATTGAGAGCTTCGCATGAGGTTGGGGGACCCACAAAGCCCCTCTTTTGTGTGCTTGTTAAGAGCCTGAGCTTCCTGTTTTAATTGAACGAACAGTGTTTGCTGTTATTCAGCCTCTCTCCGCATTCATCCATTACCAATGAGTCACCGACTGCTGAATACCCCCCCCCCCAATCCATCCTTCCCCACCCTCCCCCAATTCCCCAACACACCCTCCCCCCCCCCAACAAAACAGAATACATTTAGTGACCATGAGCCCATTTCCCTAGTTAAAGCTGATTTCATACAGGGACATTTTCAGGCTTATCCAAAACTGATTGTGGTTGGGGAGGACATGTCAGAGACAAGGGTCTTCTCCATTAGAGTTTCTGGGGTCAAGGTGCCACCATTGTGGCTGGAGGTGAGGGGGTGGGGGAGGTTGGAGGGTACCTGGCTTACCATGCCATTACACAACATTAAATGGCTAATGTTTCACTGTAGGGGAATCTGGATACTGACCTCCATCAGGTTGAAAGCCGAGGTTCTGTTCTGTAATGCCGACAGCTTTGTGGTCGTACAGGTGATGTGCACGGTTATGTGTCAAATTAAGTGAAAAGAGCTAGATCAGTCTCGACAATATAAAACTTTGAGGGAACCGTTATGACTGCAACTTATGTTTTTTAATAATATTACCAGGATGGGTCAGACATATGCATCTGCAAAGTTGCTGGGAGACCGTTGTAGAGCAAAGTGCTATCTATGTTTGAGTTTCTGTATGTATGGAAGAGGGAATGTGTTTGTTTGCATGAGAGTGAACGTGTGTGTGTGTCGAGTGTGTGCGTGCGTGCGCAAGTGAAAATGGAAAGGGAAGCACAGGAGTTAGTCACTGTGTGTGTGACGTATTAAATTACATGGTTTGCATGCCGCTGTTTTGGTCCAGCAGATGTGTTTTGATACTTTACTGACAAAGATTGCAGGGGTTTTGCTTGATGTGGCATCTCATCAGATTTAGAGTGGCACTTTGCCTCATTCAAAATGGCCGCTGTGTCTGCCTGGCAAAGCACTGCCAGTGTTTCAAAATCATGATTTGAAATGCTAAAAGATCATTTAAAAACATGTTTATGCACTGCTGCTCAGCACAGACGGTAAACAGATAGTCACACTGGGAGTTCATTTCTTAATGTTGTGTGTTCTGTACCTAATATAAAGTAATTTATAAAAACATCTGTGGGAAGAGCACCCACTGAGACCGCTGGGGACACAGCCGGTATACCACAGGACACAGTGAAAGGGTCAAAGCTGGTGTTTCAGGAATTAAAATTCAAATGCTGGATATTTATTTTAGGTGTCGTGCTGTGTACCTTCAGGAAGCTCACTCAATATCGGAAAGTCAGAGAGGCGGAATATATTCTATGGACAGACAGAAAGGAAAATCAAATATTTGCCTGAGGTGTTACTCAGCTCTTGGAAAAAAAAAAAGTAAATGGTAAAAGACAAAAAAATTGAGAATGGCAGAAGAGAATTCTGCACCTATTCACCTGTCCTGATTACTGATTTTTGACCAGGCTGTCAAAATGGATGCCGTTTTGGCAAAACGTTTTGGTTTCTACTTTTTTCCCCACTCACTTTGAAATTCATAACAGCATCTGTCAGTCACATTATAGCAAACCCTCCTCCATGGATTTCTGAGCACACAGAGAGGTGAGCTCCCTCCTCACCAGCACTGTCTGATAGTCAGTCCTCCACTCTCCCCCCCCAGTCTACTGCAGTCTGGTGACCGAGCTGTGAGATCACCTTATTAGCTTTGGCCCGGAAGATAAAGTCATATCGCTGGTCAGTGGTGGGCAGTGGTGTAACAGACCATAGTTGATCTGTGACCCATACGGTCCCTCCTCCCCCCCCTCACTGTTCTGCACACATGCGAACCGCGGCTTAAATGCAAAGTTCAAATGTAATAGTGTGAAATACAGTTTTACTGCCGCTGTTATTTTTTAAAGTAATAAGTCCCTGAATCTCGATGCAGAGTGTAGCGTTACAGACACAAATAAACATCTGCTGTATTGTCGTTTACAGAATTAATTGACTAAGCAGATAATATGCAGGAGCATCCTGAACATGGCATGTTAGTCTCATAATGCACCGGAACTCATTTCTGACGTGAATAACGCCACACAGCATATCAATGCGCTCTGACAAAATAGTTCCGGTAACTAAAAGTTATATTTGTCTCCCTTTTTTTTTTTGCTGATCCAAAAAATTATCCAATCTGTGACTCAAAAACTGTGATATGATCCACGGTTGGACACGGACACTGATCCCTCCCTCCCTGGGAGACGCTGCGGCCAATCACACCTCACCTGGGGGTCTTCCAGCCAGAGTTGCCCCAGGCACAGTCTAGACTGGACAGCCAGACTACAGCACACCTGACCGCACACTGCAACAGTGGCCATAGAATTTTATCAAAAAGATCAAATTTGTGTTTGCATGGTGTCCGAAATACTGAATTCTATACGCTGTAAATTTTTAGCTGTTATTCAGCACAGTGAAGTGAGTAACCACTGTGATATTTTAAATGTCTTTCCAATTAGCTAGCTAAGTGAGCTTTACAAAGGGCTGACATTTCATTAAACAAACTATTTCAAGGTTGGTTAGGCGACTGCCTAGTAAAACATTTCCAACTGCAGTACAAATGTTCAATTAATTTTCACAAATAGAATAAAAACTCTTTTTTTGTTTTCTGAGAGGAAAGCTGGTACGAGAGATGAGTGAAGGGGAAAGTGAGGAGACAGGTGTGAGTAGGGGTGGTGTGACATCGCACTGCTGTCGGTAGTAACACAACGTGAAGGTGAGATTCCTCCAATGTGTTGATGAAGCAGGTAGCACACTGTACCAGGAGTAACACAAAAATGAACACTGTGGGCATTACGCCGTAACTACAACTGTGTGAGAATGTGGAGAGCACATACTGTAAATACACTATAAATACAGAGGCAGTGACCAGGACTCAGGACTCTACTTTTGTTTCATGAGACAGGAGATATCAAATGAAGATCCAAGCCAACACGAGTCTCTTCCATCTCTAACACAGGTATGGTTTCCATGGATACTCCCCTGAGTGATTAAGTAAGAATCTGTTCCATTCCATGTGTGTGTGTGTGTGTGTGTGTGTTTGTGTGGTGGAGAAGGGACCCGTGTTCGCATGTTTGCGGACTTCTTGGAATCCGCTGAGGGCCACAATGGGGTGGAACTCCTTCCTCATTCTGTTTCCATGGCCGTTAAAGGATTTTCACGCCGCCAGAGATGCTGTCACGAAACCAAGCCCAAGACGGGAGTTAGAGCCAGTGGTCCAGCACGATGGGTAACCACGGCAAAGAGAGAGGGAGGGAGGGAGGGAGGGAGAGAGAAAGAGAGAGAGAGAGAGGGCCTGTAGATCTGGGAGGCAGTAGCCACGGCGACAGACAGAGAAGCCAAGAACCTCCACTGAAATAAGAAAAAAAAAAACCCATCTTTTGTGTCTGTCTTTGTGAGTGTCTGGAAAGTAACAGAATGACGTGAAAAGGCTTTGTGCTTTGCTTTTTCTCTCTCCGCCCCCCCGCCCCCCCATCCCAAACTGCCTTCCCATTCCCAGCCGATCCACACAAACTGCAAGCAAAAACAGAGAAAAGCACTTGATTTTCAGTCTGAGTACAGTACTTCACTATGACTAGCTGCACTTTTATGCTCCGCTTTCACTTCATGGCAGGAAGTGGCTGAGTGAAGAGCTTGCTATTATTCTTAAGGAATAAAAAGAAAAAAAAAAAGTCTAATAATAAATGTTTCTGTAACGGAAAGGAATGACGAAGAGCAGGTGTGGACTTCTCTAACCTCCAACAATGGCTTGAAAGTTAAAACATCTGTTTCTTGCTTTGCTGAAATGTCTTCACAAATAAAGAACTTAAAATTATGACTTATAAGATTGTTTGATCTGAGTGTGAAATCCATACCAGTTAGTAGTTTTGTGCACACAGCTTTTACAGCAGCTCTCCGCTATGATCTTTGCAATGGAAACGAGTAGCATCAAAAAGAAATAAGATCCCGAGAGGAACACAGTCATGAGTCACCCACTCGCGTATTTAACGACAGGTTTTACAACACGTTTATTCCTTCTGTCAAAAAAAGGAACAAATTCAAATCGGGCTTTACTGGCATGAAGGAAATGTAGTGTTGCCATGACAATTAAATAGCAGAAGACTATAGTCATGTATGGCTGTCTCCACCTTTCGTTCTTCTTCTCCTCTTTCCCCCCCCCTTTTCTTTCTGTTATTCTCTTTTAAGTTCAAGTATGATATATTGGCACGGCCATACATCTCACAGTGTTTACAAAAGCATTCATTTGTATAAAATGTTAATCAACAGGAAAAACGATACACGCAAGAAACATGCAAGAAGTCAATACACACCCTTAGTTTTATCAAACACTGTTGGTGTCTATTTACTTCTTGCCTTGTCTCTGTATAAATGATACCTGTTATTTTTTTTATTATTTTAAGTTTCTCTACCGAACGCACTTTTTCTCTGTCCTTTAATGAAGCGCTAACGCTAATCTGTTCCGCCCTGCTAGGAAACCACAGTCAGCAGTAACGCACAGTACATAATGGAAGGAGGTGTGTGAGTGTGCACGGGCCAACGTGAAGGACAGAGGAGTCCCGCTGACGTGACGGTCTCTCTCCTCTCTGTCTCTCTCACGCTGTCTTTTAAAATGATATGGGCTGAGGTTCTGCCATCCACTTTTGATGCCTGTGCAGTGCCAAAACAAGCTGAAATGTGTGCCGGTGAATTGTGCCACTTGTTGGTCACTATGCTGAGGCAGTGCCATTGAAAGAAAAAATGCATGTTGTTTCCTCTTTGTTGTGGTTAGAGGTTTTTCTTCAGTAGCTCCGCCCGTCTCTCCCTCTCTCATCCTTCTCGCACAGAGGCTAACTGCAGACACTCCTCTTGCACGTACTACTGCACTTAACATTTTTGTAGCTGCACTATTTATTTAGATAAAGCTGCAGCAACACACAGCAAAGAACAGCTAATAAACACTCAATCATTCAATGGCAAAACACAACTTGGACATCAGTATGATTGCAAAAAAAAAAAAAATAACTGAAGTAATCAGAAAACAAAAAAAAAAGAAATTGATGATAGAAAGGAGACAGATAATAAGGACATAGTGGAAAAAATAGCAGTCTCATCTACACAATTAAGAAAAAAACAGGGTGGCTCAAAAATATTGCAAATTTCAAGATGTGAGCGGCAACTCGATTATGGTAATGTAAGCACCGATCTACACCCAGTGCTCCTGACTGGCTCAGCGCTGACAGCCCTGCCAAGTGTGCCACATCGACACGTCGGCCAGACTCTTAGCGAAGTCTCGCTCCACTAGCACGAGGAAAACAAACTCTGCTCCGCTCCCCGCTCCACGGCTCGGCCGCCTGGAGACGTGCGACGAGCGTCCACGCGGGATCTCCTCGCTCCTCAGCCTCTGGAGCCAGCAGAGAGAACGGGAAGAGGAGGCCACACAGGGGATAGCCCAGGGCTCTGATCCTCCGAGCATAGCTGTGGTGCTGATAAAGACTCTGCACTAACCTCAGTCTGCCATCTCTGACCCAGCGGCCCTCCAGGAGGGGAGAACGAGGTGAGACCCCCACCCCACCGCATAACACCTTCGAGTTGCTTCCGTTAAAGCCGGATTCGCTCGATACGCAAGGCCGCTGATAGCCTGGCAAATAGACAGAGCGAGTTATTGACTCTAGGGGGAAGGGGCGCATCCGGTGGCGTTAATTGCTCTGAGCGCGGCTATTGAATTCGCTCCTCTTAGCGCCGCTGAGGATAATTGCGGTCTGAAGCTTAGAGAAGGGAGCTGACGCCGTATCTGCAGCCCATCTGTACACAGTCGGACCCAGGCCACGCCAGGCCCCAGGTCAAAATAAGCATTTCAAACACTTTAAGCCAGTATTACAGTAAAAAATACAAAAACTTGCATGCCAACTGCTGGTTATTACACTGTATTAGAGTTGATTTAAGACTGAATTCTGTGTACCCATATACGTCAAAAATGTCAAATTTAACCCTTCAGATGTTAGTGAACAATATGCAGGTTACTTAGATGTTATCAGGTAATGCACTCATACAAGTTTATGTAACACTGTGCTATAGCACTGATGCTAAGGACCTCCTTTTAGTGGTTTTCAAAAAAAAATTCATAAGAATTGTTTTTTTTTTGTAACAGTTTTCCTTTTCTATGGGATCTACACAACTGTTTTCAAGCCTGTCTATATCTGAGGTGTTAAAGCATGTCAAACACAGTCTGGTTTGGTCCCTACAACAGACTCAACCGAGCCAACAGCACAGCACCTGGTCAAACTATGTTCGCATTTTCCATGACTTTTGACTGACATTTTCAGCAAAAATGTCAAGGCTTTTCTAATGCTGCATTGACCTTCTGCATACCGCAAAATCAAGGAAGATCTGGCTTCTGTGCAATACTGAAACTGCAATGTAATCAGAGACCAATCACAAACGAGTTCTGGAACACCATCGTCAGCACATGGACATTACCAGATTTCCTCATACATGAAATAATGCTTGTGAGTTGAGGGAAGACAGATGTGTTCCACATGTAATAAAATAAAAATAGGATGAGTGCACTTTTTTTGAAACATTTTTGATTGCGGACAATTTCCCATGACTGTTTAAGAACAGTGGGATATTCCACTGCTTTCCATGACTTCCCAGATTTTTCCATGAATTCCCAAGAGCGTGGGAGAGCCTCAGCTCAGGACTGCAGTTTCCAAACACCGTGGAGCCATTTTCTGAACCTCTAACTGCGCTACAAATACAGATACAGCTGTTTCCCGTGACACACAATCTGTACATTCACACACAAAAAATACACATTAACTAAAAAGATTCAGTCAAACACACACACACACACACAAGCACACATGCGCGCACTCACACGTGCACACTCACACACACAAGCACACATGTGTGCACTCACACACACACACACACACACACACAAGCACACATGTGTGCACTCACACACACACACACACACACACACACACACACACACACACACACACACACACACATGCGCGCACTCACACGTGCACACTCACACATGAACGCATGCACACACCTGTCTAGCCTGAGGATTCTTTACAGAGGCTACAATGAGCCAGCACTCAGTTATTAGGAAGAAGCATAAACTGCCTGAGGGTGTCTGCCTGCTTTGTTTGTTGGCACCTGATTCCACAGGGCTGGGGCCATCAAGCAAAGGAAGAGCAAGCACGGGGTGGTTGCCATCACAACAAACTATCAATCACTGGCTTTTTGAACCAATCAGAAGGTTTTGTTCTACAAAGCAAGACAAAATGATTGGCCTAACTCAAGTAATGCGGTGACAGCACACGGCAGCCCCGCCCAGTCTTTCAGGTGTCATTAAGTCACAGTCTCCAAACAAAAGTCCTATCACAGCTTAATGCTTGACTGAACTGCACCAAAGCAATTTTGAGGAGACGCACAGAGGTTATACTTCACTGCAACGCTTTGCAAAGAGCTACTGTAAAATGGCTGTAGACAATGGGTGGACTCACCCCAGCCCCCTACCCACCCCCGCCATTCCCCTTCCCTGTTTGACAGAATACAGGCTCTGCAAAGGCGTATGCACCCTGCTGTACAGCAGGAAAGTACCGGTAGAAGTCTGACGTTTGTTATAAAACAGGTTCCATGTCTGTCTGTCTGTCTGTCTGAGCTCCCCTGGCCTGGCACGTAACACTCTCCAGGCCTGTCTGTATGTCCGTCTGTCTGTCAGACTGTACTCACATAAACAAAAGGTCCAATATAAAGATTAAACCAATGTTTGGAAGATCTACAGAGACCGAGAGTGCACACCCAAAGAATACATTTGTCATTCATTTATGGTGTCACACCGATGTTTAGTTTGTGTGTTTTATGTTCCAAAAATAATAAAAAGCATAATCACAAAAAATACATATATAGAGAGTGTCACAAGTCTCAAGGCATGAGAATGTTTCTCCCGCATCAAGTCAGACCTCTGAAAATTGTCAAGGAGACCAACAGCACCGACCAATTACGAACATCAACACAATACAATTTTAGTTGCCCTCTGTCTTTGTGATGCCTTTGTTTAAGCATTTCTAAAATTTTTTCGGGTCTGCTTCTAACTAAATTTTTGCCTGTTAAAAAAGCAGTCATTTTGTGAGTATGTTCATCTATAGCCTGAGAAACGATTGAAATCCCATTCGCTTCACTCTATGCGTCCTCTCCTAATAAAACACTTCCTTGCCCCCATTTTATCCGTAGTTGTAGCCTACACTTTGAGCAACTGTTGATAGGAGGGGGAGTGGGAGTAACAGGGATGCAGGAATGCAGGGAAAGGGTAAATGAAATTTTTTGAAACTTTATTAGTTTATTGAACAGGGACCATTCTCATCACAACTGATACGCCAGAGCTAGCTCCAGAGCTAATTTTCATCTGCGGTCCCCAGACAGGGAAGTCATTCAAATACCAATGGCAGCGCTAACACAGAATGCTTGACAATAAAGCATGGAAGTAATACAAAGAAGCTAGTGAGCGTGAAACTGTTCTGAAACTTAAGTTAGTGTATGAGAGTAGGCTCTAGTTAATAATATTGTTCACAGCTGCAATTACTTCATTCGCTACTAGTTACCCCTAATTTCACTGTCCTTACACCCCTAATCTGGACATAGATAATTATCATGTTAGGCATTCTGAGAAATCCAAGAATAATATAGAGTCAAAAGTTAAATCAGAATTTGATATCTGTTAGTTTATAGTGTGTGCTGACCAAACTGAAAAGAATGTGACACAACTGTACTACACATGTCAAGTTAAGATGAGTCAGAATGCTGTTTGTTTGCTCTAAGTGTGCCTTTGGTGTGGAGATGGGCAGATTACTCTCTCTCTCTCTAAGTCCATCAAGCCATTACTCTGTCATTCTCTCCCTCCTCTATCAAACTTGCCATTCTTCCAGCTCCTGTTGAGGTGGACACCTGACCCCCCCCAACCCCCCACCCCTTTGTGTATATGCCACGCCCAGGGGGTGGTGATTCTTCGTTTCTCTCTTATCTCTCAGGAAGAGAAGGAAGTCTGATTAGAGGAGCAATCTGATGCTGCACTGTTCTGATTGTTACAGGCGGTTGCACGTGTGTGCATGTGTGTGTGTGCGCGCGTGTGTGTGTATGTGTGCGTGTGTATGTGTGTGTGTGTGTGTATGTGTGTGTGAGTAAGTATGTAAATGTAAGTGTGAGCTCACTTATGTGCCAAGAAGGAAACTGTAATTACTCTTACATTTTTAGAGAATGTGTGGCTTTTCTGAGCACCAAACCACAGCTTGCATAAGAGGGAAACGAAAGGAGCCTCTTTGACTAAAAAGGCGGGTTTTCCATTTTAGGGAAACATATGACAAACAATACCTACATGAAAGTCAAATATCATATGTAAAATATCCATCCGCATGAATGACTGTATGCAAAACGTGTACACAGAATACGTTTCTGTGAATAAGAGCATCTGCTAAATAAACACTTAGTGTAGTGACTCTCAAACATGGTTCCAGATACCCATTGTGCTGGGTGTGGTGTTCACAAAAGCCACACACTCTCTAAGGAAGCAAGCGTGATCACAGTTCCTCTCTGGACATGTGAGTGACCACACCCTAAGATCTACGTATGGACACACATGTAGTAACACACACGCTCACACAAAAATATACATGTGCACACCCAAACAAGCACACAGGCACGTGCACAAATTTTTTACCACACCCAACACATCCACAGAAGCATACAATATCCCAGTTCCCTTTGAGTGTGAGAACCCCTGATTTAGTCTCAGAGTCTGACGGGGCCCTGGGGGGGGGGGCGGGGTCTATGGGGGTATACATGTACCTGTGAACCTTGCCCCAGTTTCAGCCACCTTGAGCTGACCCAAATTTACATTATACGGGAGGGGGGGCAGCCTTCAGACCTCAACTCCACAACACACCAGCCACAGCTGAATGCGTACACCCTAAACACAAACTGATAGCAAGGACAATGCTTAGTGTCAACACTAACTCTAACCACCTTCTACCATATTCAACACTAATGCTAACGCTAACCACCTTCTAACATATTCAAGACTAACGCTAATGCTAACCTCCTTCTAACATATTCAAGACTAATGCTAACCACCTTCTAGCAAATTCAAGACTGCAGGCAAAAGTATGAGCCTCAATAGTCTGAAAAAGCTCTTTAGGCATTTCAGCACTGAACAAATACTTTTACCAAGAGGGACTTGTGATGACAACATGAATAGTACTTGTAACTCCATCCACTTAAGACACATTATTAAGTGCCATTAGCAGGTGCAAGAGGAAATATGAGACAAGCTGGTTTGAGGATATAAAGATAAATGTGGATGACAGATTCATCACATACTTCAATGTTTCTGTTATAATTTGGTAGTTCCTGAACCTGAACAGCAGTATGCAAACAGATACACTGAGCACAGCAGCGTTGCATGATGGTTAAGGAACTGGTCTTCCAGCTGAGAGGCGAGGGGCTGTAAATTTAAACTGTGTAATTCACTCTGGGTAACAGCCTCTGCTAAATGTTTAAATGAAAATGCATCTTGAGAAACTGGGGAGGTTATAGAGAGGGTCGGACTCCTCAGGCGGAGAATGAGAGAGAGAGGGCGGCCAAGGAAAAGAAATTTGAAAAAGTGCCCGCTAAACATAGGGCTTATAAGTGGTATGAGTGAAAAGGCTCGGAAGCCAGAAAAGAAAAATGACATGAAAATAAGGCAAGGAAGGTCCCAAAGATTCAGGCACTCCGGTGGAATACTGCAATTTTAAAACTCTTTATTGTGTTGGGCAGTAATAAAAAGAGGCCATTTTTTAAAATTACAGGTCACCCATAGTTCACAGAGGGACAAACCCTGCTTTTTGGCTCAAAGAAATTTGCTGGAATGTTAAGAATAAACATTTCAGGCATCTATGTTTGTGTGATTTTCTAGATGTCCCTTGAAAATGAAATCTTGTCTTGTTATTAGGGTGTGCAGTTTGGTTATTGGCAATTGCTTATGGTAATGTATTGATTTTATTGATACATAGGGTTAATGATTGAGAAAAAACAACTAAGCGTGGAAAAACAATATTTCACAATTATTCTTGCCATAATGTTATGTCATGACCAAATGGGAATAGAACTGTAGCATTCAACATTGATGTCAAATCCTTACTAATATGGTAAAAGCAAAAACAAGAACTATGTTCCACATGCAATCTGAGCACACAGCAACACTGCCGGGAATAGACTAATGGCGACATTATCTGCTTCTCAAAAAAATGAATGATAATTGATTTCTGAGAAATACTGAACAACATCTCTGTCTGGGATTCAAACAAACCTTGGGGTCATATGAAATTCAATTAAAATGGACTTTACATTACAGCACTGAGTTATTTTTGACTCTTTTGGAGATGGACTCACATGTTCTTTGGAATGTGTTCTTTTCAATCCAGAACAGAATAGCATCTGCCGTTAAAGAAGCTGACATCCATACGTCATATTTCCTTAAACAGGCCACGTCCCTTTGATTAAGGTCCTGGACTGTGGAAATTCTCAGCCATTAAAATCTCAGTTATGAAATGAAATGGGGGGAAAAAAAGGAACAAAAAGGAAAACAACATAAAATAAAATAAAAACAACAGGATGCTGGAAAAGCCGTTGGCCCCAAAAATATCCAGAACACTGCTGGGTAACAATATCTGTTCCTCTTCCTCGAAGGGACTTGGCTTGCACTCCTGGCCTCCCTGGGAGGGTATTGTTTGAACCAGGATTTCAGTGGATCAGACAGGAAGTCCACAGACACACTGGAGCAACATTAGCACCCCCCCAAGGGAGTCTGTAGTCTGTACTCACACATAGAGCCTAAATGCAGCTAACATAAATGGCTGTACTCTGTCAAATACATTAAGCCATTTGGTAGACACTCTTAATTGACATTTCCACACACTATCCATTTATACAGCCGCATATTTACTGCAGCAACTTGGGCTGAGTACCTTGCTCAAGAATACAAAAGCAGTCTGTACCTTACACTAAATGTTCGGGGAATGCAGGAGAACACTTGGAGGTAGGCTGCCATTTGTTTGTGAGGTAATAATGTAATAACAGTCCTGTAGCACATCTGTCATTGCAAAATATTTCTGTCAAAGTTACGTAGCAAAGTTTAAGAAATGTCACACACAAATGGTAAGTCACAAGGAACACCACTGAGGACATGTGTCAAATACATTTGAAGAATGTTCTAAATGGAAGCAGTGAAAGGGCACATTTGTTTAATTTTGACGATAAAATGAACCACCCACAATTCAAATTACTTTTCAACTGGAATGTTGCTGCAAGGCTAGAAAAGATATCCTAATTCAGCTATCCAGACACTCTGTCAGAGACCAAGCATCTGGAGGTAGTGAGACTATCCTAGCGTTGAGTCCACATCCATCTCTAGAATACACACAGGCAGTATGATTCTAAGTGAGGCTCCGGGTCTGGCTGCACAGCTGGGGAACTCCTGGAATGCAGCCACACTGATGTGAATGGAAGAGAAACACTAGAACAGAAAGAGCCATCGCACGCACTTTGCACTCCACAGATCCATCAGCAGAAACATGTGCACAGAACCCTGGGAAGGTTCTAGAATCATGAATTCTAGGAGTGGCAGGAATCCGCTTGGATTAAAGAAAAAAAAAAAAAAGAGGGGGGCTGGGGGTGGAACCCTGCTGCTGCTTGCATTATTTCACAATTCTAGAACCGTCCCAGAGAAAGTCCCTGAGACACGTTGGCGTGTAGCATAGTAACACCAGCGACAGCGTACAGTCCAAAAGCATAAATATAAAAACAGAGGGAGCTGTGAGTCACTCTGGGTGGTGCTGGCTGGCCGTCCCTGGAGCCCGTCCCGCTCCAGTGCTCTCTGATCACTCCACAGCTGCGCTTCTCACCCAGTCCAGTCCCTAGCCCTGCTCCAACTGTTTCGCAACTGCTGCACTTCCTGCTCTTGAGTGGTCATTATTTCTGTGGAAGCGTGTCAGGATATTAAACCCCATAAACCTGCAGCAGCTTTTCAGTTCAATTCAATTTTATTTGTGAATACCGGTCGTTATCACAAAGCAGCTTTACACAGAGTCTGGATCGGGACCCCCACTGAACCAGCCTAGCAGAAAGGGAAAACTCCACAGCTAAAAGAAACTCTGAGCAGGGCCGAGCTCAGGGGGAGACCCCCAGCTGCCTCTGGCTGTTATGGGGCAGTTAGCTGATCAGTGAAAGGTTATGCTTCTATGCACGCTATACTGCCTCCCATTGTTCCTCTGCTGAAATTTGCTTTGTTCAGGTGACAAAAGCCCTGAGAGGCAAACGGATGGCATCCTGTCGCTCTCCTCCTGTCTGATCTTTCTATCCCTCTTTTTCTATTCCATCTGTTCTTTGCTTTTCATAACTTTTTTCATGTCCGGGAATATTTCCACTTCCCAGTTGACTACAATAATAATAATACTACTACTACTACTAATAATAATAATAATAATAATAATAATAATAACCCCTTTCCCATAAAAATGCCACGACACTGCTAGATTCATTTTACTCTGATTCCTTGTTGCCTAAGCCAAAGTGATTCCATTATTTTAACATTTCAGTTCCAACCTACGCAAGTTACTGACTGTATTTTTCCTAATACCTTGACAACTGGTAAGAAGGTAATTGTAATGACTTTTGACTAGCAAGAGAGAACATGACTAATTTAATTTTGAATGCTTGTTCTTACTTTAAAGTGCATGGGTGGGCGCACATATTTGCACTTCCTAAACGAAACCTTGCTATTGTCTTATGTGTTTGTGCTCTAGAACTAAAGAAAACACACTAGGGTGTGAAAGCACAGAGAGAGGCCACAGAGCACAACAGGGTCATGTCGCTTCTCTGCTTTTCTTCATTTTTCCCCCCAATTTCTCTTTTTCTAGTGAATGGATAGTTTACACAGCTGGCTGGAAGGAGTTTGGTAGGTGTGTGGGCCATGGGTTTTCTGGCTCAAAGTCCTCAGTTAAATTTTTCAGGGGTCCAATGTGTTGCCATTTTGCAAATCGATTTGGCTCACAGTGAATTCCGGTGTCTGCAGAGTCAGGGAATTTGTCTGAGGCAAATTCTGCCCTAGTCTCAAACCAAGACACTCAACCCATAATAAAATAAATATATGATATCTATAGTTCTACAATAAAATGTATTTTTGTTGTAGAATTGTATTGATTTGATTGATTTGCCCATTTAGATGGTTTATTGTTTCACACAAACACACTTATACAGTGGGATGCCAAGCACAACCAATCCGCATGTCTATCTGTATGTTTTACAGTACTGTAGGAAACATACTGCACTGTTCAGCATTACTTTTATTTGATCTGAAAAGAGTAAAATATGATAACATTAACTTAATACCCTTTTACGGATGAAGCGGATAAAACAGCCTTTTTCAATTTCCACCCCTTTGTGGCTCTCTTCATGGGGGTGTCCTGACCCCAGTTAGCGAACCCCTACCCGAGCAAATCTATCAAAAACACAGCTGGATGTGGGGGCAGCACATTCAGTTCCTTCACTTCCCATAAACTCACACTGGATCAGCCTGTTCGCCGCAGAGCTACTCCTGCTGTGACCTGCTAAAGCTTGCTAGGGTGAAGAGCGATGCCCAAACTGACAGGACTCGCAAACAGCAGGCAGTCAGACAGGGGTGCGATGCCACTGGATGACTGCAGCAGATGGAGGAGGAGGAGGAGTGAGGGTTTGGACAAGGAAGCAATCGATACCAGACACAAGATCCAGCATAATCTACTTCCTGCACTTACAGGAAGTTGACGCATAGCTGATTGTAGAAACGTTGCAGCTGTTGTCAGATGCATAGAGAAAATTACTCTGCGTGCCAACACGTGCGCACACACACACACACACACACACACATTACTCACACAGTTATAGGCTCACACATTCACAGGAACACATGGACACACACACATATATGTACACAACACACAGACACAGGTACATAACCACACTGACACACACACAAACACAGGCACAAACATATGCACACATGATACCGACAAGCACGCACAAACACATGTCCAAAGAAAGATATAGACACACACATATGTGCATGTGCATGCACGTGCACACACACACACAAACACACACACACACACACACAGATATTGGCACACACATACAGTACTCCCAGCTGCAGGAAGACAGAGAGCAGCTGTTCAGCCGATTACTTCGTTCACGCCACAGGTTTTGCATGTGCGATTCTCTTTGAAGTGCTTTGAATCTTTCCAGGAATTGGGTGCCCTTATCTGATTGGCTCATTAATCTTCACTTCAACTCCATCCTTTACCTTCAGTCGGCTCAGTGCCTCTTCGCCAGTGAGTGACAGGTAGTCCGTCTCTCCCAGAATGCACCTGGGGTCTGTGCAGAAGGGGTTGGATCTCTCACAAACAGCTGATGCCTCCGGTGATGTGACACCTGTCAGTTTGGGGGGGAGGGGGAAGAAACAATAGCAGAGTTACACCTGAGTCCCACACACCTCACGCAAGACTACTGCATCTTACTCCGGCTTCAGATCTTCACAATTAAGACCAGTGTTCAGTCAACAATGTTCCCTTAACTTTGACTTGAAGCTGAATGTGTTTTAGTTTCCATTCAGTTATTTCCCTCTTCACAAACACTGTTAGGATGGTTCAGCAACTGGCAAAATGAATTCAGAGCCATAAAATCCACAACAAACACAGCAATTAAATCTATTTTTAAGTCACAATTACGGACAGCTGTTGACTGACAGACATAAACTATGTGTAGTCCCTACAAACTTGTGTGCTGGCAGCATTTAACTGCGCTACATGACGCCAAACCCCAAGGCCACACCCTCTGCCCGGCACCTTGGCGGCCCACTGTGCCTGCCCTGGCATGCTGTATGCTGGGAGACACACAGCAGACCCACACAGCCTTAGCCTGGCAAGCTGCACGCACTAAAACAGCATACAGCAGAATCACACAGCCTTAGACTGGCACGCTACACGCACTGAAGCAACACACAGCAGAATCACACAGCCTTAGCCTGGCACGCTGCACGCACTGAAGCCGGACACAGCAGAATCACACAGCTCTAACACTCACTTCCACCCTCGACCCTGCCTGACAACGCCCCGTCCCTGCTCAAAGAGCTATGTTGCCATGACGCATGAGGTGGGGCTCAAAACCTGCATACCCCCCCTATGGAGAAAACAGCCACGGGGGGCTGGGTGGAGTGGGTGGGGTTGGGGTTGTTCAGTCAGTGTCACTCCTACTGCTGTCACTCTAAAAACAGGTGCACTCAAAAAATCAAAGGACGTGTTTGCTTTTCTCCTAATAAAGTATAAAACACTCAAGCAAACTTGGTTGTAACGGTAAGCCCGTTTCGATGGAATTGCATAGAGGTCCTTAAACAGACTGAACGAGTCTGATTGGGTCATAGCCAATGGTTTAAGGAATGCACCACAACCCTGTTTATCTACAACACGCAACAAACATTTACAAAAAAAAAAAAACAGCTGAAAGTTTCCATGATGGAAAAAGAGCAGGTCCATCCGGTAAAGGGAGGAGTTTGGCTTCGAAAGGTGGTTTGCAGTTCTGTTGTTGCGCTGAGAGAGTTAATGGTTCAGATGATATAAATATTTAAATGTAGTGGACAGAGATGCCTGCAGATGTTAGAAAACCCAGTGCATTCTCAAGATAACACTGAGGCACACAGAGACCCCTGTATGGACAGATAGTTTTGGATCTGCTTTCGGTCTTTCTTCTTGTTCTTTTTTTTATGTTCTACTTAAAATGAAAAGCTCATCCTGTCCAGCCAATCTAACAACACTATCTGTGTTATAAATGACTGATTGACCTCTCTCTGACACTCTTGTGAGAGGGATTAAAAAATTACAACCACAAAAGAGCTGCCAATGCCCGCTTTTCCATTGTGCAGGTTTTTCCACATTACATCCGTTTTTTTTTTTTTTTTTTTTCTGCGGTTTGGATTTTCCCCCTATAAAGAACATGGGAGGATGGATGCCATTTATATTATTTTACAGCTTGTGCTGCAAGACCAGCATGATCTCTGCAAACACCCTCTATATTACATACAAATCACCGGGGGGCCTCAAATTTAGGACGGGTGCATGTCTGATTAAATAATTAGTTCCAGTATTTGATAGATTAGTCCTGCTGCTTTGCACATATGAATGCACATTAGGTGGCATGAGTTATTGGAGCTGGTGTTGGTGTAGAAATAACAACCGGTGCTTGTGTTTTGTGCTTCAGCAGAATTAAATGCATGTGACTGAATGAGTAATTGAATCACTTAAGGCAAGAAGGAACTGGGTGAAATGAAAACCTGCATACATACTATCCTCTGTAGCACATAGTTGAAGGCGCTTGAGCTGCACACTGAGGTGAAGAGCATGTCTGCATACTCACAACTATGGATATATTACTGTTTTAGCTCTGGGAGGAAAGTGTGATATGCAAAGTTGAATATCCCCTCCCATTATAGCTGACATCTTATTATATTTCTATTTCTGGAGTGGAAACTGTTTAAGGAGATATCCAAACCACATGTACAACAAGAACATTGGTCATTACCTCAATATTCAGAGAGGTTCTATGTCTTCAATGGGAACATTTGTCTGTGTGTGCAAGTTAATGTGTTTGTGTCACTGAGGCATCCTAGCATAGGAGTTTACATTGTAGGATGTGTAGAGGAACCCAGGAAAAATATGCAGGTTGAATAGGGAGGTAATATATGTTAGGTTGTAGTGCATATCAACAAAACTACATAAATGTAGTTTCTCAGAAATGTATTTATTGTGCAAGGTTAAAAACGTCAGCTCAAGACAACTGACTCTGCAGAGTGGAAGCGTGTGTGGGAAAATGCACTATTATTGACTGTGATAGACTGTTCAGGAAGAAGTTGAGATGGGTGCCACTTTGGCTCTACAACTGTGCCAACATTGAAAAAGCATTCCAAATATATATATATATATTTCTTTTTTTTAATGGTGTTCCTTTGAACATAGTGCATAGGGTTGCATGAGTCTTTCAAGGGTTGTATGGCTGGAAGGAAAAAAAGCTGTGAATTTGCTCCATTAGAAACGGCACTTAAAAAGGGCAAAAACTGTCATTGCCAAAAGTTAAGGCAAGATGAAAACGTAAAAAAGAAAAAAAAAAGATTAAAAGATTCTTTTAAACTGAAGGCAGAGGCAAAGGTATAATACCACTGCTAGAAGATGATGTTTTATGACTTTTGCCTCGTTAGACAGGAATAATGAATCTTCGCAAACACTGAAAGGAAACTCACTCCCACACGGTTTAAAGTGCGAAAAAGCGAAGAGGCTATAACTGCAATCCTAGGTGGAGAGAGAAAGGAAGACAATGAGACTGGGAGAGTGTGTGGGACTGGGTAGACGGAGCAGCTGCCCCAGCACATGGCGGAAGGGAAAACTTTTAGCAGTGAGAGCCAATCCCAGCTCCCCTTGGAACCGCAAAGACGAGGGAAAGCCTGCCAAACCACCGGATTCTACTACAACAACAACTCCAAAGAAAGAAGCTGCACCGATCGATTTGCAAAGGATTAGAAAAGGCCTGGAAAATTTACATCTCTCTAATGCCAGCAAAAAAATAAATAAATAAACAGGAAAGACAGTACCATCTTGCCATTCTTGATGTTCATGTATCCCATCATGCACTTCACACCGTTCCCATGTGGCTTAGTGACCTGTGACCCTTTTGTCCCCCACCCTAACAGAGCTCTCTGAGTGTGACCGTGTGGCGAGGGAGGTGACCTCACACCGCAGCTAAATTCTCCCACAGACTCAGCCGATCGCGTGACTTCCTCCTATCCGCGCGTCCACAAACCCGTGCTGCAGAAAACTGCAGATTATATTTTTATTTGCGCTGCAGAAAAACAGATCGGCGGTCACATACCTCATACGGCCGAGGAGGATCACATGCTCCCGGTTCATGTGCTTGCAGACACCTGCCCAGACAGGAGCAGCCACGAGAAAGGGGTGCGACTGCTGATCCAAAAAATGGTTTAACTCGTGTCTTTCCCCACGCGGCTAACCCAACTCCTCCCTCGCTATCAAGGAGCTCCCGGCATATCCTGGAATGGTGCAGCTGGGACTCAAGCACCCAGTCACAGAATTCACACACTTGTGCCCCTCCTCCATGAGCATGCCCCCGCAGCACACAGTAATCTGTGACCCTTACCAGCTTCAGAGTGGGGATATCACAGGCCAGCTGTTTGTGCTGCTGGCCTCCATTACCCAACCCACTCATCCCCAGTTACTATAATTTGCTATTTATATTGTGCAAGAGTTGACTCATGGGATGGGATTTTCTCTTTGGTGGGAAAGCAAAGTATCTTGAAACCATAAAGCAGGGAGAGTTACCATAAGATATCAGCAATACTCTGATATGTACCAGTAATTATTTATTTATTTATTTTTCTGTGGAGTGACACTTTTTGGATTCAATGATTCAAACAAGTCAGTGATTTTTGGTTCAGACAAGTCAGCGACTGACAGCTCATTGTAGATTTTTGATTGGTGCAAACATGTCGGTGATTGACAGCTCATTGCGGCTCAAGGCATTATGGGGTCTGTGAAACCTCCCATTCTCCCATTGGTACTCTCCTCCTCTGAGAGACCACAGCTGGAACCTGTGGAGTAGAATGATCCCAGGATGCAATTAGTGTCCCAGAGGAGGCAGATTAACAAGAGCTGTCAATAAGCGGACAACGATCTATCAACTATCCTCATAAATTATGTCAGGTTAGTGGCACAGAAGAATAAACAGGATGGTTCCCAAGTGAAGCGCTTTAGTTTTGATGCTTGCCATTACGTCATCATAAAGGAAGCTTTGGTTTGGTCCAACAGGGATTAAATATACACATCATCATCCGAGTTTCACTTCACTTTTTCATTTTATTTTTTTGGAGGAGTAACTAGCATTGGCTCTGGAGGAGGTGGGGGTGGGGAGCAGGGATGCTGGTCTTCTTTGTCACTACACAATTCACTGATCGATTAAAGCAATTGATTAACCTCCCCTGGTCTCTTGGGCCTACACTATCTGCTGATTTTAAATGCGAAAAATCACTAGGAGACCTCTTTGGTGATCCAAGACCAGGGTTGTGTTCTCGCTGCATAACATTACATTTCAGACACTTACCAGACATGACTTTCATAGCAGCGCGACTCATTTAAAGAAAAACATGATGCAACAAGGCAATAAACTACCCCGGACCTTGGTTATGGGGTAAAGTGGCAGCGTCCTTATGGAAATCAAACTGAAAATTCTTCAATTTACCAGCCTATATCCCAGGCCGTTTCTTTTAAAGTGTAAACAGGGGGCTGAGCCAAGCTGCTCCACCCCGGCCCCCCCCCCAACATCCCCCCTTCCCCGGCTGTGTGGCAGGTGCCTCCCTCCCTCCCTCTCTCCTCTCCTCCCCTGCACGCTCCAGCTCTGCCGCCACTGCCGTCCACCCTCGCCGCCCGCCGTCCGCGGCTTACCGCCTGCCACAGCCAAGCCGCGGCCCCCTCACAGCCTGTCACCCTCCGCAAAACGAGCGGGAAGCCAGGCTGGTGTCTGCGCTTGTCGCCTCTTTATTTAATCGCTGCCCACTTTTTCTGCCTTTTTTTTTTCCCTGAACAATAACATTCAGGAACTTCATATCTCCCCCTCTCCACCACCATCTCCATCCCAACCCTGTTCATGTCAGCGAGAAGCGGAACTGGGGTAGTCTTGTGGCTACGGTGACATGACTAGGATCCCTGAGGGAGGTGGTTCAAACCCCAGTCTAGCCACAGCAAGAACACCATTGCTGTTGGGCCCTTGAGCAAGGGCGCCACAGCAAGAACACCATTGCTGTTGGGCCCTTGAGCAAGGGCGCCACAGCAAGAACACCAGTGCTGTTGGGCCCTTGAGCAAGGGCGCCACAGCAAGAACACCATTGCTGTTGGGCCCTTGAGCAAGGGCGCCACAGCAAGAACACCATTGCTGTGGGGCCCTTGAGCAAGGGCGCCACAGCAAGAACACCATTGCTGTTGGGCCCTTGAGCAAGGCCCTCAACCCCATATTGCTCCCAGGTTAGGTTAGCCCTTGGTCAGCCTAATCAACTATAAGTTACTTTGAATAAAAAGTGTCAGTTAAATGACTGCAATGTATTCACCGAAGCCCAACAAAAGATTTATTAACCGACAAAAGATTTATTTTCTTTTAAATAAGCATATAAATAAAATAAGCTAATTCAAGAACACCGGTGGGCTGTGGCCCCATCTGGAAGGAAGCCTTGCCATGCACGTTCCACAGCCCACGAGAAACTGCCGCAGATTTTAAAAGCATTTGGAAAAAAAAAAAAAAAAAAAACAAATACAAACCAAGAGCCGGCCCTGGCCCCGCCCATCCACCCGCCCTCATCTCTTATTTACCAGCCTGGCAGATGTCCCTGTCCATGGCGGCACACAATAGCGCCACAGAAACCCAATCAGCTCCCTCACCACATAGCCATGCTCAGAGAGGCCTGCCACTTGATCTCTCCGTACTCATACACACACACACACACACACACACACACAAAGGGGAAATGAGCTTAGGTTAGGAGAGCGGGTGTATAATTATATGTGTAATAATACAGTCAGAGAGAGGGAGGCGAGTGAGGCAGGGGCTGATGGCCCCCTTACCCTCTGAGCAGCTCAGAGGGGGGCTGACCGCAGTCACCATGCAGCGAGGCCCCCCGGCCCTCTCCACTTTCACTGCCTCTGACACAGTGTCATCTTTCAGAGCGGACCTGCCGTCACCTTCATCTGCCACGGGTCCCTGTGTGAAGGCATGCACACACAAACACACCTACACGCACTCATACCACAAACTTATCACTCAAACCTGTACACACACACTCACATACATACATCACCTATCTAAACAGACGCACAAACACACACACAACAAACATACACTCACATAAACATATCACAATTACACACACACACACACACACACACAATACAACACTCGCCTATACACATGCACACCACAAACATATACACACTCACACACATACATTATACACCTACACACACAGACACACACACAAACAAACACAGGCACACATGCACACATCACAGTCATACACACACATCACAAATTTACAGCATATCACACACACATTCAAAGCTACCCATGAACAACAGACTGTCTTGCCACTGTCTCTCCGTGTAGGTTTATGCCAAAGTCAATACGCATTCACCAGGAGAAGCTGATGACCACTGTGACTGAAAAGCTGCTGCCATGTCAGAAAGAATGACACCTGACTCACAACAACTACGACCCGGCCTCTACCGTCACCTTTACAATTACCCTCTCCACGGACGTGCTGTGAGCCTGAGGCCCGTCTCCACGGTTACGGTACGGCAACAAAGCGGTTTTGGGTCAGAGAGGGCCAGGGATCCCTGACAAAAACGGCTGGAGGCCTGCATGTGGAGAGTTTTGAGAGGAGAAAGAGGGAAAATCACAATGCACTGGCAGGCCAGTAAGGGTCACGCTTCCCCGTCAATCAAACAAACAAAGAAATAAAATAAATAAAATAAAATAATCCACTCCTCAGTGAATGGAGCTGTAACCAAAGGTCCTGACTCATTAGCCATCCACAGACACTCATTGCAAAGAGTGGGAGTGTCAACTACAGCGCCCGGGCCGAATTCCTAACATGCCTCTTTTCTGTTTGGCCACGTAATCATCCCCCCCCCCTACTCCAATTAGCGACGGTAACTAAATCCATGCCTCTCCATCACCACCGATATTGAGTGAGCACTCTGGCACAAAATGGCCGCTGCACATCAGTCAGGAGGTCAGTTGCTTTTAGAGTGTGGTCTGACCAATGCAGGACTTTGAATCTGACACCAGTGTCCATAATTTGTGAGCAAAATAAAATATGTAACTATGGTTACATCTGTCACTATCAACTTGTTTTTGTGTGTGTGTGTGCGTGTGTTCACATGAACAACAGACACTTTCTTATAAAAGAAATCCTTATATAAGCCAGTCCCCCTGGCCTGGTGCTGCTCCTCACCGCTCATGTGATCTGGCCATGGCAAAACGCCACTGCGCCGCCAAAAACCGTTTGCGGCCAAATACTGCATTCTCAGTAACTGCCATCATGCTGTTAACGTGATACGGGCATTGGGAAGCCCCACCTGGGTGAGCCATTTCCCATACTGCCCCAGCACAAACAGGGGGAATCAGAGCACATTAGAATCACAAAGGGAAGGAGGAGGAAATGAGCAGCACGCAATTACAAATGTGTTTTAATAAAAAAAAAAAAAAAAATTACAGGGGGACAGAAGAAAAGAGAGAGAGGTGGAGAACCTAATTTACAATTAGTGGGGAAGAGAAAGCCTTGAAGGGCATTGAGTGGAGAGAGGAGAATAATGACAAATGAAAAACAAGTCACTCAGGTTCTGAAAATACTGGCAAGAAAAGTGTAGCAGGGCAGCAGTGTGGCAAAAGGGAACTGGGCTTGCACGTTGAAGGTTCGATTCCAAGAACTGGCACTGTCTTTGTACCCTCGAGCAAGGCACTTCCTCGCAACCGCTTCAGTAAATATTCAACGGTATAAATGGACAGTGTGTATAAAAAAACGAGTTGCTCTGGATAAGGGAATCTGGTACATGCCTAAAATGTAAGAGTCTGTAATGTTGTAATACTGTATTCCTGGACCACAGGGAAACAGCCCAGTTATTGTATAGCACCAGAACATAAAAGACATGGGACATGAGCTCTTCAAAAGGTCATGGCATATCGTCTCCGATTTGATCTTTAAGATATTTCTTTTCAGCTTTTTTTTTCCAGTTTCCTACTATTTTATAAGAGTTCAGTCTAACCTCCTCCTCCCCTCCAAACTTTCCACTCCTTCCACCACCCCACCATCCATTTTGACACAGATGTCCTTATCCAGACCAGCGTACGTAGCCCACAGTTTTTCCGCACACCTTGTGATTAAAAAAAAAATTTCCATTGAAAAATGCGGTGCGACGACCTGTCTGCAAATGGTGCTCTGCGAAAATGAAGCTTGACAGTGGGCTGTTTGATTGAGCCTCTTCTTCAAGCTGTGAACAGCGAGCGAGGACACTGACAGGCAAGCCCCTGCTGCTCAGACCGCAGCTACAGGCCAATCAGACGTCCTGCTCTTCCCTGGACAGTTTACACTGCATTTAATATCTGCCAGGTTATGGTGCATATCGACAAATATTCTTTGGTCTGTATTTTTTGGGGGATATCATAAACGTGCCTGGGTCAAGATACCCCTTTGGTTTGTGCTATACGGCCCTGTATCTCATAAGCTTTCAGCTGTTTCATTACCTTCGCATCAGCCTTTGACTAAGTCAACACAGAAACGCAAAGGAGGTGCCGGGTCCATTTAATGAGGAGAAACGATATCAAAAGCAGATTCCTCTGTCACTTCGCAGCCAAGAGATACATCCTGTTTTGCATAATAGAGTTATGCAAAAAAAGGAAAAAAAAAGGAACACAGCAAGATTAGTCCTCAGTGTGTGGTGACATGACTTGTCCTATCTGGGTAAAGCAAATAATTGAGGATGCACAGCCCAGATGACAGATGCAATTTGCGCAATGTTTCAGTTAACCCTTCTGATCTGAGCCAAGAGAGGGAGTCTGTCATTTGTGTGCATTGCAGAGAGAGAGAGAGACAAAGAACAGAAACACGCACGCACGGACAAGCGCACACACAAACACTCACACATATGCATACAAACATACACACACACACACACACACAGACAATATCCACAAAAACTCATGCACGTACACATATGCATACAAACAGACACGCGAATATCCACAACAGAGACAAATGTGTGCGAACATACACACATACACACACAGGTGCGCGCACACACACACACACACACACACACACATGCACACACATGCACATGTACACACACATGTACAAACACACACACACACTCTCTCTCACTCAGAGTAGAGACGTGCTCTCTGCCGACCTCCCGCTGCAGTTACCCGGTATCCTGTGGTATCCTGAGACTCTGGCCGGCAGACAGAGCGGTGTGGGTGGAGTTGGGAGCTGTGGATGAATTCGGCTCATTGATCGCTGCACTGAAAGCAGCCATTCTCCCAGTCAACTGCAGACTCAATTTCCACCCCCCCAGCTCACGGAAGGTGCTGGAAGGGGAGGGGACACCGGCCCCATGGCCTCTTCCGCCCCAGTGTCTCGCCACACTCTGCGACGTCAAAAATTTCAGGCAATGTTTGAAGTGAAATACACAAACCCCCTTTGTTTTTTAGCTCACAGCAGTGCATTCAAAGGCTCTTCCTCAGACGATGCTGCTCTGCTAACTGTACAAACTCAAATGTCCTATCATTTTCAGTGCATTTGTTTTTGTCACTTGATGACAAACAAATGATCTGAATTCAAGCGACCTGCTCTCACGTTTGTGGGGTTTAACACAACAGCTCTTGTGGAGGTGTGGGTGGTGGAGGGGATTTAAACTCGTTGAGCATGAGATCCAATCAGTAACTTAGCTCTGGGAACGTTTCTTGCAGCACAACCTGTGACCAGTAATGCAGAAAGGCCCCCTCCACTTAGGGATGCAACGGTGTTGTATTTTCTCTACATCTGTTTAGCGCTGCGGTGACCAGCAACTGAAAGCTGGACCTGTGGGGCGTGCGCAGCTCTCGGGGTCTGAAGTGCCGGAGTGGTGCTGGAGTGAGAGAAAAGGCTGAGCACTCCGGCACAAAGCCCATCCACTTCTGTGCTCCCTGGGTAGCATGCCCACTTCACCCCACATTCTCCTCCCTCCACAGACAGCAGGAGATGCTGAAAGGGCTGGAAAAAGCTGAGAGTGGCCTGGTAGCATTAACGACAGGGACGGAACATTCACTGGGTTCATTCACACTGATGTAAATGGACTATCGCTTTGCATGCTAAATGTAAAAGAAATCTCCAGAAAATATATATTTTTTTGTGTCAAGCGTAAATGGCGTTATCTAGATATTCAGGAAGAGACACTCCACGCCACCTCTGGAGGTAGCATATGATACCACCCCTACACAGTGGCGTAAACCCAAATTCATTTTCTCAATAACTGCCTGGATGGACACACACACCTTATCAAATGGGCCCCAGTGAAACATCTCCCCAGCAGGGTCAACGCTACAGAATATGGAAATTACTACTGTTGATCTCATGAAAATCACATGGCATTTTTTGGCCAATTTGCACCAATGTAAACAAGCAAGTTGGCTAGCAAGATTGTTTTTCAATGACTGTATGCAAATCATCTTCTGCTGCATTCAAACACAATGGAAGGGAATGACATAAGCGAGGCATTAAAGTAATTGTTTACAGTCTGATAACCATAAATGTTCTATACAGAGGAGTACAGCTAAAACAGTACAGCTCTGTACTCCTGACTAGGCCCCTGGTAGGGCCACATGGCAACCGAAACTGAGGTAGGGAAGAAAAGGCCACTTGTGCTGGTAAACCTTTCTGGGTTTCCGTGCTTCTGTGTTCATTTCCCAGGGGACTAGAAGGGGGGTTGGGGATTTAAGGAACACTTCTGGTCCTGGTCACAGAGCTTGCCTTCACTGCGTATTGACAGTCCCCCAACAATGACTCACAACGTGAGTCTGGTCTGAGGGTGGGGGCAGTTTAATTTTCAGTATTTTGTTTGACACCCAGAGGCGAGTGTGCTTCCAAATGCAATCCACCAGCTTTTTGTGAAAAACCTTAACCGCTCCCCTGACAGTGACCTGGTCACCTTTTCCATTTCCTATTTTCCACAAAGATGGACAGGAACAGAAAGACCCGGCTGATATAGAAATAGCTGGCAGCTATTTAAGTGAAAAATGAAAAATAATAATTACCCGTAATTAACGAGGGGACTGTTTGAGGAATCAATCAGCGGGAGGCCTGTATACATGAATAGTACCTCTGAAACAGGTTGCAGGCTCATTGTGCCTCTTTTTTTAACAGACGGCCAATTAACACCCTTTGACTGGGAGCTTTTCCCCCATTTTCTGTAGGAGAAAATAAACACATGTCCATTAGGAGAAAGTATACAGCAATCAGAGCTACAGTGTACATACACACACACACACACACACACACACACACACACACGGACTCCTACGCCCATCCACACACACACACACACACACACACTCATGCAAACACATACACGCACACATACACTCATACACACACTTACACACACATGCTGACATGGACACACACACAAATACTTGCATACATACACACAAACACAAACACGCAGACTTACACACATACACTCACATTCTTATGCACACACACACACACACACACACACTCATGCAAACACATACATGCACACATATACTCATACACACACTTAAACACACACGCTGACATGGACACACACACAAATACTTGCATACATACACACAAACACAGACACGCAGACTTACACACATACACTCACATTCTTATGCACACACACACACACACACACACACACACACACACACACACACACACACACACACACACACACACACACACACTCCATGCATGTGAGCATGTTAACACACACAGACACATACACACACACACACACACACACAAACACATGCACTATTCAAGTTTCCCTCTGAGCCCAGAGTCATTCACAAACAATGACCAAAGCACAGAAACATCTAAGAGAGAGAAGAGGAGGTAAAGGCCAAAAATGGAAAATAAAACAAATGACAGGGATGGACAGAAAGAAAAGGAGACTTTTCACAATAAAATGCTGTCATAGAAAGGTAATTTCCTCCGAAAACATCAGACAGGATTCAGTGGAAGCATTATCACTTCGCTACAGTTATCATAAACCATTGAAAAATATTTGTCTCCGCACAATTGTGCGGTTGGGTGATTTTACTAAATCAATCTAACATTTAAAGAAATAATACCAGTTAAAAAAAAAACAATATTTAAAGCCATATAAAACCAGGCCGTGTTTACCATAGCCTGTGTATCACAGCCAGACCTGAGGAAGCCACATGGCCCAGCTCCTGTTTTTTTTTTTTTTTTTTTTTTACGGCCAGTTCAACATGAAAGCGCAAACAGAGCAAGTCGGCTGGACGGCACACAACACCAAGGGCAGGAAAACCTGCCCACAAGTGCCCATTGTTCGGAGCGCAACGCTGCGCAGCCCACTAAAGGAGCTGTTAAACATTAATTACCCGCCATGCAGAAATGTGTTCCGTTTCCTGGAGTGTTTTATGCCTCGATAAGGGAGACTGTTAAAAAAAAAAAAAAAAAAAAAAACTCTACCCTTGGTGAACGTTTTATCGTGTATGCTTTCACACAAGTTGGTGGTAACACGTCGGTGACACGCTGGCAGAAAGTCTTAAGCTTGTATGCTATGACATTTGTCTTTTGTTGATTTCATTGGAATCAGCGCTCATAAATTTTTAAAATAAAAGCTTCGGCTTTTGCAGCCAGTAAAACTAGAGGCGACAGACTACAGACAGTAAGTAAATTGACAGGTCAGTTAAGATGCTGCTTTATTGACTACGTTACTCCAGGTCTCACTCATTAGCGTCATAAATGTTGTCTGGGCTGTTATCACTAGGCCTGGTTGGTTATGTCACCAAGGCAAACGGAAGGAATCTCCCAGATAAAGGAGTCCCTCCTATTGGTTTTCATCTTTAAATAAGCTTTCAATTGATTCTGGAACCCCCAAGACAAATGCACAAATACATTGTTATAACTTTGCATAAATGTATAATTATTATACTCGCTTAAAATGCTCTGGGCCACTTTGAAAATATGAGTAGTATGAGAGATAACACTTTTTTGGAGTTGCTTTATTTCATAATTGCTTGAGAAAGTGCACAGCCCACTAGGCTTGTGGATGCTCCTGAAAGTACGCGTCAGCCTCCAATGTCAGTTGTATTTAATAGCGAGCTCAACGTACGAGCTAGCGGGCCCGCCGCTCTCTCAACAAAAGCAGCGGACTTAAGACGGTGATTGGCCTGCAGTTACCAGCAGCACCAAATTCAGCCTCATCTGTATCACAACTGAACAGCTCATCCTGGTGCAGATTCAAAGAGCATACCTCACAAGGGGCAAACCACTTACCATCAAACATCCATTTGAAGAATAACTAGTCTTATAGGTCCACCAGTCCACACACATCAGTCTACACGTTAGTCACTTTGGCACTGACTTCCATGCTGGGACTGAACTTAAACCAACCAAGGGCCAAATGCTAGTGGGTTTCCCTGGAAAGGACATTTACCCAATCTGAGTACTACCTGGGATACATTGCCAGGCTGGTGAATGCACTGTCACTTCGGCTGGCCGACGGAAGAGTTCAAGTCCGTGTCCTCCTGAAAAACGCAGTGGCAGTGGTTCAGTGCAGCGGTTCACTGAGGAGACCGCTCCTGCCCTGCGGCTAATGAAGTCCAGACGTCCCTCGTTAAGGGCCCGAGCGAGAGCGGAGAGAGTGCGTTATCGGGGAAAGTCCACCCCCACCTCCCTCCCCCTCACATGACCTCGGTGGCCCCAACCACCCCCATGAGTTTCCATAGCGACCAGATAACTCAGCCAATAAGGGGAGCACCCCCGTGGGAAGGAGCATGCCCAGAGCTCCCGGCGATTCCCATCGTGACGCAGGCGAGAGGACGCCCTGGACAGGATGCATGGGACCCACGCTCTGCTTCTGTTTCCCCCACCCGCCATGCTGCTTCGCTCAGTCATCTTACACAGACTGTTCCTCTCTCCGTGGTGCTCTCTCTCTCTAAACACACAATCAGTGAGAGCACCAGCGGTGAAAGACGCTAAACAGCAGACAGCAGACGGCGCCAGGATGGAGGAAGGCCCTTACTGTCAGCGCTCGGCTTTTCATTCAACTCCTGACGCCCTGTTTCCTGCAGCTATCTGACCATACCATTACAGCAATCATAAACTTCTGCATGTCTGAGACCCAGCTGCCATATTTAATGTAGCTTATTTATCCTTTGTTTCACAAGGTGATACATAATGAGACAAACGAAAATGAATTTTCAGAGTCAGGCCTGGCCAATAAAAAAATAAACAAAAAACGGTCAGATAATCACAGCACGGCATTCGTATCCACAAAAAAAAAAAAATCACAACATGTTTGAATAATGTATGTAAAGAGAGAGAGGGATTAAACTGGTGTACACAAGGATTACTAAGTATGAAATAACCGGTGCGCAAGCATTGGAGCTTCACCTGTTCTGCGGGGGATACCAGCTACTCTGCTCAGAGGCCTTGGGACTGACCTTCAGTTATCGTGTCCTTCCGCAGCCTTTATTTACACCATAATCAGGCCAGGAACTGGCCTGGCACACTCAGTCTGCTCTGCTCCAGAGGCCTGAACAACCTGTTCTCCTCGGGCCCATAAGAGTTATAATTCCAAGCCCCCCCCTCCCCCTGCTGAGTTTGATAAGTAAAGGATACTTTTACCTCAAGAAAAAGAGCTGAGTTTTGACTTGAGAAATTCACGGTAATTAGGCAGCATTTGTAACAATATACTATGTAAGGATGTAACTATATAGTCCTCCAGGTGTTTTTGGTGGGTTCTGTGCTTTCCAGATTTAAAATTAAAGAACTAACATGTAATAATATAGTCATATGATCAAGATAACAATATTATACTACTGCTACTACATGCCAATACCAATAATGATCTTAAGATATAAATAAGAATCATGATAATAACATTTCACATCATAATACAGGCAAAAATGCATAGTACATGAAATAAACAAGCACAAAATGCTTCTTTCCATTGGGCCACAGTGACCGTGTCTCCCAAAACCTTCAACCCCAACCATCTTTCATTCCAGCAGAGAGATGACAGGACAGCTTGGCCCTCTTCTATAGGCACTGGTTTCCTGCAATCTGATTGGTGCCCAGAGAGTCCCTAGGGTGGATTTTGGTTGGCTGAGGCAGTTTATCATTTCACTCACTCACCCCAAAGACTTGTGATTCATCGGTAGCAGTAACGGTCTGTTAGTTTACTGGCAGAGCCCAACTCCCGAGGTTATACCACATGGGAGTGAGGAACCCGTACTCACAGGCTTGGTGGCTGAGACTGCACTGGAAAAAAAGAACCGATTGCGAGAACGCACGGCAGAGAGGGCAGTGGGCCCACTCGTGCAGCTGACCTGCACATTCTGCTAATGTGGATGGAAAAGCCAACAGCAAAGGCTCCTGTACGTCACAGATACACCCACACACGCACAAGCATGCATGGACACACACACACACACACACACACACCCTCACATATACACACCTATGCGCGCATACTCTCACTAACACAACCACACTCACACAAATTAACATTTCCATGTTCTCTCTCACACACAAATCCCCTCACACACATACTTATGCACACATACTCTCACAAACACAACCACACTCATGCAAATTAACATTCCCATGTTCTCTCTCTCTCTCTCTCACACATACACACACACACACGCATAAACACAAACACACACTCACACAAGCAAGCATTCATTTTTATCTCTGAACGGCCTCTGTTTATGATGGTTATTCCCCCATATGGCACTTTGTAGAGCAGGGGCCTTGTGTATGCTGGTTTTTGTAGCTTCCTTTCAATTTTTCAGTTAAAAGCCAGTTCATGCCTGAGAAGGATGATTTGGCCAATCAGGGATCGCACTTTCTGACACACAAGAAAACACAGCATAAGACCTGACCCTCAGGTGTGTTCGTTGCAGAAGCTAAAAAAATGAATACATTTTTTAAAAACGTTTTTTTATAAAAATCTATCTTTTAAAGACCCACAATAGCTTCTGATCCTGCTGAACCCGTTCTGGAACTGTGATATATGTTTGCTTGAAACTTATCTAGAGATTTTTCTATTCTTTTTAAAATGGTGTAAAAGGGTACATTTTTCATGCAGAAAAAGAATGATTAAAATTGACTTCTAAAGAAAGAAAAAATAAGGGAAAAAAACAGAGAAACCTGGCTGACCTACAACCGAGAGACTCATCCTCGCACTGGCAGCAAGTGACCTTCTCGCTAAAAATAATCAGTCTTTTCAACCTCTGTTTTTCCTCCCCTGCTGTGAGCAAATGAGGAAATAGATTGCAACAACAGTTTTCTTCCAGAGAGGCAGAGAATACCATGGCAAAAGGTCACGGCTTGGAGAGGAAGAGGGCCTGAGTGTGTTTACAAACTGGGCCTCTTCCATCTCCTCACCCTATTACTCCAAGTGCATTCTGGGATATTGGAGAGGAACGTGGGTATTTGCTGGGTTTTTCGCGCTGATGAAATGGGAAGAGATGTGGTCTACTCTGAATGCTCTTTCGCCGTGCGGTCACTCGGATCCATCTGCACTTCGTTATCCCCATTGCGCTACACACCATCTGTTTCATTCTGCTTATCCGTTTGCCTCCTTGTCCTTGCTCCCTTTCTCCATCCTGTCTATATTCTGTCCATCATTTGCCCACATTCAATTCATCCCTGTTTCGTTCTGTCCAGCCACTTCCCTCTCCCCTGTCCCTGCCCCCTTCTCTCATTTAGAGCTGTAGTTCTCCATCCTGTCTTCAATCACTTTGAGACATTCCATCATCCAAGTTTTCCAATACACTTTCCTTTCTCTTCCTGCCCTCTCTCAGTTCTTGCAATATTCTCTTCATCACTCGGCTTGATTTTTTCTATTCCTGTTTCATTCCCTCCCTCTCCATACCTGCATCCCACCTCTTCATTACTGCTTCATCCTCTCCAATACTCTGCTTCATTCAATCCATCCTTGTATCTTTCTGTTGGTCAAATATCTCTCCATCCACACTTCCCATTTGTGTTTCCTTTCTCCATGGCTGCTAAATTTTTCACGTATTCCCTTTCTCATTCCCTGCCTCTCTCCTTCCCCATCTGTGTTCCCTTCTCTCCTGCCTCCCTTTCACTGAAGAATCTGCAAATCATCTGTTTTCTGATCTAAAAAAAAGCTACTACTCTTTTCCCTGCCCCCAAATTTCCAATTTTACCTCAAGACCTCTGCAAGAAGAGTAAATGAGAGGGCAAAGGCGAATGTATGTGGGAACTACATTTCCCAGAGGGCCTGTAAATCTACACAGAGCACTGACAGCATTCTATGCGTGAAAGTTCTGGGACCAAAGCCGTGGGAAGGCGAGTGGGTAATGGATATTGTTCAGTGTGGGAGTGGGGGAGATGTCATTTTCACATTCACCGACGAGCTTGGTTTTTTGAATTGTTTTCTCTGTACTGTACTTCTGTGCTGCCAAGTCCTCAGTTACAAAAAAAAAATATAAAAAAAAAAACACAACACAGCAATTGACAGCTCATCCGGTCAACAGGCAGGGAAACGCCCGTCCTGTCTCCAGAAGAAACACAGCAGCCAAGGAACGTTCTGGGGCCGTGGGCGGACATGTGAGACGAAGCGACGACAGCTAAGGCGAGGTCAAACGAAGGCACACAAGCGGAGGAGAGCTCTGAGAGGGTTCTGGAGCGCTCACTCAGGTGTTTGAGAGGAACTCTGGGGATCTCGTTAAGGCGTGTCAGGGCTGACGTTAAGCTTTTAAGAGCAGGGCCTCTTGGTGCCTGGCCTGCGTGACAGCCTCGCGCTAACGCGACGTCAGTCTTGAGAAAGGTCTTTACGGTGACATATCACCGAATGCCACGACAGACTCCATAAACTCCCACAGATTTTCCACACCCTTAAGACTTCTCCTTTCCATAAACCAATTACCTGTGCTTTGTATCAAGGTTTAAAGAATTAAGCAGGTATCCCCATGGTGTTCCCTGAGAGACGCGAGCAGCATGGTGTGACTCAGTTAATTGCTCTACAGTGAGTCGTCTGAGATTGGTTTTCCCCTCGGCCAATCATGATTTCGGGGGCCCCGAGCAGCAGACATCTCACCACACGACCCATCCTGTTCAGCCACCCCAAAAAGCTACCCCTGTTTAAAGACAGAAAGAAAGAGATAGAGAGAGAGAGAGAGAGAGAGAGAGAGAGAGAGTCAGAAACAGGGAGAGATGAAGATTGGGAAAGGGAAGATATAAAGTAAAGGGGGAGAGATAAAGAGAGAGAAAGAAAAGGGAGAGAGAAACAGAGTGAGAATGGGAGACAGAGAGAACGACAGAGAGGGAGAGAGAGCGATCATGAGGATGAGAGAGGGAAAGAGGGCGAGGGCAGGCAAGTTCTATTTTCTTTTCTTTTTTTCTTGTTTGCGATTGCACTGAAACTTGGCCGAGGCTGTGCCTGTGACATTTCCATCCTCTGTGCCAAGTTACTGTGGCTCCAAGTGAAAGGAAACATTCCTACTTTCCAGTGACAGCCTCAGCGCTCTCTTTTTAATTCTGCAACAAGGTGTGAGCAGAAGCACTGGCAGGAAGGGCAGCGTCTATTCAACACAACTGAACAAACACATAGTACGGCATGCATTAGAGCACTCGAAAAAAAAAAACACATCTATTCCCACACATACACACACCGGGGGCCTCCTGGTCAAGGTGCGGTGCCACAGCAAGATCAAAGGACAACAGCTAAAGATCAAAATCTGACTCATTTTAATAAGAGAACTGAAAACATGGCAAACAATATTCTCAAAACGATTCCAACGATGTCGTATGTAATGAAGTGTTCACAATGGTCATCTTGGCCGCCCTCTACATTTCTATATTCCTTTTCCCTTAAAAGGCATATATGTGTTTTTTTAATCCCTGCCTCAACAAACACCCCCAACCCCCCCACCCCCCAGGCAGCCGCCCACAAACACCCCCAGTCCCCGACTGCCAGCCAGCACCAATGCCACCAAACAATTTCCCAGGAAGCACCGTATCCGCACACTCACATAAACATACACTTACAAAGACACATGTGTACAAACACACCAAGACTCACACACAAACAAACACATGAAGACATATCATACAATGACACACACACACGCACGCACACACACATACACAGGTGAGAATAAACCCCAGCCCCACCTCCCACTACCACCCAGCCCACTAAGCAGTCTATCTGAGCTCCATAGAGGTTATTAGCCTCTCAGCACATTAAAAATACCATTTCCAACAGCCCATGTATAAAACATGAAGACTATTAACTTTTGTTTCTCTCGGCAACAACCTCATTAAAGACCCAAGTCCGTAGAAACCAGGTGCTTGAAATGTTGCCTGGGAGCTGTTAAAAGACAGATCACATAAATAAAATGCCATGTATTATTTAAAAATTTTTTTTAGCTCACAGGGATATAAACAGGGTCTAATTAACTATTGTGAGAATTCTGGGTATTTCCCCATGACAGCTCACAGATCGCGGTATAATGGTGTCAAGGGGCTACCTCATGAAATCCCTCTCTGAATATTCTGCGAATAGATCAGATGAAGAAATAATATTTAAAGTAGCCAGTACTTATCATAATCTCTTGTTAGGAATGCAGATGGAATCCACCCCACCCCCAACCTCTGTTTCATGAGGGGTGGGGGTGGTTGGAGGGGGAGGAGAGATGGGGGGGGGAATAAAAAAAATGAAATAAATAAGAATGCGAAGTGGCAGTGACGCACCGCGACGAGCGACGGATGCTGGAGGAGAGAGGGAAGAGAATGGGAGTGAATGTAATCGGCCACACTGCACAGCAGATGTGACCTATGACTCAGTGGTTTAGGACAGCGCTGAGATTCTTGGGAGGTCCCCCGGTTCCAGGAAAGGGCCTTCCAGTCAGGGAAGCCAGAAGGGTGAGAATCTGCAGGGTCTGAGAATAACATTACAAGGCAGGAGTCTGTGCACACACACACACACACACACGCACATACACACACATCCATCCATCCATTTATGTGGTACATGCACATACATATCCATGTTCACATACGTGCACACGCTGGAAACATGCGTACATATGAAAACAGGAAGTTGCAGCACTTCCTCACAGTAGCCTGTTGACCACAATTATAGCCTACCAGACTGGCAGCGACTCTATGTAATTTTTGTCACCTTCTCCACCTAATATCCACAGAGCAGTGTGACGGAGAGGCACGAAGCCCTGACTGCAGGCGTTTCCACACCCTTCCACAGAACCTTACGACGTCACTGCCTCTCCACCTGAGTCTCATATACCAGGCTTTCTGCTACAAACCTGCTGAAATCATCCACTTTCTGAGTGGTGAATCTGCCCACTTCCTTTTACATGACTGCTATTTTCCAATGAATGGGTCAAAGAAACTCAGTGGGGGCGTGTCCAAAAAAAGACCATGGCGATTTAGCTAATCCGGTGATTCAAACAGGGGGTGTGTCTTATCCATCGCTGCACAGAGGGACCAACCTTGCCATGTCTGTCATCGCTATATTGAATGCGGGTTCCAGATATTACGAGGAAATTTTTCATGAGATCTCCTGAGATCTGATTGTCTGTGTTCCAAGACTGCCAGCACCCCTAACGCTGGCACCAAAATGTCAGCTCCGGCCTCATTTTTAGAAACATTCTATAGGCGGCATTCCCACACTTACATCTGCAACTAATCTAAATGTTTTTCCAGGACCTTTTAAGGTCCTATTCCACAGATTCAAGGACCCTTTAAAACAGTAAAAAAAGTAAACCATTGTAAAAATGGCCCCAATATTCACGAAATTTTATTCTGTCCCAGGAGCACGTCTTTCAACTGCAATCAAGACCCCGACCACTTTAATTAGAAGACCGGTTTTCAAGTGGCGTAATTTATATGCAATGTACACAAAGCTTTTAAAAATAGCAGAAAAAAATCAATCAAAATGTTCAAGGCACTTTAAAGTCCCTCACTGTGAATTTCAAAATCATTAACTATATTTTTATACATTTGAGAACTTGCTACATAACTAGTTTCTCACTTCCATTTGGTATAAGCTATCTATGCCCATCATACAAAGATGGATTTTTCGAAGAAACCAATTGTCAGTAAATAATAGTGAGTTGACCCATGGTCATCTGATGAATCAACATCTTGTACAGGTAGTCCTCTTAGGACTCTAGTAGGAGGCCTCAATTTAAGATCTTTGCCGATGCTTCCCCGCAGTCAACCAAATACATCATCAGAAATCTGCTGGCACAAATCAGACAACAGGGGGCACACACCTGAGATGCTAAAGCTGTCCACATGCTCTATGAGAGACCACACATCTAGAATTGAGCCTGTCCTGCACCAACCTGTATTGGAGAGAGCTACCATGCTGCAATCGCCAAAAGGATAGGGTCTGCTCTGCCAGCTGTGACAAAAACTGTAAATACCTAGGTGGCCTTCAGAAACTCACATCCATCCAATTTTGAGGGATTTGTCTGGGAACAGCATTTTAGAAGAGTGAAAACTTATCATTTTGCATCATCCCATAGAGATACCTTCACTGCTTTTCAACTGTAACCATGGCGAAATAACAATTCATCAGAATTCCAGAACTAAACGGTCTGGATGACATTGTTCCAGAGAACAAAATGTTGCATTACGGTCAAAGAGATGCTTTTCTGCACGGCCTAGATCAGTCCAGCCTGGGACAAGATATCCTGGGTGTGAATGAATGAAATTAGTTACAAACATTAGTAACGCCGGCTGACCCACACCGAAAGTGAGCAAGCCTGTCAGATACATGATGTGGTTTACAGCCTCACTGCCAAAATAACCATTTTGTCCAGTTCCGCCTGATAAACGCAAACCCTTTTTCCACGGTGTTCGGTGTGCTCTGTTTAGGGTGTGCCTTACAGACGAGCTGCTGAATTTACAAAACAAGAGTGCATAAAAAAATGTGGAAAACCCTTGACCTATGAAAGGTGAATCAGAGGTTGGATGTTATATGGCAGCGCCATTTCTTAGACTAACGCCAGGAACTTTCGAGAAACCCCAGAACATGAGAAAGCACTGGGTTTGTCATTTGCCAGTCATGGGCGGGGTGAACGCTGGCTGGACTCGGGCCCCCATCCGCAGCATACTGGAAAAGTAATGCTAAAGTTATGTCTCAATGAGTCAATCCTGCCAGTTCTAGAACATGTCACAGAGAGAGAGAGCGAGAGAGAGTGGGGGCAAGCTCTGTTCTATTTTGTACTTTTCATTTTTTTTCCTTCTCCCAGCACAACTGCACACAAAAACATCCCCCACACGTGTCATACACTAGTCTACACTCGCTTGCGTTGTGTTAAATGGTTTAATAGTCGTTATACCACACCGGTTATCTCGACTCCATGTGGCTTATCTCTGTCAGAGCATCTTGAAAACATGCAGATTTTTTAAAGTTTGTTGGTTCCCTCGGATTTCTGAAGATGGAATGGATTTGGCTGGCTCAAAAAAAAAAATGTTTTCTCATATCTATGTATATTACATAACTAGTGGATAGATATCTGCCTCTGTGCAGACTCTTAAAATTATCCTCCGGAGATCATGATTAGTCAGAAAGTGATAGCTAACCATTGTTTAATAAGCAAAGAAAATATTCAGAGTTGAGTGTTGTTATCCCCCATAGAGAGATAGTACTTTGTCAGGATTATTGTTATAAGCCTGACAAGTGAGGCTCGGCGTTAAGTGGCTGAAAACACACTGAAGATCCACTTATTGGGAGCTTTGAGCTGGCGAAGATCTCTTAACCCTGAGAGGAGACCTTTTGGTCATTGTTTTTTTTCCTGGCAATGGAGAGTGTTTGACAGTGGCCCAAAACAGGCAGATTTCTCCCTGCTTGTCTCCAAGACAGCAGAAAGGGAAATAGCTACCAGTGCAGGACAGCTGCAGCCATTCAGGACCCTACTATATGAAAATAAGACTCCCAACGCAAATAAGCGGGAACCATTCTGGATCTTACAAGAGATGGAAATATGAAAATGTCATGCCAAATGCATACCAGCTGAAGCTAATCAATACTAAGATTGCTAGCCAGGGTAGCTGGCGAGGTAGACATCAGCACACTTTGTCATTTGAATGCTGTATCTTGCATGAAAAACGAAATAACGACCACGGTGTGAATACCAAGTAGCCTGACCCTATATACTTTCTGTCTCTTGGTTGATGCGATTCTTGTCAATGTTGCCTCATAATTGTGGCTTACGATATAAAATGACGTCTCCCTGAGATGTAGGCTACTTGTGAAAGGAATACAGAAAAAAAATAACCTAATAATAATAAATAACCTTTTTATTATTAGTTTACAAGTCTTTGCAAACAAGAGCGCTTGTACATAGCCTTTTGAGGGCTTTAAAACGTCGGAGTTTTAGTGAACCAGTATGATATACTGTCCTTGTCGTTTCAACTGTCAGATATATCGGGTGAGACGAGACGTTTAGAGGCTAGAGTAAAACGTTAGAGTACCGAAAATATTGCTCTTAAGAGTAGGTTGAGTTAAAACACATATGGAAAGTCGGTCAAAGAAGAACTGTCACCCTGCTATTTTGCAGGCTTTTCATGTGAGGAGCGTGGCTTGCTGAAGCAGCAGGAAAGACAAGAACGAAAGTGCTTACCTGGACACAAATACAGTTGCCTACATTGTTTCTTGCTAAAGGTAGCTAAGTTCGCCTACTTTTGCTCCCGTACTAGCGAACCTACTGCTGTCGAGAAGCCAACCTTATGACAAACCCATACTTCTGAAGAAAACAGTCTTTTGAGTTGAAACTGAGAAATTAACTTTCATTTCTCTCGAACTGTCAATTTCCATCCATACGTCACTCTGCATTCGGGACGCGAGGGAACATCGGACCGCAGCTGTACAGATCCGTCAATAACGCTCAGTTACGTTCAGAAACACCACCAAATTAAAAACACTCATTTTTTTGCGTTTGCGCGACCACCCCAGGCTATGTACACATATAGCTACAAAGATTATAGCACCGTTGCGACTCAAAACATCAAATGTATATCCATTACAAATACATATGTACTCACGTTAATATATAATATTGGAATGAATAAGAGAAGAATTCAAACTCACAATGCTCTTCACCCGCACTTCCTCTGCCAGCCAACGTTGAATGTGGCTCCAGCAATGCGACTGAATTCCACTTCTTCAAGATACTACCTACTTTTCGTCTTCTTTTCCTATTTTAAGCACCTAAATGAATGTCCAGCATCTTGGCAAATAACATCGTAAAGGAAAAGCCAGAAAAAAGTGGCTATCTAAACTTGTGAAGGATGTGCTGTGGGGCTGACTGAACGTGGAAGTGCAACAGTTAGCTGGATAGGAAAATGTGCCCTTTTTCCTCAATGCTTTGTTGCTAGCCAGTTCGCTAGCAATTTGTTTTTAACTATAGAGGAGAGTGGCGCACTACTTTGACTATTGAAATTAACAGGTACGAAACAAAAACAATCTCTGAAGCAAATTTGCATTTATTCTGCTTTATAAAAATCTCAATACCTACTTCATTTGATAAAGTGTCACCCAGCTAGAAGACTTGACAACAATTCCATCTCGCTACGGACTTCAGCTGCACTCGCGGAGCAATTCCATATAACTTGTTAATGGATGCCTCCAATAAAAATACAGGGGTGCACCGTCTACTTAAAGTAACTTTTGTTTCAATTAATTGAATATATTGTCGTATTCAAACATAAGCAATTACTAATTTTTATTTTTTTGTATCTCACTTATTATTATGGAGCTTTTTAGTCTTTTTCATATCGAGGTATAGTCCAACTGGCATCTCTGGAACACCCCTCTGCTACACACATGGATCGTTCCACAAACACGCACAATAGTACTATATGAAATTGAGCGTTGATTTGCATTTCCACAACCCTATGGGATACCTTCACAGGTCGTGTCTGAGAGAAAGCACGAACACTCACACACACACGGATTCATAGAGATTCAAATCGAAAACGCTGTGTTCAAACAGAACAATTTAATTATCTTAATATTTCGAATACAACAGTCAGGTAAGCACAGGAAAATAATCCAACATAAATCCTCACCTACATTAGGCTTTAAGTGGAACAGGATTGAAATGCCATTTGTCACGAGCTGAATGTACTCAGAATTCAGTCAGTATCGATCACGTCGTGCAAAAACACCGTTTTTGCCATGCAATAATTTGAAGCTTCATACCTTCGGCTACACATTTCCAAAAATAATGTGAAGAATGCTTCAGTCATCTCCTAAGCCCTAATAATCACAGTAGTTAGAAGGTCGTTATCACTGTTTGTATGAATGCATACTTTTCAGAGGCTTGTCAGACATAACAACCCTTTTCATAAAATGTCGTGTCAGTACAATTTTTTTACGAATAAGATGCATCTCAGAGGTGATTTCCGTTTTGTCTCATCCTCTTGGTTTGCTCACCCCCCGATCCTCATAAATCGGACACCACGCGCCCTGTGTGCGCCTCGAAGGACACGAGGCCTCAGCAATTCTCCACTTCCTCACAGTGCACGATGGCAATTCATCTTCTCTTAATTAACAGGCCGTGCAGAGGGTTTCAGCCAGCAATGCATCAACAGTTCATGTTATGTACAATTGACCCCCCCCGCCCATGTTTCCTTGGGGTACAGCGGGAGTCTAAGTACACTTAAGAACATCAGCTAAATCCTTTACATTAATGTGTACATGAATGTAAATCGTGCTTTTTATATAGGCAAGGCTCCCCTCCGCATCACCTCAGTGTACCTGTAGGAATACTAGTTTGTTTTTCTTGTACCAATGCTACACAGCCAAACGCTTGTGATGGGCTTCCAACGTACAAATAGTTCGTTTACCTTAATAGAGTACACTGACAGGTTGACTTCTATATAAAGTAATGTGCCCAGCTCATGTCAATGGAACCAAATTAATTTCAGCTAGTTCACTGTCGTATGAGACAACCTGCTGTCCATAACAGGGGTCGTTGTCCGCTGCTGTCGTCTTTTTAGTGAAATATAGTCTAATGAATGATAGACAGCGGCTGCGATATCTAGACAGAAGGACGAGAACAAGCGGTGAATTGATTGCCAGGTCCAGAGCGGCTGAGTTATTAAAGTCCTGCTGCTTATTCACAGGAGACGTTGTTCAAAAATAGGAGTGACTGAGTCAAAAGGCAAATAGACCGCTCGCCGTCGCCGGGTGCGCAAATGTGGGACCAAAAAAGAAAGAGGAGAAAAAAAGCGTTCATTCACAAACAGAACCTGACGGGAAGTCTCGCGCATTAATGGAGATATGATTGTTCAAGTTTTAATGCTGCAGTTATCGAGCTGATTAACTTTCCCTCCGGAAGAAATTAATCAACGCCCGTTAAGTTTTTTTTTTTTTTACGAATATTGAAAGAATCTGACATTAAATATTAACTACAAAGCTAATCAAAACCTTATTAAATTACTTAATTAAACCCACAGATTTTCCTCTCGCCAGGTTGCTTGCAGCTGAGCCAGTGGTAGCAATGCAAGCTTTGTGTGACGTAATGGAGGAGAATAAAATCACTGGCAGGATTTGAACCATACCTGTTTATAGTGGATAGCATCCCTCTCTAAGCACCGAGCTCAGTGAACATGGCAGTCTGAGAGGCCACCCGTTTAATTCTGAATCTGGAGCGTCCAGCGTGGGTCTTCTGGAATTCAGCTCCCCATTCAGGGTTTCCACCCTCCCTCTCTCTCTCTCTCTCTCTCTCTCTCCTCTCTCTCTCGCTCTCTCTCTCTCTATATATACATATGTATGTATAATATACATACATATGTATGGTTATGTGTGTGTAATTCAGGAAGAGCTGAGGAGAAGCAGGTGTATCTTTGGCATTGCAAAAGGTCACACTGAACTGAATGCGGCCAAAGGAAAGATCATTGGTAATGAAGGGAATCCACAGTGAGAGAAGGGAGCTGGTTTGTTTTGCTGTTGACCAAAAGGCAAAGACCCCACTTTGACCTGATTTGCAGCGAGTATATTCCATTTGAAAAATGCACAACCTTCAGTGATAAAAGGACACTTTAGAAAATCATTCCTCACGTGGAGGAATCCATTTGAAATGCCCAATGCCATCATATTGGCCTGTGCAGCCGAAGCTCTTGCAAAAGGCCAATCTGCAATTGTTTTACTGGATGATGAGTTTTGTTTTTCCAGTCAAGAAATTGTAGGTGGAGCTTTATGCTCAACTTGGTTTTTGAGTGTTTAAGATGAATTTCATGTGTGAAGCTTCCGTTCATCATTCAAAGCCATGCGTTTGACTGAAGTGTTTGATCCATTCTCATTTTCAAGACTCGCACTGATATTACGGTAAGTACGCTACAAAGCACTGCCATGCGAGGAGTGGCATTTTATATGCATTTAATGCGGTCACTGAGAAACCAGGCCACGAGCGCAGCCCGTGGACAGAGCCAGGTTTCCCCCCGTTGCTCATGCATGTCTCAACGGCCATGCGTTTGGAGAGCCTGCTGCCTGTGGTCAGCATTTGCAGAACACCTGAGAGGTCCCCAGTCCCTGCAAGTGGAAGATAAGCTACAGGGAACAGGGTGCATGCAGAGTCCATTACAGATGGTGTCTCAATACAGGCTCAGGAGCCCCTTGCTGTGTCCCGGGGGGGAGGTGGGGAGGGCAGTCTGGAGGAGTGATACACAGATCATTTCGCAAACATTGCGTCAACAAGGCAAAAGGGAGACGACGAATTAATGAGTTTATCTTCCTTTAAAGTTCCATCGCGGCCAGCCAACAAACACAATTTCACGTTTTTTTCCAAGAAAGATCACCATAACAGCATTTGAGACAAAAAAATAACATTGTTGGAGCCAAAACACTGCCAAATAAAAGAAAGGGGATGATTGCTGAAAGAAACACAGCCTCACATCCCTGCCTCGGGGACACCAAGAGACAATTTGTATTGCTTAAGTAAGTCCACTTTTATATGTTACACCTGTCATGGACAGGAAAACACTACAGTAATTAATGTTTTAGCTTGATACATCCACAAGGTATGTATGTCTGTGTGTGCGAGTGTGTGTGCGAAGTGTGTTCGGCTCTCAAGATATCTCTTCACTGGGATGGGTTAATGATAGTTTGTTAATTCAAATAAATGTTTCCGTTAGTGCCACCTGGCCATGGTCGAAATGCAAGGGAAAGGAAATTTTTTTTAACATTATTTACCTAAAACAACCACAGCTTCCTAAGGGGATGACTCAGTTCACTTTATGTTTCCAGCCATATTGTACTCGCACTATCCATATAATAATAAATATCACATGGCTCTCCACCTCGCAGTCAAGATGTACTAGTTTTTGCTTTTTTTTAATCTCCTCTCAGCTATGCAACTGCAGCATGAAAGAAGTTTGATTTTGCCAATGTTTTACTCATGAACATTAAGGGGAAAAAGTATGTTAAATGATCCATTGCTGTAAACTATTGCACTCTTTTTGAACTTATTAATGTAATTAATCAATACTGAAGGTAAGTAATGAGCTTAATTAGGATGAATGACCTGTTTTAGTTAATATGTGTTCTTATTTTCTCATAACTAGGCCAATGTTTTGGAGTATTGTTCTTCTGTAGTTGCAGGTTTCCATGGTCAAATCTTCACACAAATTGATGATCGCAACATTTCGCAACAGTAATCAAATATCTCCAGGGGTGTTTTTAGATTTGATCAGCATCTGTTGAGTCTAAGTGCTTTAGGTATGTATTTGACCCCGGTGTGGACATGCACACAAGATGAGCAGTGAATCTGAGGAAGCAGAAAACGTATACATGTGCTCACAGTTATTGTCAAGAATTTCTACCCCACTTCCAACGTTTTTTCAACCCCACCTCAGCGATGTTCTCCCACACACTCGAGGGGAAGAGGAAGAGGAAGTCATACACACACGTCTGCTTCACCGCTCAGGTCACTGATAAGCCACACTTCTTTTCACACTGCCTATGTGTCACTGATAACACATTTCCTATGCCGTTGGAGGAACACAAGGTCAATGTATGTTGGGTTCACTTTCCTGCTGGGGCTTATCCAGCTAAGATAGGTTGGACTGCAGATGCTTTTAAATGCCTTAAAACCTGTCATCCCCCTAGGAGAATGAATCTGTAGACTCCTGGCAAATGCAGACTTCTGGCTATAGCCTGGACCGACACTTCTGCTTCTCCCCAGCACCCCAGCCACAGAAATCACAGCTGCACCTCCAACGTGCGGCTCTACTCCATGCGCCACCCACAGACCCCTTGTCACACCAGGACTTATAAAAAGAATCTGTTAAGGCTCAATGTGAGAGGAGCACACAGGAAATAATATTCAGAATTGATTTTACTTACTGGACTGGCTCCTCCACACATGCTGTCGATATGATGATAAAAGTTGTTTGTCCGTCTGACTAATATGGACTTAAGCGGCTCCTGGACTCAGGTGTCCAGTGTAGCATGGGGCCGTTTGAATCCATTCACTGCCCATCAAAGGGAAGAATGAATATTGATTTTACAACTAGACATGCCTCCTCAATCTTCAAGGGAACTGGGGGGTTGAAATTGCATACACTGTGCTGTAATTTCCTTGTCCATTGAAATTGAAATACAAGTATGGGCCCTATTGCATAAGCTTTTACCATAATTTAAGGTGCAGAAATGCAGAGACCCATTAATATAAAAACAACATAGTTATGAAGCCTCTCTCATACCAGAATATATTACTGTAGGCGTGATTGAGCTGGCATGAATTGCTCGATTATTTTCCCCTGTAAAGGAAGTGACATCACAGTCCAAGGTTTGGTGGCCATTCGTTTGCATTGTCATGGAAATTAACCACTCTCTGTTTAGGAAGGCAATATCATTCATTCATGCAGCATGGAGAGAGACACACATACTCAAGATATCTGCTTCTCTCTGAGAGAGAGTTCGTCTACAGAGGTCTTTTGCAGGTTAAAAGTGTGTATTGGTGAGACAACAGGAAACAAGAAAAGGGAAACTTGCGGTTAAAGTGTTAATTCCAAAACGATATCATGACCTTATTTGTGCTTAGCTTGAACCTAAAATCAGCAAAGTGCTATGCTGTGATTGGTTAAAGATCAGACATTATTTTGACAGTCTGGTGGTTAGCGTGAGTGGTTTCTATATGTCAAACATGGTTCAATCTATCCATAAGCATTACCAAAAATTTTGTGTTGCCAAGCAGTTTCGCTCATACAGCTTCCACAGCTTTTACACCATACAGTTTAGTTTTATACTGAGCCACAGCCCCCGGTGGCTTTGATTCTATTGAGCATTACTTAATTTAGTTGTGTTATATTACTGTATAAAGGGCCAGTGATTGCAAATGCCCAGACACAAATCAATTAATGCTAATGACTGGTCTTGGATGCATGGGTTCGAATGTGAATGAAACATATGAAAATGGCATGTAATTGGGTCTGGAAACATTTCATTTGTTGGAGACGTATGGCTGGCTCCCTGTCTTGGGAACGGGCACATGGCAGCGTGCCCGCCGGCGCTGGTGGTGACAGGTTTGAGTGGAGATGTGCTCTTTTTGCCAAAAGCATAATTAGATTTTAAATGGGAACTCCACTACTGTGCGGTGATACAATGTTTTATCAGTCACGAAACATACAGACACACACACACATACACACACACACACACAAACATGGACACCCTAATGCACACGTATGCTTAGACATTCAGGGCAGCCTGTAGTCTAGTGGCTAAGGTACACACATGCACACACACACACATACAGAACAACCATACAGATGCACATGCACACACACACACAAACACACACTTCCATACATTTGCACAAACTCATTCATACAAGTATATACACATGCATGCACATACAAACACATATGTGCGCGCACACACTTGCATACAGCAAATTTTTGAACGAATGGGGAAAAAGGAAACGGCCATGGCTATCTGGGCATCTGCCCTGTGATAATACTGACAAAGTGAGGACCCTTAAATGAAGCATCTGCTCTGTGATAATACTGACAAAGTGAGGACCCTTTAATGTGGCATGTTTTCTCATATAGGCATGCGAGTGCTCATCACCATCACTCACACGCCAACGTCACTGACCTAGCCTCAGATTCCAGAGATCTGACAGTGACAGCCCTGCTGATGTTCCCCAGGGCTGCGCAGAAACGACAACGTCAGTTTTCAGACGGAGAGGCCATCCTGACATTACGCAGCCCTTGTTTACTCCAAACAAAGTCTATACAAATCCAACTGCATTGGCCAGCTATTGTCCACCGTTACACAGTGCAAACATGATTAAGCATGGAAATCTAGTTTCGTTTGGGTCTGGAATGGAGAAAAAGAAATAAAATGGATCCAGAAATACTTCAATACAAATCCTTGAAAATATATATTAAATTCATTTTTTTTAAAAAAATGTAAGATCTGTGAGACTGGAATATGCATGGCAAGCCATTTTTAAATGATTTTATGCATCAATGTCTAAGGCCATGCATTTTTTATTTTCTCCTTCTGATACTTGCTCCTCTACTTGTCTGGCAAAGAGTATGAGATGCCAATGAAAGTGATGATGTACAGAGTGGTCAAGGTTAAACTGTTTTATCCTTCTCCAGCTACACGGTTCAATAACCGCCAGTGTTAGACCTAATCAAAACCAACCTGTTAGCTTGACCTCTCCAGCCCAACCCCATTAAAAGTAGATATTGCTCCATCTTGTCAGAATACAAGAGAACATCTCTCCAATCGATGGTTGGCCCAATGCATGATGGGTAATCCCTGGGGATGGTGTGATGTGCTGGGATATTATTATGTCTTGTTATACCTTTGTAGACTCACAGGTGCACAAATTGTATATGAGGGTTGGAGGTCAATGTAGGGAACACAGTGCCTTTCGACCATATGGTCTTTTCCTCATAAGCTCATCTCTCTCTATGTCCTCAGCACTATCTGTATCCTGTTTCCTGTAGTACTCCTAACCCAAACCCCTGCTCATGTGCACTCACATAAGGAAAGAAAACAACTTCCCTGTGCAGGGCCACCTGTCACCATGTACAATAACATACTGTACCACATAGACCAGTCATAGTATGAAAAAAGTACACTGCAAAATATTCAGTGATAAATCAACTCCTGAGAACATTTTGCTCCAACACATTTCACTGTATCCCTGGTTGGACTGATATGAACTCTGCTAGAGCTGAATTAAAAATTACATGTTGAATTAAGGAGACGTATTGTGAAGTTATTGCGTGTCTACCTTTTAGTGCTGGTTTGGGGCTCAGTAAGAGCTCTCTGCTTATAAATGCTTCTCTAACTGCGCTGTGAGTTAGTACCACCTGCATCGCAGCCACTGCAAGCTGTGCAGGGGAGACTGCTAGGATAGGAATAAACAATAACAAAACAGGTCATTCAGCCCGTCAGAGCTACAGACAGTATCTAGCACTGACTTAAGCCGGGGACTTACCACCCCCAAGGGTCTCTGTCTCTTCTATTTCACCTGGCGAACTGTTCCACACTTTCACAACTCCCAAAAAATATCTTTGTTGGTATCAGTTTACAATATCAAGCGTACAATTTACCTTTAACTGAAATCAACCTGTGTCCTTTCATCTGCTGACAGAATAGATCCTAAAGAATGTTCTTCTTCCTCTTCCTTTTCTTCTTCTTTTTCTTATTAGTCTATATTTTAATACATTCCTTATTGGTGGTCCGAGGGATTCAACCAGTCGATAATGTTCAGGAGATGATTAGATGGTAAAACTACAAAACCGGTTGCCCTTGAGTCATCTCGACTCCACACTTTCTCTTCAGAGTAACTGGAAAGGGGAGGTTACAGTTGTTGAGACCGATTTTCCAAAAATCTGATTGGCTGCAGCAAGTTTATCCTGGCCCTATATGTTTCAGGGCAGTGGTTGGCATGGCTTGAATCACTGCATCTAAAGGGGCCCCACCCCTTTATCTCTCGGGAAAAGAAACAGGTCATAATGACTATATCAGAAAAGGGTAACATTGGAATTTGGGTAGACTCATCTCACAGCAGTGTTTCTGCCCAGATGGGCATGTGTTTTTCTTATGAACAGACTGATCAGGCTCATAATACAGTAAGATTATGTATCAGCCTGGTAAAGCTGTCAGCCTGGGTAGCCTCACGTTTATTTAAGGTTAATTAGTGAGCTGCTCAAGCTGATAGTATTGTAAGATTACAAACTTTAAAAAACAAGATGCGCTCGTGTGACATTCCTTAAGATTCCTTATGATGACAGCAATTCCAGGCCCAGTCTTAACAAACATTTTTAAGAAAGTCTCGCTAGTCTCTACAGTATATCATTTCAAGCGTTGCACTTGGGCAGAGGTTTCCTGTCTGTCTCAGAGGGAAGACTGCCCCCTACTGGAAAGTCAACATCCCTCCCATCTGCAAACCGGTCTATGTTAACCATTCAGACAGCACCTACATTTAATCATTTAGGCAGAAATTGTAGTGAAATACTTACTTAAAAATGATCATGGAGCTATCAGAGGGTTTTCACATTTTATAACAGCATCTTAAATGTTAAATATGTATTTGATCAAAGCGTTGTCATACATTTACATATTCATATAGAAGTTAATATTTTAATGGCATCATATATTATTAGCGAAATCACAATATGTGTGACAAAGCTGAAAGAGATATCTGTGGACTTGTTTCCTGTCAGAAGCATACAGGGCCACTGCAAAGCTCTGCATTCATATTTTTTCCACTGTTTTATCAATTTTATGTGTTAAACTAATCCTAAAACTAAATTGGAAAACTCATGATGATATGAAATTCTGAGTTTCTTTTGCTGTTTCCATCTTCTAGAGTATTGAAAGAAAAATATAACTGACTCGTAGACTGTTACTAATATATTTAATATATCATGGCTTCTTGTTCATTGGTGTACCTGAGGAGCTTTTTTATTGTAGTGGCTAATGCAGTCAGATAGAACTTTTGAATTTGTTTACATTTATAGATGAACTTGACTGCCCTGTGTAACTAGGCAACAAATCCAGTTGTCTGTCAGAGCATTTCTCATAAGGAAGCTCCCATAAGCCCTGTTGTGACTTCCCTGACTTGTTTTTTTTTCCCACCCAAATTTGTTTATTAAAAGTAAAAGTCATCTAAGCCTCTGTGAATTATGGCTGAGCACAGCTGTAATGACATAAAAATGTCCTCACAATAACCTATATCCTCTGGGACTACTGAATACCCCATTTCATCTTGTGCCAAATTGGTCTGACGCTCCAGTGAATTGACCTCTTGCATGTGGCAATTTTAGAGCAGACAGAATTGAAAGAGGACAATGATTTAATCCAACAACGAATGTAACCGTAATGTTGTTTCAGATTATTTTAATACATCCAACTATCCATCAATACTCATCTCAGGGACGGATCAAATTAGTTCGTAATGTTATGATTTCATCGACCTTGAGTGGGATAAAAGTTAAAACTGGCTCATAGATTCCTGTATCAGTGTAGTTTCCTGTCTTATACAGTATATTAGTGTTTCAACCTTAGTGTCTGATCATCGTGAATTTTCCCACTTATATAAAGATTGTATTAACGCGCTTGTTCACTGTTTTTAAATAATTTCACCAAATTCTCTAAGTATGTATCTATTTTATATCTATTTTCCTCATATTGACCTCCAAGCCTCATACGTAATTGGGAACCTCAGCCTCCTGAAAGATATAATAAGTCATAATAATATCCCAGCACACCACACTGTCCCTGGGGATTACCCATCATGCACTGGACCATCATGCATCCAACCGGTGAATAAAGAGATGTTCTCCTGTATTCTGACAAGATGGAGAAATATCTGCTTTTAATGGGGTTGAGCTGGAGGGGTCAAGCTAACAGGTCATTTGTGGGAAAAAAAAAGTGAAGTCAAAAGTTCTTCATGCTTTTCTCTCTCAGTAATATGGGAATCTTTCTTGGTACCATAGATGTATAAGTATTAATGAGCCATTTGATATGACTGTAGTGTCAAATGGTTTGTTAATGGTTAATTAAAGATTCTCTAAGATATAAAAAAAAAGATTCACCTATGATTACAAACAAAGTACCCTCTGAGTTCAGGTGTCAGTGTAGTTTAGTTTAAACTTTGTGCGTCGGTAAGTGATATTGAGGCGCTCTATGTGCCAATCTTAGAATGCTAATTCTACAACTGTTACTCTCCCAAGTGTCTTTAAACAGAGGATTTTTGTGCTCAGAGCTGCCAATCACAGCAGTGAACTCATAACAATGGCATTTCCACCCAATTCCCCATCTACACTGACTGACACAGCAAACACACAAACATAGAGGCACACACACTTTCTCGTGCACAGACATGCATGCACGCGCACACACGCACAGACACAGGCAGGTGCTCTTTTGAACGCTGCGATATTGTATTTCGCAACCCATGAGCTAAACTTTGACAGGCAGGTTTGTGTGGTTTTTAGATCTAATCAGGCTTACTCTGAGAGTGTAAAAGCTTATCTTTCCAATTCACTGACAAGGTCAGCATTAAGGAGAGTTTTCATTTGTTTAAAATACAGGAAATGGGGTTTAGGTTTATCCTCTGATTTGAGTCGATGAGAACAGCTCCCCCCCCCCCACACCTGACGCCCACTCCAAATTTGGTTTACCTACACATGCACTGTGTCTCATTCACCACTAAACTGTTATCAATTTACACAGTTCATTCAGCGGTATGGTGAGACAGTGGTTGCACATATCGCACATATATGTGCGTGTCTGCTTGTGTGAGCGGGTCTGTGTTTGCAAGATGAAGATTTGGTTTTGTGTGACATATA